>JAMXBB010000010.1:75225034-75457634 GCA_024138015.1 Lumnitzera littorea
CCACCCCTAAAAAAATCTATGACAAATTACTTTCTACATTCAAAAGAACAATCCAACATTGGTTATAAAGCATACATTTTGATGGGAATCGGATATTTTTGAATTATCAATATTTGTTGATTCTATAGGGAAATGGCCATTAGACCCTAGCAAAATTTAAGCATGGGATCTTTCATGGTCACATAATTAATTACGGCTGCACATAAGTATAATTATGTTCTAATTATTCTTAAAAATCATAGTTGATCCAAAAAGGAAATCTAAAGATTCCATTAGTTGATTCTATGCAACTAGTGTCTAGGGCATTTGTGGGACTTGGCAACTTATAAGTTTTTGGGTAGAGGGATACATGTCATGAGATTGTTTAGGAAAAAAACATTTGACTTCTTTAAAAACAAGAATGTGCAGATTAAATCCTATATAAGGGAATGTGTTAGGACTATGATTACGTTTTCAGTTATAAATAAGAGAATACAATGATACAATAAAATAAACAATTATGGTAAAAGAATTTGACTACCCACACTCATTTGCCTTTTCCCACATATTTGCCTAATTGCTTTAAAAAATTCAACTCAAATTTGGATATATAGTGGAAAGAAAAAGTTTATAAATTTTTGGATGATCGATTACACTTAGTTTTGAAATATATTAACTATATATAAAAAAAAAATTACTTGAGTTTTTCACCTTTAGGGCTATTTGCATACAAGTTTTTTTCCCATAAATCATCATCATTCTCTCATTGCTCTTCTCTTTAAACACTTAACCTTGTGACAGGAGTAGAAATGTATAGATATCAAAGAAAAGAAAGGGATAAAGAATACGTAACTTAATTCATGTTTGGATATTTGAGGAAATTGAAAAAAAAATATGAAATGAAACTTTTCCATTTTTAGTGTTTTGGGTCCATCATATAAAGGAAATAAGTTGTTTAATTGATTGTATTGCCCTTATTTTCATTTAGTAATATGAGACAGTGAGAGTGTTTAACCTTTTATACAAACCAACTTTCATTAATTTCTATCACTTTCTCTTCAAATTTGGAGAGAATTGTTTTGGCTCTAGAAGTACAAAATTTATAACCCTTTCCCCATTCATTTCTTTAAATTTCTTATCTTATCTTAAATTACCAAACATGAACATTTCATCCCCATTCTGTTCATTTCTCTTAATTTTATTTGATTTCTATTAAATGAAACATAGTGTAATAATTATTTTTCTCTAAAAGAAAGTAAAATGAAGTATAGAGGGGGAAACTATGAAATTCAAGGTGCGAGATCAATATTGTGGAATTCTCCATGAGTTTCCTTCAGTAAATCACGAGAGCTACAGAGGAAAATGAATATTGTTCCTGTATTTTGTTCAACTGCTTAACCACCTATTGAAGTCTATTTATACTACTACATAAACTAACTAAAACAGTTTATCTAGCTCATCATACAATTGACATTTTGTACAAATAAATAAAATACACGTGATAAAATAAATGATCCCAATATTTATTCTCTATAGTAGCCAGTAGAAGGCCAAACTTAGATAATAAGAATTGAAGTTGACATTCACCAATAGCTTTAGTCAAAAGATTAGCACATTGAAGATATAAGGGAACATAAGTAGCTTGAAGAAATCCGTAAATAATGTTATCACGACTGAAATGTATATCAATGTTTATATACTTGGTGCATCTATGCAAACACGGGTTGGTAGAGATTAATAATGCAGATTTGTTATCACAAAAGAGGGAAACAGGAAATCCTAGATCCTTACATATGTAAGAAGTCTAGAGAAGCTTCTTTGTTGTTACTGCAAGTGATCGATACTTGGCGTCTATGCTGGAAGTTGAAATCATACTTTATTTCTTAGTTTTCCGAGTAATAAGTGTCGCTCCTAAGAAGACACAATAACTTAAAAACTAATTTGCGATCTATAAGATAAGTTCCCTAATTTGAATCCTAGTAACCAAAAAGAGTTAATGAGTTGGAAGCAAGATAAAACAACCCCAAAGTAGCAGTTCTCTTCAAATATTTTAAAACATGGAAGAGAGCATCTAAATGAATAGTGTGTGGAGCTACCAAAAATTGACTCAAATAATGAGTAGCAAATGAAATAGTTGGTCTAGTCAAAGACAAATACAATAACTTACCCACCAAATGCTTATAAAAGGATAGGTTAGTCAAAGCTTCACTAGAAACAAAATCAAGTTTAGCAATTGTAGGCAATGGAAACTTGGTTGGTTTACAGCCTATCAACCTTGCATCAACTAGCAAATCCATGATAAATTTATGTTGATTAACCATGATTCCCTTTGTTGTGTGACAAAGTTCTAAACTAAGGAAAAATCTGACCTTCCCAAGGTCTTGTATAGTAAATTTATCATGAAGTTATTGCTTTAAGGCAAGAATCATATCCACTTTACTACTAATTAAGAGCAAATCATCAATATACAAAAAGGCTGCCACAAAACTAATAGAAGAACGAAATGTGAAAAGAGAATAATCATTCTTGGATTGTACATAGCCAAGGCTATCAAGAAATTGGAAAACTCAATATTCCATTGCCTCGAAGCTTGCTTAAGACCATAAAGAGAATGTTTAAGTCGACGTGCTTAGCTTGGTTGTGCTTTATTATATCCTTAAGGAGGAATCATACAGATTTCCTCATCTAGGAAACCATGAAGGAAAATATTATTGATATCTACTTGGACTAAAGGCCAAGTTTGAGCTGAGGCAAGAGCAACAAGAATATGAATGGTACTAAGTTTGGCTATAGGAGAAAAGGTGTCATGAAAATCTTCACCTTCCTTTTGTGTATATCCCTTAACTACTAAATTTGCCTTATGCCACTAATGGGTTACTAGCCTCTAGCCCACTTACTCGTGCACATCTAAGATGCCTCTAGTCCTTCACTAGAAGGATTATCTCTCATTAACCTACTGATGACGAGCAAAAGTATATAGAAGAATGGTGGCCGAACTCCTTAAGAGCTTAAGGTGGGTATACCCTGCTCTACTTTATCCCTTATGCCAATGCCTATTGCTTACATGCCGAGGTCGAGGTGTTGAGTGACGAAGCCAACCAGCTTTGTGCCAAGGTTAAGGTACCAAGATCCCCTTCACATTGGCCCCTGCTCTCTAGCCTGTTATCCCTACGACTTCAACTTGGCAGCACCTAATGTTTGCTACCAGTATAGAACTAATGTCTCGTTGTTACCTGTCTTTTTACTTGATATTGTACTATTTTTCCCTCTTTGTTATTTGTCCTATTTACCCTTTTTGTACGTACTAGGAATCTCTCTTTCAAGTATGCCTTTTTGTAATTTTCTTTATTTGTAATGTTGCCTTATGGACTTACTATAAATAGTCCCTTTCTTCTTATAGCCGGAAGATTTTATATTCCTTTCAGACATTGAATATATTTGTTCTTATGTGATACTCCTCTTGAAGTCCATTTTCCATATACTTTTGTCTAGTCTTATTGATAGTTCAAGATTGGTGGCAGGTGGATGCTGACATTAGCTTGTACGTGGCATTAAGTAAAGTAACAGTCATGTTATGTTTGTTGGTGAGTAATATCCTCCGAGCAGCTTCACGTAAGCTATTACTTTTAGTTTTTCAACCCATCCTTTTTATTTTCTTTGATATCTCGAAGGACTCATTTGATTTCTATCTTCCACGGTAAGCCCCAATTACTGAGCTCCTAAGTACATCATATAATCCTGGTACCAGAGCTTGAGATTATGACCAAAGGTTGTGTAGAGTTGGTTAATACTTGAATATTGTTTTGTCATACTCTGTTTTACCCTAGAAGAATAAAGCAAGTTCGTAGTTTACTGTTGTTCGATAAGTTTTTGAGGTGTGTGTGAAAAATCTTGAATGGAGTGTTCTTTGAATGATTTGTAGCATAAATGTCGAATCCTAGTGTTTAGAGAGAGATTAACAATGCCAAGAGTGATGCTTATGGTCGTAGTCGTGTTACCCAACAAACACCATGTACTACTGATGAGCAAACACAAGACTTTGCTGCTATTATGGCCAATCTAGTTGTCTTGGTACAAAGAGTCATAAAGACTGGGTTGTGAGAGAGAGTTGTTGTTGAACAAGGTCGAGAAATGAGAGATAGGTTGAGACGATAGATGAATGAGTAGTAAGCCCCTGAGCCCATTCCTATGAACCAAGCACTACCTTATCGTATCGATAGAGTTGCAAGAAGGAGACTCGAGTTGAATGAAGTTGAGGAGTATGATGAGGAGGAGCAATATGATGCTATTGAGGGCACCTCGAGGAGCCGAATATCTTAAAGTGCATATTCCAAGCTTTAATGGGTCTAGTTGTGTTGATGACTACTTAGATTGGGAGGAAAAGATCGAAAAGGTATTTGACTTCTATGATTATAAGGATGCTGTTCGTATTTAGGTAGTTGCACTAGAATTTTCTAGATATGCAGCAATGTGATGGAAAAAGTTATAGAATTCGCACCAAAGAGCATGATGTGAGATTCAAATGTGGAATGAAATTTAGAGAGTTATGAGAAATTGGTTTGTACTAGAATACTATGAACAAGACACCTTCCGACGCTTCTAAGATTTGAAATAAGGTGGTAAGTTAATAGATGAGTATTTACAGGAATTCCAATTGTTGATAATCTGATGTGATGTCGACAAACTCGAAACCCGAACTATAGCTTGATTCATTTCAAGGCTCAGAATTGAAATTAGTCATATTGTGGAGTTACAGAGGCTTGGGACTCTGGATGAGGCCATTTGAGCGGTATAGAGGGTTGAGAGGTAAAGGTGAAATTAGATTAGTCGATTTGGATTGCTGAGCTGAAGTGACATGCTAAGCCAACCAAAACATAGCTATGTATTGAATAGTTTCGAGGTGGATCATCGAGGATAGGAATCGAACCGACTTGAAGACAGCTGAGGTAAAGGTAAGGTTGAGGAGTCTAAGGTTCGAAGAGACTAAGGTTAGAGCTCAGAAAGGAAGACTTGAGAGATCAAGTACTTTAAATGTTTCAGTTATGGATACGTGGTTAGTCAATGTCTGAGCCGATGTATCATGATGATTAATGGAGATAGGCCTCAATTCGAAGTGGAGAGTGCTAGTGAAGGAGAGGAAGAAATGGGAGTTGGCTAGATGCTAAAAGAGTTTCAAGAAGACTCCGATGCTGTAACACTACCTGAAGTAGTACCTATTACTGTTTTGTCATTCGTCGATCTTTAAGTACTTTTGTAGCTAAGAAAAATGAACAAAGAGAGAACCTCTTCCATATGAACTGTTGAGTGAATGGCAAACTATGTGCAATGATCATTGATGACGGAAGTTGTGCCAATGTCATAGTGCAAGGAGTCGTCAAGGCCCTAAAGCTGTCAACCTTACCACACCCTAAGCTTTACTATATCCATTGGTTGAATGAGAAGGGAGGTCTACTAGTTGCCGAGTAAGTCAGAGTGTTGATTGTAATTGGTGACTAGCATAAGGATGAGGTTCTGTATGATGTCCTTCCTATGTGTACCTTACACATCTTACTTGGCCGACCCTGGTTATTCGATTTGAAGGTGTTATATGATGGGTATAAGAACACCTACATGTTCCAAAAGGATGGAAAGAATGTTATACTGATGCCTATAAGCCTTAAGGAAGTACAGGAGTCACAAGAGAAGGTTGTTCGATCTTTGCAGTGGAAATCCCTAGTGATTTCGCAAGCTCAATTTTCTAGAGAAGTTGTAGATGAAGAATGTATGGTCCTATTAGTTAGGAAGCTCTTAGAGTTGCAACCAATTGGAAGTTTACCTACCAAGGTTTAGATATTGCTACAAGAGTATGCCGACCTATTTCTTATCGATATGTCGAGAGGTTTACCACCCTTGAGAGGCATAAAACATTGTATTGGCCTTCAGCCTAGAGCTGTCTTACTGACCTGACCTACTTACAAGCTTAACCCTAAGTAAGTGGCCGAGCTAAATAAACAAGTAGATGAGTTACTAGATCACGGATATGTTCGAGAGAGCTTGAGCCCTTGTGTTGTGCCAGTTTTACTAGTGCTAAAGAATGATGGATCATAGAGAATGTACGTTGACAACCAATCCATCAATAAAATGACTATTAAATACCATACCTGATACCATGACTTGATGATATGCTTAATGAGTTATATGGTGCTTACGTCTTTTCAAAGATTGACCTAAAAAGCGGCTATCATCAAATATGAATGAGGCCCAGAGATGAATGGAAAACGGCTTTCAAGACAAGGGATAATCTGTTCGAGTGGCTAGTGATGCCGTTTGGTTTGACAAATGTGCTGAGTACGTTTATGTGGCTCATGACTCATGTCCTGAGGACATTGATTGGTAGATGTGTTGTAGTGTATTTTAGTGACATTCTAGTCTATAGTATTGACCTCACTTCTCATGTTGAGCATTTAAAATCAATGTTCGACATTCTCCAAGTTGAGAGATTATTTGGAAACTTGAAGAAATGTGTGTTATGCTAAAGCGAGGTTGTATTCCTCGGGTATGTTGTTTCGAAGGGAGGAGACCCAGTAGATGATGAGAAAGTTAGAGCTGATCTTGAGTCGCCTATGTCAACTAATGCTACTAAAGTTAGGAGTTTCTATGGTTTAGTTTCCTTCTATCGAAGATTCATTCAGAACTTTAGTTCCATAACTAGGCCATTAATCGAATTGACTAGGAAGAACTCTTGAGTTTAAGTGGTTGGAGAAAGCTTAGAAGAGCTTTGAAGATATAAAATCTAAACTAACATCAACCTTAATAATTGCCCTATCGAATTTCGAGAAAGTTTTTGAAGTAAAATGTGATGCTTTTAGAATCAACATTGATGCTATCTTATGCAGGAGCATTGACCCCTTACCTATTTCAACGATAAGCTTAGAGGAGTTGCTTTGAATTACTCAACATATGATAAGGAGTTCTATGCCCTTGTTTGAACAATGCAGAATTGGCAACATAATTTGTTGCTAAGATAATTCATCATATATTCGGATCATGAATCTCTTAAACATCTTCGATGGTAATAAAAACTTTCTTGGTGTCATGTTAAAAGGGTTGAATTCTTAGATTCCTTCTACTATGTCATTTGGTATAAGAAAGGGAGCAGCAACACTATGGCTAATGCTCTTTCTCATCATCATACCCTCATTATGATAATGCAAGCTAAGGTACTTGGATTTGGCACCCTGCCCCGATCAATATAAGCATGATCCATATTTTAGGCCTTTAGTGGCTAAGTGCAAAGTTGGAGGAGTTGTGGATGGATTCTACATAAGTCATGGGTTGCTAATGAAGGGTAAACAGGTCTAGGTACCAATGGTTCGGCTAGAGAACTACTTGCTCGAGAAGCTCATGCTAGAGGCTTAGCTGGCCATTTTAGAGAAAAGAGAACAATTGAAATATTGAGATAACATTTCTACTGGCTTAGGATAAGGAAGGATGTGTGTTGAGTTCTTGAAAGGTGCAAGGTGTATAAACATGCAAAAGGAAGGAAAGAGTTGTATGGAGAGTACATGCCCCTGCCTATACTTGAGTGGCTGTGGATCGACCTAAGCATGGATTTCATGCTCGACCTCCTTGAATGCTGAGAAGACATGACTTTATTATGGTGGTGGTCGATCGGTTCAGCAAGAAGAGTCACTTCATTCCCTGCCATAGAATTAATGATACTTTATTTATTGTTAACCTCTTTTTGCAGAAAATTGTGTGACTGCATGGAATACAGAGAAGTATTATGTCCAACAGTGACTCAAAGTTCACGAGCTTTTTCTAGAGGACCCTGTGGAAGAAGCTTAGCACTAATCTCATGTTCAGTACTTCTTACCATCCCTAGATAGATGGCCAGACCGAAGTTGTGAACAAGACAATCGATAACCTCCTATGAGTAGCTGTTGGGAAGAATTTACAAGACTAAGATCTATGCCTACCTGTCATTGAGTTCACTTACAATCGCTCAGCTTACAGTTCGATAGGAAGGTCACTGTTTGAGGTTATTTATGGACTTAACCTAAATTTACCTTTAGATATGATTATAAGCCTAACTACTCAAGGGGAAAGCTAATCCGGCCTGTAGTGCATTGAGAAGTTCTATAAGTTGCATCAAAAGGTTACCGAACAACTAACCAAGACAATGGCCCGACAGAAGGAGCAAGGAAGTCGAGGAAAGAGGTGAGTTGTTTATACTCCTAAGGACCTTGTCTAGATCCACCCTAGTAAGGAACGTTTCCTTAGAAAGAGGATGAACAAACTATCCCTTAGAGCAGATGGACCTTATAGGATCTTTAGGTGTATCAATGACAACAACTATGAGATTGAGCTGCCCGAGGAGTATGACGTATTTGCCACCTTCAATGTCGCCGACCTGATGCCCTATATGCTTGATGAAGAAGAAGACCAAGATTTGAGAGAAAATCTTTACCAAACTCGATGAGCTGATGGGCTATTAGCCTCTGGCCCACTTATTCCCATACGCTTAAGAGGCTTCTAGTCCCTTACTAGAGGGATTCTCTTTTGTCAATCTACTGAGGACGAGAAACAGTACATAGAAGAATAGTAGCTAAACTCCTTGAGAGCTCAAGGTAGGTTCACCTTACACTACTCTATCCTTCATACTGATGCCTACCACTCATAGGCCGAGGCCGAGGTGCTGAGTGCTGAGATCCCCTTTACATCAGCCCTTGGTCTTTAGCCTACTATCCTTACTACTTCTACTCGGTGACGCTTAATGTTTGCTGCCAATATGGAACCAGTGTCTCGCTGCCACCTGTCTTTTCATGTGACACTGTACTACTTTTCCCTTTTTGTTATTTTTCTTATTTACCCTTTTCGTATGTATTAGGAATCTCTTTTTTGAGTATGCTTTCTTATAATTTTCCTTATTTGTAATATTGCTTTAGGGACTTATTATAAATAGTCCCTTTCTCTTTGTTGCCAGAAGATCCTACATTCCTTTCAAACATTGAATATATTTGTTCTTGTAAGGTACTCCTCTTTAAGTTCATTTTCCATGCACTTTATTTAGCCTTGCCAAATAACTTAAGATTAGTAGTGAGTGAACCTTGACATTAGCTTATACGTTACATTAAGTGAAGTGTCAAGTTGTGTTGTGTTCGTTAGTGAATAATATCCTTCGAGTAGCTTCATGTAAGCCACTACTTTCAGTTTTTTGACCTATACCTTTTATTTTCTTCGATATCTTGAAGAACCCATTTGATTTTTATCCTACACGGTAAGCCCTAGTGATTATTGAGCTCTTAAGCACATCACCCTCTCTATTGTACCATCAAGACGATACTTAAGTTTATATACACATTTACACCCTATGGGATTTTTCCCTTTAGGTAAAGTAGTAAGCTCCTAAGTATCATTAAGTTCAAGAGCTTGTAATTCTTGTTGCATGGCATTTACCTATTTAATTTACTTAATAGCTTATGAGTAAGAATTTGGTTCATGAGTTGTAAGAACATTAGGTAGTGATGTAATATAGTCTTTAGGGTAATTATGAAAAGTAGAATAGGTGAAGAGAGGATAAGGAGTAGAAGAAATAGAAGAAGTGTTAGTAGTACAAGTAGTAGAAGCATCATGTAGTACAGTATGTGCAGTGGTAACGAAATCATGAAGCCAACTAGATGGCTTTCAAGCACACTTAGATTTATGAACTCTAGTAGTAGGAGAAGTAATAACAGGAGCAACATTTGTAGAAATAATAGTAGGAACAGTATCTGTGAAGGTAGATTGATCACATAAGGCTTAATTATTGGGATGAAAAGGGTATGACTCAAATGATGGGAATGAATATGTTTGTGGGGTAGCAATATCAAAAGTTTAATCAAGAAAAGAATGTTTATAAGGAAAAATATGTTCATAGAACACAACATCTTGAATCGAAAGAATGCAATTGTTCACAAGGTCAAAGACTCGATAACCGTTTTGTCCATGTTTATAGCTTAGGAAAACACATTTAAGTCCCTTTGGGTCAAATTTATCTTTGTGAGGATTGTAGTTAAGAACAAAACATAGGCATCCCATCGCTCTCAAATGATCATAGGTTAGAGGTGTTTTAAATAATGCTTCATAAGGTGTTTTCCATCCTAATGATTCTGTAGGCATTTTATTGACAAGATAAGTAGCTGTAAGTAAAGACTCTCCCCAAAATTCTTTAAGCAATGAAGCATGTAATTGTGAAGCTCTAGATGTCTTTAAGAAATGTCTGTGTTTATGTTCTACTTTCCTATTTTATTGAGGTGTGTATGGCATTGTCTTTTAGTGTACAATCCCTAGACTATAGAACATGGATTGACAAGATTTAAACAAAAACTTAGAGTCATTATCCAACAAAATGAACTTAGGAACAACATCAATGTGATTAGTGATCTGATGAAGAAACTAGTCAATCACAATTGTAGCTTGGGATTTCTGACACAAGATGATGTGAATCGGGCTATTGGACCATTAACTTGCAATCGAGCTTGAGGACTAGAGGGATTGGCAAGACGAATCTTCTTGCTACAACTGACTCCTACCGAGGCTGAGTATCTCCTTATTGAGCCGTTCTGCATCCTAATCTGAATGATTACCTATTTCTCACAAATAGTGTTCCGAGAAGCGGAAGGCCAAGACAACATCCAATCCTTAATCTCACTCATGCATGGCCAATCACTTACTTGGCATCACCTTTGCCAAGATGCCGAAAGAGAGAGACTCCGGATTGACTAAGTTACCCCTACTTTGATAAGCAAGCTGACCATACTTTTTGTCTGTATCTTCTAACAACATCATCAATATAGCATCGCTACATGTATAGAATCATGTGTAGAATCTGTTACACCAATGATTGTTTTCCTCGAATATTCATTTTTATCCTCTTTTATCTTATGCATTACTTCCTTAGGAAATGCCCTTTTTGTCTTTTCTCTTTTGGGCAAGTTACCTTAACTTATGGGTATAAATACCCTTGTATTTATAGTCGTAGATAGATTTGATTATCATTAATACACTTGAACATTTCTTTTTTTGTGTAAATATTGCCTATTTACTTTTGGCATTACTCTTATCTTAACCCTTGAGTAAGGCTAGGTGGCGAGTAACCTTACCAGATTGATTCGTGTGGTATATCGAATTCTACCGTGAGTTCTTAGAAGTTCCATTGGTGCATCATATTCATTAGGGCTATTTGTGGGTTTTTGCTTACTTTTTCATTCGCATTTATCCTTTTGTACATTCCCCATTATTTTCTTTTGAAGCTTTCGACAAGCTTGGACCCATTTAGCAACTAGTTTTGTTTATTCTTGGTCATGGTTTGTATCATTTTAGTATTAGAACAGAGGTTTTTGTTTAAGTTATGGTTTGTGTTTAAAGTTCTATTTATACTCTATTTTGTGTATGTGAAACAGAGCAAGTTACTATGTTTGTTTGATTGCTGTATTTGTTAGCTATTACTTTTCTAGTTAGTGGAATAGAAGTATCGATGAGAGATTAGATGAGGTAGCTAACCTCTTGGTATATTTGACCTGAGTTGTTCATGCATTGGCTTACCGACTTACTGAGGCTACGCAAAATACCTTACAAGCTGCTTAACCTATTAGAGGTCAGAATCTTGCTCGATAAGTTCGAGGTGGAGAAGTAGGTGAACGAATGAGACGAAGGATAGACTTAAGAGAAATGGATGAAGAGGATGAGGAAGAGTACTTTGAATAGGAGCGAGCTCGAGTTGCTAAAGCATTTGACCATGTGAAGCTTTGGATTACGAGCTTTAATGGATCTAGGAATGTTGTTGAATATCTAGCGTAGGAAGAGAAAGTGGAGCATGTTTTCTATTATTATCAGTACAAGGATTATAAGAAAGCAAGGACTATTGTTGTCGAGTTCTCCAGATATCATGTGGTAGAAGAATTTCTAAGCTATGAGGATGTTAGAAAGCTACTGAGAGATTAACACTTGGCCTGAAATGAAAAGAATACTGAGAAATAGATTTGTGCTGGAAACTTACCTACAAGATATTTTCATTTGGCTTTAGGAGCTGAGGTAAGGATACCAAACAATTCACGAGTATGTTTAGGAATTTAAAATGCTCATGATTTAATATGAAGTGGAGGAGCCCTTAGTGTGAAGAGTCTCTAGGTTTATCACAGGATTGAGAGGTGATATTTGAGACATTGTGGAGCTTCAACAATTCACCATAATGGATGAAGTCATTAGAATAGCCCAACGAGAAGAGAGGCAGAGAAGAAGCTATGTATCGACCAGAATGCCGATTAGCCGACCTGGATAGGGAAGTCACCAAGCTTAGTCAAGTATTGAGCCAAGCCGAAAGGTAGAAGTCCGAGCCGAGCAGAAAGGCTAACTTGACGGTGAAGTGCCAACCCGAACTTATGAGAAGGGGTAAGGATTAGGCAGAAACACGAGCTAGATCAAGTGCTTTAAGTGCTAAGTGTTTGGACATATGGCTACTTAGCACCCGAACTAAAGAATTATGGTAATCAAGGGAGATGTCACGAAGATAGAGGTAAAGAGTATAGATGAGGAGCTCGAGGAAGAAGAGATTACTGTCAAGAAAGAAAACACTAAGAAGGAACTAATTGAGGAAGATGTGTTTGCTGAGTACTTGGATTAGTTAGTCCTGGTTATCTAATGCACCATGAACTTGGAACCCTCACAAGAGGAGGAGTATAGGGAGAATTTGCTTCATACTACATATAAGGTGGATGATCAGGTGTAATCATTAATTGTGGATACTGGAAGTTACACCAATGTGGCGTTAACTGAAATGGTTTCACAGTTGAAGTTGCCAACCATTGCATACTTGAAGCCATATAAGTTACATTAGCTAAGTGGTAACGGAGCACTACATGTTAATCGGTAAGTACTACTGCTGATCACCATTGGAAATTACTCCGATGAGATTCTTTGCGATGTATTGCCTATGTAAGCCTTACATGTGTTGCTTGGTTGACTATGGCTATTTGAAAGAAGAGTGATTCATGATGGATACAGGAATACATACGTATTCAAAAAGGATGGGTAGAAGATTACATTGAACTCGATGCTGCTGAGAGAAGTTAATAAATTGCAAACAAAACTTGCTTATGGATCAAAGAAAACTTTGATGATGAGTAGAGTTGAGCTCCGAGAGGTCATCAATGCTGATGAATCGACCCTAATGTTGGTCAGGCGGCTATTGAAGATGAAGGAGTTAGGTGAACTACCTTAAGAAATAAGAGCATATCTAGATGAATATGCTGAACTATTCTTAAAACAATTACCAGAGGGGTTACCCTAGACTTAAGGCATAGAATACTACATTGACTTGTTACTAGTGTCGTATTGTCGAATAAACTAGCCTATCGGATGAGCCCCGAATAAGCTTCTAAGCTTTAATGTCATGTTAAGTTAATGAGTTGCTGGAGAGAGGTTATGTCAAAGAAAGTCTTAGTCCTTGTGCTATGTCGGCACTTTTAGTGTTGAAAAAGGATGGAACCTAGCGGATATGTATAGATAGCCAAGCTGTGAATAAGATCACAATCAAGTATAGGTATCTCATTCCTAGATTGGAGGACATGCTGGATGAACTGAGTGGAGCTAAGATCTTCAACAAGATTGATTTGAAGTTTGGCTACCATCAGATTCGCATGAGGCTGGGAGTTAATAGAAAACTACATTTAAAACTTGACATGGCTTTATGAGTGGATGGTCATGTCGTTTGACTTGTCCAATGCCTTGAGTACTTTTATGAGGTTAATGAACCATGTATTAAGACATCTAATAGGAAAGTGTATCATAGTGTACTTTGACAACATTCTAGTTTACAGTGCCAACATGTTGAGTCACTATGAGCATCTTTGAGCCATATTGAATATCCTTCGTGCTAAGAGATTATTTGACAATTTAAAGAAATGTTGCTTTTGTTATGAGGAAGTGGTATTTTTAGGCTATATAATAAGTGGAGGAGGCTTACGAGTGGATGAGGAGAAGATTTAAGCAATTATTGAGTGGCTAACTCCTACTAACTATGCCGACGTAAGAAGTTTCCATAGACTGGCTTCATTTTACATAAAATTCATCAGGAATTTCAATACCCTCACTGTATCGCTTACTGAATAGATGAAGAAGAACATTGGCTTCCAATGAGGAGAAAAGGAGGAGAGGAGTTTTGCTGAGATAAAGGAAATGTTGACCTTTGCCCCATACTGATTCTACTTAACTTTGAGAAAATATTTGAGCTAGAGTGTGATACGTCAGGCATTGGGATAGGCATTGTCCTAATGCAGAAAAGCCCTTACTATAGTGAGAAGCTTGAGGGGCCTCAGTTAAATTACTCTATATATGATAAGGAACTCTTAGCACTAATTTGAACATTGTAAGTATGGCAGCGTTGTCTTTTGCCGAGAGAATTTGTCATCTACACTGATCATGAGTCTTTAAGGTATCTCTGAAGCTAGACGAAGTTGTTTAAGCGGTAGGAAAGATGGGTTGAATTCCTTGAGGGATTTAATTTTGTAATAAAATATAAACAAGGGAAAAGTAATGTAGTTGTAGATGCTTTTTTAAGAAGACATATGATTCTAAATGAACTGTAGACCAAACAGTTTGGGTTTGTGAGTATCAAAGAGCAGTATTTTAAGGATCTAAACTTTGGACCCATAATTGCGTGATGCATCGATGGAAGAACAATAGACAAGTATCGTGCGGAAGATGGCTACTTATTTTGAGATGAAAAATTATGTATGCCAGCTTGTTCCCTAAGGGAGCTGCTGGTTAAGGAAGCATAGTGGAGGATTATATGGACATTTTTGGGAGAAAAGAACTAATGAATTACTAAGTGGTTGATTCTTTTAGCCTAGAGTGAGGCGAGATGTGTACCGAGTTGTTGAAAGCTGTGCCATGTGCAAAATGGCTAAGTGTAGAACCGAGTAAGTGTAGAGCCGAGTAAGGGAAAGTAATGCCTTTGCCTGTTTCGACGAAACCTTGGACTGAATTAAGCATGGACTTTGTTCTTAGATTACTACGGACTGCTCGAGGTAAAGACTTTATAATGGTCGTCGTAGATAGGTTCAACAAGATGGCACACTTTGTGCCTTACTCTAAAATTAACAATGCTTTGCCTATCGTTACTTTTTTCTTGTAGGAGATTGTACAATTATACAGCGTGTCGAGAAGTGCAGTCTCCGACAGTGACCCGAAGTTCTTGAGATTATTTTAAAGGACCTTGTGGCATTGGATGGGGACTAAACTACTATTTAGTACTTCCTATCACTCCTAAACTGATGGCTAAATAGAGTTGGTTAATTGCACTTTGGGATCATTGCTTTGAGTTGCAGTAGGTAAGAACTTGACTGATTGGGATGCTACTTGCCAGTAGTCAAATTTTCTTATAATCGGACAATGCACGATACCACTAAGTAGACTCCCTTCAAAGTGGTCTATGGTTTTAACCTTTAGTTGCCCTTCGATCATACCCCTATACCTATGTCTGCACAAGAGGACCCTGATGCAAGAGCTAGAACACAATCCCTTTAGCACATCTATGACAAAGTCACTTGGCACATTGACCAAGCTACTAGATGTATGCGAAAAAAGGCTAAGGGTAAGATGGTGAAACATTTTTTGCCGGGAGACTTAGCGTGGCTGCACCTAAGCAAAGAAAGGTTTCCAAGTAAGAGGAAGAACAAACTATCCCTGAGGGTTGAAGGACCCTTTAGAATCCTCTAAAAGATCAACGATAATGCCTACAAATTGGAGTTACCCCAGGAATATGGGGGTTTTTTATACCTTTAATGTTGCCGACCTCAATTCATATCACCTTAACGGAGAGCTAATAGAAGACCATTTGGATTTGATCCCAAGTCTAAAATAACCTAAAAGGAATGATGGGAATCAAGCCACTAGATTATTAACTTGTAGCTAAGCCTAAGGACTAGAGGGATTGGTAAGACGAATCCTCTTACTATAGCCGACTCCTACTGAGGTCGGGTATCTCCTTACTGACTTGTTCTATATGCGAGCCGAATGACTGCCTATTTCTTATAGATAGTGTGTAGAGAAGTGGAAGGTCGAGATAATGGCCAATTCTCATTCTCACTCATGCATGGCAAATCACTTATTCGGCATCACCTTTGTTGAGAGAGAGAGATTTTAGATTGACTAAGCCACCCTTGCTCGAACAAGCAACCTAACCATACTTTTTTTTTTTTTTTTTTTTTGCATCTTCCAACGGTATCACCAATACAACATTGCCATGTGTACAGAATCATATGTAGAATCTATTACACCAATGATTGTTTTCCTTGAATATTCATTTTTACCTTTTTATGTATTGTAAATTATTTCCTTAGGAAATACCCTTTTTGTCTTTTCCCTTTTGAGTAAGTTACCTTAACTTATGGGTATAAATATCCTTGTATTTGTAGTTGTAGACAAATTTGATTATCATTAATATACTTAAATATTTCTTTCCATGTAAATATTACTTGTTTACTCTTGGCATCACTCTTATCCTAACGCTTGAGCAAGGTTAGGTGGTGAGTAACCTCATTAGACCAATTCTTACATCATATCGACTTGTGTCGTGAGTCTTAAGAAGTTCTATTGATGCGTCATATCCTTTAAGGTTGTTTATGGGTTTTTGCTTACTTTTTCATTCGCATTTATCTTTTTGCACATTTCTCATAATTTTCTTTTCATGCCTTTGGCAAACTTGGACCCATTCAGTAATCGGTTTTATTTGTTCTTGGTCACGGTTCGCATCACAAGAGGTATGTCTTAGTAGATCTAGTATAATCATTCACAAATGTTAGAAAATAACAAGCACCAATTATAGATTGAATAGAATACGGTCCCCAAATATCAATATGAACAAGCTAAAAAGGAAATGAAGTGTGTATTTGACTTATTGGAAAGGGAAGCCTATGGAACTTGGCTTCATGACAAGTTCTACAAACAAAATCTTGTAAGTTTGCATTTTGGCATGTATCTAAATGCTTCAATTTGGAAACTGATGTATGGGCTAAACAATTATGTAAGAGATGAATACATGTATCATCCTTACAATTAATTGTCTTACAAGAAATGGAATGAAAAGTATTGCTACTATCTAATAGAAGAACATATAGCCCACCAATTGTTGATGCTTTAGCTACTTGTTTAAAGCTATTTTGGTCCTGGAAAGAATAAGTCAAAACATCAAATGTAGCAACTAGATTTTGGCTAGAAACAAGTTTATGAATGTAAAATAAGTTGTGGGTGAATTGAGGTACATACAACACATTTTCTAACACCAAATTAGATTAATATTGACAGATCTAACTCTATCAATAGTAATCAAGTAACCATCTAGAAGTTTAACTTGTAGTAGAGGTGATAAGTTTCGAATATTATGCAAAAGAGTGTAGTAAGGTGTCATATGATCACTAGCACTTATATCTACAATCCATGAAATCAAACTATTACTCAAAGTATTGAAACAAGTATGAATGAGTTTAGAAATACCTACAAACTCCACTATATTAGCTACCGCACAATTCTGATTCTCATTTCCTTGCATCATCTACATAACTTCACTATACGCAGCTTTAATTAACCCTTTATCAGCACATACTTTACTTGTTTTTGAATTTTTGCTACAACTTTCGAGACTATTATGTGATATAGCATTACTACAATTATCAAAAGGAGTTTTTTGACAATACATTAGTTGAACAGTAAGATGAAGACCCTTTGCCAACTTGTTTTCCTTTCACCATTTTCTTTCCTTTGTACCAATCAGGGTATCCTATTAATTCGAAACATGAGTCAACTGTATGTATATCTCCTTTGCAATACTTGCAAAATAGCTTGTTGTTTGACCCCTTAAATTTCTTTTGGTCTAGACCAGGCCTCACACTCTTTGACTTCCTTATCATAAAAGTTGATGCATCTACATCAGATGATATTACAAAAGTGACTTCCCTTTGTTTTTCTACCCATTGAAGCAAATAGAATGTCTTATTGACAGTAGGCAATGAATCCATTGTTAAAATCTGGTTCTTCACCGAATCATATACTTCATTAAGTCCCATCATAAATTGCATGAGCCTCATATTTGACTCAAAGTCTACAATCTTTTCTCGTAATCCACAAGTACAAAATAACATTTGACTACACTTACAAGTAGGATAACAACTTAAAGCTTGTAACTCATCCCATATTCTCTTCATTCTATTATAATAGCAACCAACAGACATATTATTCCGCTTTAAGCTACAAATTTGTTCTATCACTTCAGTCCATTACTCGTAAGTGGATTGAGTGTAAAGAAAGGCTTAAACTAATTCACTAACCATTGGATTTAATAACCAACACATGACCATATAATCCCACTGAATCCAACGATTAAGATTAGGAGAAGTATCTATTGGTTTTATTAAAGTGCCATTGATAAAACCTAGCTTTACCTTTGCTCCCAATCTTAATTTCACTTCTACATTCCATGCAAGATAATTTTTTCCATCAAATATTACGCTTCCTATTAACTTCCTAAGGCTATCCGAAGCACTCAAATGCAACGGATCATTGATTGATTAGGAAGACAAAAAGAAAACACTAATAAGATACCTGAAGCTTTGATACCATGTAAAATGCAAAGTGTGAAATCAATATTATGGAATGCTCCATGAATTTCCTTTAGTAAATCACGAGAGTTACGAAGGAAAATGAATATGGTTTTTGTACTTTGTTCAACTGCTTAACCACCTATTGAAGTCTATTTTTACTATTGCATAAACTAACTAACTAAAATAGTTTGTCCAACTCATCATACAACTAGCATTTCATACAAATAAATAAAATACACATGACAAAATAAATGATCCCAATATTCTCCACAGAAACCATGATTGAGGTTTGGATTCAAAAGGATTAAGAGATAATCATTCATGGGTTTTTTTTTTCTTTTTACTTTCTTTCTTCTCTCTCTCTCTCTCTTTTTTTTTTTTTTTTTTTTTTTTGGTGCTATCATGTGTATCTTAGATGTGTAACCCAAAATAAAAAAAAATGATAGTATATTAGCATCCTCCTTTTCATCTTTGCCATTGTCATTCATATGCCTTTACGATAAATCAATTTCCATTTTGTTACAGGATACAGATTTCTTCCAATTCCGGCTTTTTTCTGTCCGCATATCTTGTTTCTACATTGACAATGTTCCTAACAATCTTGCACTTCGTTACACGAACTATGAGCCGTAGGAATATTTGGAAGTCAATGGAAACAAATACCCCGGTTGTGGATTGCACACCGTAACTCTCCATCGCACAGATGTCGACATCGAACAATCGCAAGTCGTTTACATAAGCACGGACAACGTTGTTATAAACTATCGCTGGTGTGAATTGTGACGTCATTAACAGTGATAACCAAATGAAGATAGCCATTGCAGATGTCAGGGAGTGGAAATATGACTGGACAAAAGGAGATGCAGGTTTGGAAACTGATCTAAGAACAGGATATGCCGTACAACTTTATCCAGAGGTTCTTCTTAGCTTCATCAAGCAAAACGTCAGAGGTTCAAAGCCTTTCGTTGAGGTTTTTGTTGCAGGATTTTGCTCCATTTTACCTGTGGCAATGTCGATTCGTGAACAATTTGATTTGTTATGCTACTATTACTTTTCATTATATATCCGGTCTTCCTTAATTGTTTTTATTTTCACGGATAAATTTTACAATATCATAAGCCCATTTGCTAGAATACGAGAATTTTTTGAATGAGTCAGTTGAGATATTTTTAAATGTATTAGGTGAAATTCTTTTAGATGTATTTAAGAAAATGTATTCTCTCAATTTACTTTCCTCAGTTTCCCTCAATTTATCCTATTAAAATGTTATCGCATGTAATTAATAGTTAAGATTATAAGGAATATGATAACTTCATAATAATTTTATATAATATTTCAAAAATCTAGCTTAACCATTAATTTATAAATTGAGTGAAATTGAGGAAAAGAGAAATAGAGAGAATCCAAATTGTACTACTCGACAAATGTACTAGAAAGAGTAGTTACCACTTATCCTTACCAACTAAGTTCTTTTATGTGTAAACATTGTTTGAGTAATTGAAAAAAGAAAAAGGAAAAAGAATCTTCATAACAATTTTATATGGTATCAAAGCATCCAAAGGCCTAAAGGGAGAGAGAGAGAGAGAGAGAATTAGGCGGATTGTTAAAGGGTATTTAGCTCGTCGAACCCGATATAAACATTATTTTATAGGGTTTAGGGTCAGGTTTTAAGATATGATTTAAAACTTTATAGGGTTTAAGGTTAGGTTTAGGGATTGCAAAAAACCCGATGGAAAACCTGACTCGATAAAAAAAAAAAGCATATATTAATAAAAATATTTACTCTTAATTTATATAATATACATATCTTATATATGTTTTACATTGTACAGCACATTTGATTCTCAATTTTTATTATTGTGTAAATTAGTAAATATAATCTTAATCTTACTTAACTTCTTTTATTCTATTCTCTACTTAATCTCATATAAACTTTATAATAACCTGCTCCTATAGGGTTAAGTTTTTAAAATATGAGGTAAAACCTTATAGGGTATTTATAGGTTTTTGGAAAACAATAAACTCTATAGAAGGAAGTTAGGATTTTATAAAACCTATTCTAAATCTATCCTGATTGTATCCTTACTTTATAAAAGTACACCAGTAATGTTTTTTTTCTCCAAAAAAAAAAAAAGGAAAAAATAAGAAAAAAAAAAAAAAAACAACTTTAAATGCTCCTGGTATTTGCAATGCATCTATCCCCTTACCCTTAGTTTTCAATGGTGAAAATTATCTAGAGTTGTCAAGGTAAAAGCTCACCTAAAAAGTCTTATTTTGTGGCAATGGATTGAAAATGAAAGGTAGGTACTGCCTTTAGAAGTCAAACTAACCATTAATTAAATCAAAATTCACAAAGAAGAAGCTAAAGCTCTAAGAGCCTTATCCTACTTCTATGCTGTCTTTATCTCAGATTTAATTCATTATTTGTGAAACACTAATTGCATATTCATTTAGGAAAAATAGATTTCTTTTTACTTTGTTCACTTAATTCTTGACTCATTATAATTGCGATTCCTATGAATCTTGATTCCTCAAAAAGCGTGCATACCCATTTTGCAAACTATCCTATGAATCATAATTGCTAATCTATTTCCCCACTTTTATTCCCAAAACATCCATGTTCAAATTAAAATGTTACATTGTTTACCCCCAAATAAAAAATCAAACCCAACCCCAATCCTTGTAACTAGGATTGCCACTCATACTTCTGCAGCAAATCGGACAGATCTTGGAATTGGAAAGAGGCAACAATTAGGCAAAGAAGTCGAAGAAAGAGGCGACTTAGAAGTTGTTGGGAAAAGTAGACAACTTCCGACCTCTTGGTGAAAATGGTGTTGGGAAACGTACAAGTCCAAGTAAGACTTGAAAAGGTTGTTAGTAAAGGGTTGTGGCGGAATTTTGATTTCTCAAACGTAGAAGTCAAAGAAAACTTCCAAGCACTTGGTGAAATACTTCTAGCTTTTTTATTGAAGGGGGTGAGCGTTGAGTAAGGTTCAAGTGGAATTTTGGCGCTAGGGTTCATGATCCAGCATGTTTTTCTGCTTCTCGGTATTTCTTGTTAAATTCTATGAACTAAATGATGTAATTGTAATTCTATGACAACCAAATAAACACTGTAATATCTATTCACCACTAATTATAATTTTATTTAATTTCTTGCTAATTGAAATTTTATTTTCCTTTTATTTCAATTAGCGAACTAAACGGGGCATGATTGGGATAAGCTTAAGGAGCTATATGTGGGGAGGGAAAAAACTAGGCAAATGCAAATTCTAAGTTTGAAAAGAGAATTTTAATTATTGAGAGGGTTTATTGGACTCAAAGAGGGCAAAATAGAAAGTAAAAGTTATGTAGGTAGAGGATAGATTGAAAAAAAAAAAGAAAAAGAAAAAAACTTAGAAATGGAGTTAATGCTGTATGGTAGCAGGTGAATATGGGAGGAGCAGACTTCTCTAGAGTTTTAAAATTTAGAGCTTCATGAAAGTTAGCACTTAAAAGCTTTTAAATGCCATCCAAGCTTTAAAGTAATTTTAATTCAACTCTATTACACATTGGCAATTCAAATTTGTTGAGGGCCATGACACCCTCTACCTCATAAAACTAGATAGAATTAGAAAAGTCAAGATGCAGTCGTTTAATCCAAGCTATCCACTATTCATCAATGTATTATATGAACTTGTAGGTTTAAAATATGAGAATTTTGGTAATCGGTGTCTCTAAGAACTTATTGAGGATCTAAAAAGGAGAATTTTTGTGTTTATCAATATCGATTTCTTATTTATGAAATCCAAATATATAAGAATTTGCAAAGTTTCCTTATTTTGTTTTCAACAAATAGCACTAATACATTACTTCAAGTTTACAATTTAATAAAATAACTGTACTCAGTATACCTTGAAGATCAATATCTGTATATATTAATAACCTGCCACCCAGGCGTTTGCTTTAACCTGTAATACTTAGATATGGTACTTGGGGAGTAAATCGCGTATTTGTTTTTTTTTTTTTTTTTTTTTTGTAAGTAAAAGGAGAACAGAATCCCCAACTTTTATTCATAAAATAGAAAAGTGCTAGAAGAGGGGGATGTCAACCTGACCTTATGGATATATGTTAACTGAAAATGAAAATTAAGGAGAAGGGATTCCCTATAAGGAAAAGACCACAAGTCATGATGAACACCAAAGACTATAAGTGCCAAGAAAGATTGGACCTAAATTCTGAAGTCTAGCGTTGGCAGCATCAAAATCCTTCCAAATCTACGTAGTTTTAATATCCTAAAGCTTAGCAGAGACTTCGAGATATTTCACATAGCGAGATGGGAAAATTTCCGCGGTTTGCCACCAATTGAAGCACAAATATTATAAGGATCCAACCGAAGAAAAAGTTTTGTAGCAGCCGCATCATTGATTACCCATACAAAATCCGAAAAGTCTTCAGTCAAGAAATCAATTCTCTTACGATCGTCTTTCATTTACCTTGTATTTTCCCTTCAATCCAATCTTTGTTTTAATCATTCATAAATTTCTTCATCTTGTGTCGACAAAATTCAGGAGATCCAATCACATTATAGGGAATTGACCCCACATTGGCATTTAGAACGCATAAGGCATCGGCAGTTTTGTCTTTATCAAATGAGGGATGAGAGGAAGGCAGGGTCCTAACTTCATAAATTGTTATGTTTTCCTCAAGTTGAGGGCTAGTCTAACTAAGATTAAGCCTGTATTTACTTCATAGAACTTAAACATCTTGAAACCATTCGAGAACAACATTTACTTAAACACTTGCTTAGAAATCAAAGGGTGTATTTAGGCGCCTGACTAATAAATAGAATCATAAGTAACTGAATATCTAACTCTAAGCTTTGACTAACACCAGTATAAGATGTCATGATTTGCTAAGCTCCTCCTTCACAATCTCTACCAAATCACCACATATTTGTAACCTATTCATAGTTGAATTTAACATACCATGGTAGAACAAATCACTCAACCCATCTACCTCTTTTTGTTTCAACAAAGCAAACCCCTATTCATTAATAAGTAAATGATTCTCCATAATTTATTTTACATTGTCCTAGCTTCAAAACTTATGTTAAGCCCCTAAACAAAACTTGTTTAAGAGTTCACATACTTAAACCTTAAGCAAGTTATACCTGAAGAAAATCTTTATACAGAGAAAATGTCATGACCCTAAAGGGAGCTTAATAGGATTATCTAAAGTTTTCATATCATGTGTGTATTTATGATCTGAAAATCATCTTACAAATTAGAGATTATAAGACTAAACAATTAGTCACTAAAGTCTTCGATTTTTAATTTAATTAACTTACTATCACATATAAGTTATTATGGATATCCGATATTTTACAGTCTAGCAGAATCACAGAAAATCGGTATTTCTTACTAAATATTAAGATAATATAGTAAAGTTTTAAAACTTAAACTTACAAAAGTCATAAAATCTGAATATAGTATTAATAATTATATGTAACAATTCAAACTGTTTATACAGTCTATCCTTAAATTCTAACTTTTAAGTACTTCGACACTAGTACTCAACATTAAGCTTTTAACTCATGCTTGATTATCTAGTAACTTGCTAGAGAAAACTATTGGAGAGTAAGCTACAAGAGTTTAGTGAGTTGTCTTTCGTACTATACTAGCAAACAGGTTGTTAAACAATTTATTATCAAACATATGAAAGTATGAACAATTAGTATGCCGAACAATATATATGTAGTTGACTGATATTGTATACAATATTGGATTTAATGCCCTTCAAAGTAGGGATTGGAGATACATCGACACTAATCTCAACTGAGCTTTAGCACCTAGGTTTTTAACCATATATAAATATATATAGAAATTCTCTATTTCACAAAATAGGTTTCTATTTCCAACAGTCAATAATATATAAATATCTAGGTTTAGCGGTAAGGCGACCCCCTCAGTCTATACTTACACCCTACAGCAGTAGTCTCTAGACGCGACCCCCAGTCACCCACCGTTAGTGTCTCTAGCATAAGTAAAACCCATGAGTCAAAGGTAGGTCTTATTGTACCAATGCTTTTACACTACTTATCAAATCATATGGGAATTTATCTCTCTAAAGCTCTTCGTTACCAACTGTGTGAGGTAATGGTCGGAACATTATATGCAATGTTCGTGCTTATTCATGATCCATTTAATTTTAGTTAAGTCAAATATGATTAAGTCGACTTATGAGATGATCAATAAATATCAATAAACCATTCAATTATGCAATAATAAATTAAGCAATCTATTATTCAACTATTATGTTTCATAATCTTTTACACAATATAAAACCGGTATTCAGACACACGCATAACCCACACCCCATGCATCAAAT
This sequence comes from Lumnitzera littorea, assembly GCA_024138015.1. NCBI lineage: Eukaryota > Viridiplantae > Streptophyta > Magnoliopsida > Myrtales > Combretaceae > Lumnitzera > Lumnitzera littorea. The sequence continues at coordinate 75,250,000 of JAMXBB010000010.1, forward strand.
TATTAATATTTGCTCTAGGTGCACTGAATACAAGTACAAAAGAAGTATAGAGTCATCGGGAGTACTTACTTAGACATAATCAAAGTTAAGGGTTGTAATAGTCGGTATCAATGTTGTGATCACTTGTCATTAAGGAATACGAAAAGTAGTTAGTTTTGAGAATTAATTAACTATACTAGTATCGTAATTTATATTGTTTATTTAATTTAGCTATTGATTTACGTAAAATTGTCGATTTAAGTTTTTTATTGAATCGCATATAACTTTTTTGATTTAACTTGGATATTTATGAACTTATAATTTATTTTGATTATTTTCGAGCGTATTTTTGAGTAGTGAGGTCTGTTTTGGACGCTGTAACTTGTAATCTTGACTGTGATATAAAAATATCATAAAGTTCATTATTTCAACTTAAAAAGTTATAAAATATCAATTTAAGCTTTTTCTAGTATATTTACGATTTAATAATTATTTAAATTATATAGTTGATAATTTTCTTATTTGAAGCCTATTTTTACTTATTTTTGAGGTTTAGAATTACTAATTCAAAATTTTTCTACTTAATTAATTAATTAATTATTATTCATTACGAAAATTAATTATTTTATAATAAATAATACCGTAGCAACATATGGAAGTGCCATGTGTCATATTTGCATATTTTTAAAATTTTTCATTATTTTCCTAATTTTCCTATTTTATGATATAAGTATATATATATATATATATATATAAATAGTTATGATTATATTTTATCAAAATTTCCAACTTACTTAATTATTAAATTTTTTCCTCCAAACTTATGGTATTCTTATATATATATATATGTATAAATATACTTATTAACTTAATTTATTTATTAAGTTAATATTATAGTATATTGTATATACTCTTTACATATATTCGTATTTTTATGTATATATCACTATTCATATATATACGTTTATATGTATATGATATATTATATAATAAATTATTCTAACCTTATTTATACGTTATGTACAAGTATAATATATACTTATTTATACTTTATATCCTTATGTACATATACGGTTGTACTATATACGTACATATGCATGTACAAAAATATAATTAATAATATACATATATACCTACATATCCAACACGGTTTGCTATATGTATATATACGAATATACTAAAATTCTTATACTTTGAAAATATTAAGTATATATATACATATATTTACTATTTTGTTATGCATGTATGTACCTCATATAGTAAAAATAATAATAATTATATATATATATATATATACATAATCACACATATATACATAAATAATTAAATAAAATACTAAATATATATACATTTATATAAAGGAAATATTTAGTACATATACATATACTATACGTGTATACCTACATATATTATATAACAAAATACTAAGTATACATACATATATAATACACATGCATACATATGTACAAAAATACATGGGTAGGAACAATACATACTATATGTATTACTATTTATAACTATATACATATATCGTATATTATATATAATAATATATATATATGCCTATATACATATGTATATACCCAAACAAGTAAAATACCTAATACTTATGTATATATCTATTTATACATACATATATGTACATGTAAATAAATAAATACTTAGTATACATGTAGATGTTATATGATATTCATATGTACAAAGAAATTAAATATATACTTACCTAGTTGTCTTAATAATTTGAATAAAAAAAAAATCCCTTAATCTTCTCCTTCTTCTTCTTCTTAGTTTGTTTGTTTAATATGAAGGTTAAAAGAAATAAAAAAGAGAGGTGTATGCTTTATGGTTTGGATCGAGCAAAAGCATAATGGCAATTGGGATGCTTTGTATTTTACTGTTTCCAACTTCAATGAAAGGGGTTGTAGCTGAAACTTTATGGAGACAAAAGAAAATAAAAGAGAAAGAAATCAAGCGAAGATATTGTATATATGGAGACAAGACATATTCTTATCTCAATTAGATTTGTATCTTATTTTAACACATGGTAATTAAACTTAGCCACACAATTGCTGCATAAGATCTGGACACAAATTGTGCTGGACGTGGTAGCTAGGAAAAAATAGGAAGAAGAGAAAAGAAAAAAAAAAAAAAAAAAGAAGAAGAAGAAGAAAAAAAAGGAAGAAAAAGGAAAAAATCAAAATAAAAATGTTAGGTTTTTCCAAATGCAAAAATTATAAATTTAGTATTTATAAAATAATATTGAAATTTTATATAAGTTTATTAATTTAATTGTTACCCATTATAATTATAATTTTTTTCAATTTATTTTAACGTTTTCGTTAAAAATTTTATGCGTTTACATGATTTAATCAATAATAGTAATCGACTATGATTATATCACTATTTAGTGATATTTATTTATTTTATGAGCTTAAAGTTATAGTTTTACGGTTTCGATCAAGTTTGGGTTCAATTTCGAGTATTTTTGCGTATATCAAATTTAGGGTTTTTTGTACACAATTTATGTTTCGATCGAATTTTTAACGTTTATATTACTTATAATATATTCAACTTTATAATTTATTAAATTTTTATCTTACTTAGCTTTAATGACTCATGAAATCATCTACAATATTCGAGTTTAATTCTACTTTTAAATAGTTAAATTCGTAGGGTTTATAGAAAACCCTAGTTTTCATACATGTACACACAAATACAGAAATCTTGAAACTATGTTGAACACCTCTCTAATGTGTCTTAATGCTCTCAACCTCAATGCCATGACTTGAATTGATCTTCAAAATTGATCTTTCGTAACTGAGGAACTAAGCTAATCCAAGTATTACATTATCAATTGATAAGTGGTAAATCAATCACATCTAATGTACAATATACAACCAAGTCATAGTAAGACATAAGTTAGTTTGAAATTCAGAAACAAACTTGAGGTCTTAAACAACATGTGCTTATGCACATGATATGTATTGGTCAGTATCCTAAGTGAGTAGCTCTTGGTGGCTTTAATTCAATGATCACATGATGAGTGGCACTTGGCGACTCAGTTCCAAGGATAACATTAAGAGCAACACTCGATTGGTCTATTCTAAAATATTTGAGACATAAAGCAAAGATTTGTTTCAAAATTATTTCACATCTAAACTCAAATTCTAAGGAAAAAAAGGACCAATAGATCTTTTCATGTCAAGTCATGAATGCAATTAATTAATTTCCAAGGAAAACTTTGGAGTAGACCAATACAATAGCCAAGTTTATGTATTCAAGGTTATACAACATCATTAACTCATCCGGAGGTGGAAATATCCAAACAAAAATAATAATAGCATGAAAGCTTCCAAAAACATTATCAAAATAGCTGTAGCCAGTATTGAGACAAGGATTATTTTTGTCATATAACTTGCCATAAATCTCATGATATTTACACCAGATATATAAGGCATAGGCAATACTCATTACAAGTAACCGAACTCAAAAAGTCAATAATCCAGTCGTGGCTCCACATGTTAGTTATACTAATATGCCTCCCTAATTTCACATATTGGACAAATTAATAGTTGCACAACACAATTACCATAGAACAGGAGACAAAACTTAACAAAATTCTGAATCCATTCTAAATCTTCCTTTAATGGTCACGGTAGGCGATTATATAAGGCTTAATAATCAAGCAATGAGTGGTCTACAATATTGTCCACTATGCAACATAGTAGCCAAAGCTGCAAAGATATCCACTTGGATAAGCTAGTAAATGGATGTAAGGATCAATCTTTATGCTCAAGATCACCTAAATGCACTTCAATAAGTCAGGATACAATAGATACTAACATAACGTATGAAGTTGCGCTTTCCCCTTTTATGTTGTCAACTTCCAATAGTCATAGGTTCCTCATTCCTTATCTGTTTTTATCGCTCTTTGTATCACTATGGTTGTTAATTCAAGAATTTTTGAATGTTTCAAAATATCAAAGTTATCAAAACCATCAAAATTACAAAATTTTCCCATTTTAAATCTGCCTGTTGAAATTTCTATGCTCCAACTACCACATTTTGGCATATTAACATGCCAATTTGATCCTAAAATTTTAATGAGTAAAATTCATCCTTTTAACACAATTTTAGTCCTCAATTAGCAGCAATATTAACAGTGACCAGAGCATAATCCTTGGTTTTATTGAATTGAAGTTCGTTTCGAACTTGTGTTAGTAAAATTCAGCACAAACTTGTTTTGACTTGATTCTTGTTTCACCCCCACCCTAAAGATAACCCTTAATTTCTTACATAAAGTAAATATTCGCATTAGAGACAAATTCCAAATGTGATAAAACTCAGAGTAATTCAAAAAACATGAATTTGAAGTCTCTAAACCTATCACAATTCATGAATTAGCCTTCGTTTCACTTACTTCAACGGCCCAGCATGCAAGGCCATGATCAAGAAATGTTTTTAACTCTCAAACATGCATTAAACAATTAAAGGTTATCCTGCTATGTCATGATGTCATTAACAAATCCTCTAAAAGCCCACATTAAATCCGGCTACTTCCATGGAAATCTCATGATCAGTATAAAAACCATTATTTACTCGCTTTGTCTTGTGGATATTCTACTTTTAGATCACTAGGAGCTGTTGCACTTCTAGAAAAACAGAGCTGTAGTTAAATATCCAGGTTGCTAAGTCTACTTATCCCTAGTGAAGAAATGAATTCATGTACGTACTTGAAATGATCTTGCATTAATTGTCAAGACCATTGTAATTTATTGGTATGAATACTGGTCTCATGATGGGATGGATTATGTTCAAATCCCTTTCTCCAGTTGTAATGGATAATAATCTGAAAAAAAAAAAAAAAAGAAGTAACACAGCTGAGTGGCAACATGTATGTACCAAAACTCCTCAAGTTGCTGCTTCTCCATGCATAGGAAACCCACTGCTCCATATATATATATATGTTTCACTAGCAGTAATATAATATTCCTCGTATAGTTGATGTCGTAGGCCAACATAAACCATACCAGCTTGTCTTGTGAATCCACTTCCAGGTTAATAAGCAGTGTTTACGTGACCAAGGATTGATTCGACACGTCTACAATATATTATCAAAGAGTATAAAAATTCTATATTAACGATGTGTCCAACTTCGTACGAAATATATCTTAATGTAAGCTAGATACAATCTTCGTGGAGCAGTCCTAAGATGCTGTAACATTTTGCTATTGGAACACACACACGAGCCATTAGTTGCAGTAGGTGTCAGCTTGTGAGGTTGGCAAAGCGGACTTCTATAGTTTACCATGAATCCTAATTTAGTACATAAACTATGCGTCATGTTTTGCACTATCTCATTGTTAAATCTATCTAATGTCTTCTATGATCAAGGTTTTTGCTAGCGATAAATAATTTGACATTAATATATATATATATTTATATATACATATATCTATTTGTTAATTTAATAAAATTTCCCATGATTTAGACTATAATTACTGACATATTACCACAAGCTCCAAATATATATTATGTTAGTTGCTTTAGTGCATGCTAAAAGATTTTATGTGTTTACGTCGGTGAAAGTCAAAGGGACAACTTCAGTGTCGCTCGCTTAGCTATACAAGTGATATTCGTGAACTCAGTGTCTAGGAATTAGATTTAAGTATAGAGAACGGACATATAAAGGTTATATGGTTGTGTAGGTTCAAAATTAGCATATATGTACCCATTATATTTCTTTTTATGTGTATTTAGTGAATCTACTTATACTCTAGATATATTTCCATTCCATACTCTTAACTTTCTTAGTTAATTAAAATATTGTTGAAATCTTATTGGAGCTTGCAATTTGGACCAAACACCATTACAACTTAGGGAAGGAGGATTTAAATTTGGTCTATTCTATTAAGAAACCAAAGCTCATATAATTAGACTACAATGGTTATAGCGAAGCCTGCAATATGAGTTCTATTCCGAGACCCGCTATGGCTACTAATTGAAATTTACAATTGATATTAAGTATTTATAATAATTCTTATTAGATGTCACCATCTTAATCAATGAGGAGCAAAGCCATATTAGGTTCATATTTAGGCCTGCATTCGCATGTGTAGACAAAATAAATAGAAGTATCAAGAAAAAAATATAAATTCAAGACTCAACTTTTTAAATCTAAGTCTAGACCAACTTGATCCATATGGACAAAAAAAATTAATTAGCCTAGAGGTTCAAATCTTGCTTGGCACAAAGTACACTTTTGTTATATATATATATATATAGTACAGATCGGACTAAGCTAAGCTTGGTCTGTATGGCTTGGGTTAGGGCCCAAGGCCGTCCGGCTAAAGAAAAGTAGTAGGCGGAGAAAGGGGTATGCAAATGCATGCCCATTATTTTTCTAATGTGCACATATATTGCATAGGCATGTAGCAGTGCCTTGTACGTAACCGTTGCCCCTTACCTTCTTCTTCTCCCCAATTTTAGCCATTCACAATGCTTTTTCCCTCCTTGGTATGCTCGGTTTGAGGTAATTTTTTACCTCATTTACTAATTTAAAAAAAAAAATTAATTTCGTGTCAATGTTATTTAAGTTAATTTTCGAAGTTTCTGAGCTTGCCAAGTCAAAGTCAACTCTTTTCAATATAAATAAGACATTGAGGAAGCAATCCCATCATAAGCTCTCACTCTTGAACTCTTTATCTCTCTTCCCCGATCATTCTCTCTCTCTCTTTGTACCATCGCCACCTCTCTCTCTCTCTCTACATTCTACTCTCCCTCTAATCACCATCAAACCATATTACCATTACCAACGACTTCCCCATCCTTGAAAATGCCTACCCCTACCATCCTTGCATGCCCAATGACCACCACCAAGCTTCAACCAACATCACCATCACTGTACCCCCCTACCCTCAAGTCTAAACCAATACATATAAAACCAACTTCACCCACTCGATTTAGTATTGTATCATCTTGAGGACTGTTGTCTTTGCTGCTACTCCATCTTCACTACAAATTGATCCGACCTAACCAGTCCAAGCTGATTCGAATCGACCTAAAAGAGGCCGATTCAACCTGTGTGCTGACTTGGTTTGCTCTAAGGCTTTTTTTTTTTTTAAGTATATTTATTTATTTGGTGGATTACAATGTAATTGTAATGAAAATAAAAAAAAAGGAGAAAAAAAAGAAGAAGAAAGAAAAAAAAAAAGAGAGATAGAATAGTTTAGTCCTTTTTATTTATTTCCGGATAAAACCTAAAATATATAAAAAGAAATAATAAGAATAATAAAAGAACAAAAATAAAAATAGATTATTAAATAAAGATTGTTCTACCACTTAGAAAATCATTTTTTTTCAAATAAAAATAAAATAAATGGACCCTTTCAAAATTGGGAAGTTTCTTTAGAGTTTCTAAGAATAAAACCCCGATTAGGACATTTTAGAAAAATTTCCTTACATAAACCGGTTAAAAATGTAAAATCGATTTTTTTTTAAAAATTAAAATCAACAAACCTGCTAATATTTTCGAAAAAAACTATATACATTTGATTTCGAATAGTAGATATGTAGGTACTTATGGAGTGATGGTAAAAAATGAAAATACTTATTTTTCCACTTTAGTTTAAATTATTCAATTTGTTAGTTGATGATTAAAATTTATTTTTTTAAGGATAGTTATTAGGTGATTTTAAGGGATTAAAACTAAAATTGGAAAGTTGATGGTATTCGTAAGGATTTAAAAAAGCTTAACTTTCGAACTTGTTTTTAGTTCTCAAAACAGCTTATAAATTTGGTTTTATTGAAAATATTTTGAACTCACCACTTGACCGGAGTTGGAAAAAAATGTTAAATTATAATCAATTGGGTAAATTAATTATAATTTAACTTTTTTTTCTCAACTTTGGTCAGGTGATGACTTCAAAATGTTTTCAATATAAAAGAACTAGTTTTCTTTAAACCCCAATTGAGGATTAGTATTAAACGGGTAAGGTTTGATATTGATCAGTTTTAAAAAAATTTTATTTATAAAACTAAAAAAAAATTAGGCTCGACAAGATGGCAACTCCACTAGGGATATTAAGAGAGTTAGCCATCTAACTTTCCAAATTTAGAATTAACTTTTGAAATCACCTTACTAAGTGTAGTTTATTTGTTTATTTATATTGTTTTCTATGTACTTGTACTAACTTTTTTGCAAGGTAGCTTTATTTAAGGTTTTGAATTATAAGGGAATTTACTTTTTTGCATTATGAATGCATGATAGATACAGTTGAACTTAAGTTGTCGTTAGACCTTAGGACGGGTAGCTATTGTGTAAGTTTCGAATGTAGTGGGGCAACCACCACTTAGGACCAATTAAGCTACTCTACTTAAATTTTGATATGACCAAGGAACCACTTTTTCAAAAACGTATGAGGTCATAGAGTTTAAGGACCTATAGAACCCACCCTTTTGCATACATTTTTTAAGTTTGGCGAATAGTTTTTTTTTTTTTTTTTTTTTAAATGCTCGAGGTTACAGAGTTTAAGGATCTATAGAACTTACCCTTCTTCCATACATTTTTCAAGGCTGGTGAATAGTTAACAAGGGGGCATGTATAAAAAAAAAAAAAAGAGAGAGAAGAAGAAGATAAACAACAAACCTGGAGTTTCTTTCCTTGTATTTTTCCTTTCTTAGAATTCATGTACATAAGAGATTTTTTGTAAATATAGTTTCATTTTTTATGTAGATGTTCTTCCCTTTGTAATTTATGGTTTTTTTTTTTTTTTTTTTTTGTAATCTTTCAAAAATGGCCAATTCATCTAACACTAAGGTCTTCGCTAAATAGATTAATGTCCACAAACCCATAAACTTGAAGCCCATATTCAATCAATGGTTTCAAGCCATCAACCCAAGAGAATAAGAGTTCATCATTAATAAGATTAGGCCTATGCTCTCACTATCCAAGGTGAATGTTAATATCACGCTAATAAAAGCCTTAGTACACTTTTGGGAGCCTGAAGAAGTTGCATTTCATTTAAGGCCATACCTAATGAGCCAAACTCTAGAGGAATATACCTAACTGCTATAAGCCCCTCCCTAGGATGAAATATATTTTCTAGAGCTCAATTTTAGCTTAGCTAACATTTTCTCCAAATTCTTGGTGATTTATAAGTCTGAAATAAATGAGGCCCTAAATGATTGTAATAAGTATGCTATGAAGATATGGGACCTGATCCATTGGTTCTAGGCCGAACCCAACTCTAACAAACGAGCTTGTTTTCTTGGTAATTGGAGGAAGAATCGAATCAAGGCCTATATATTAGCGGTATTTGCTACCATCTTATTTCCAAGTAAATCTTTTCCCATACACTTTAGGGTGGCAAAATTAATGACTCAATTTTGGGAAGGGAAGTCTTATGTCCCCGCCCTACTTGTTGAATAAATAAGGAACCTTAATTTTCTTAAGAAAAAAAGGCTTTGGAGATCTTAGGTCAAGCATAGAACTGTTAATGGTATGGTTCATCAACCACATCAAATGCTTCAGGTTAGATTTGATTAGGGTAGCATTCACCCATAAGATTGATCTTATCGACTCTTTCATCGATAAGATCGAGCTACCAAAAGATATCCCTACCCTTTTTTAGATAGAAGTTCTACAAGATTTCTAAGTTGAAGACATATTGTAGACTGCTAAATGGAGTAATTACATTAAGGTCATATTGGTTTGTAAAAATTATCATGCCGTGCCATTGATCAGAACGAGTTGGTGTATAGGTTATTATCCAAATAACATGGTGAGGTAGTTTGGAGGCATCTAACATTGTTCATAAGCCTTCATTAGAGCCATTTACTCTTAATCTTGAAGAGCCTCACTCCGTAGAAAAGGCATCCAAGCTTCTTAAGATTAAGGCTTAGTGGGACACCAGGACTATAAGCCCTAATATTGATTTAAGCGAATTCATGGGAGAAGTAGACAAACATAAGGTTACTAAAGAATACTTATATGACCAACTACACAAGGTAGGCACAATACAATATCGGGCACCTAAGGTCTTTCAACCTTTCCCACAAATCCCAACTCTGAAATGATGACCTATATGGATTAAGTAAAAGTTCGTGTAGAAGTCATCTATGATGAAAAAGACATGTGGGAAAACCTCTTTCGGGAGTTTAGGCAAAGATCACGTGCCTTAGAGCACCAATTAAAGATGGCTTAGAAAAGGATCTAAGAATTTGAGGAAGCAACCTGGCCTAGTTAAAAGAAGGGTAAATTAGTGGTAATTGAACCTAATAGTAGCAGTCGAACCCAACAACCAAAAGAAGAAAACATCATTCCACCTACAGAAGAAAAGAAGATTAGTTTAGAAAGATTTATAATTTTCTTTTACATTTTGATGTAATAAGACTTTGAGAGTTGAGAAATGACAAATAGGCTTGTTGCTTTGTTAGTTAATCATCAGTACTTTTCTTTGCATCTGCGTAGCACACTTGCATTTCTACTTATTTATTTATTTGTTTCAGTTCCATGTTTTCAAAAAGTAAAAAATAATTCATGTGCTAACTTAATGAGAAGTGATCTTAAACTAGATCGCAAAGATAGCTCCCAAACGTCAAACCTTCTAAAGAAGTCCTATTCGAACCTATTCACAGAATAAAATGGCTAACCAAGGAAATGATAATGTCAACAACAAAAATGTGAACCCAGAAGTTATTGATCCTATTGAGTTGAGGTTTTGCTCCGTGGAACAAATAGTGGGAAAGATTATGGATCAACTAAGCTTCTTTACTGACAACATCTCCTTACTTAGGTTTACAGCACAATTAAATAAAGAAAGCTCCAAGACTCGATATAAAAAGAACGCCAAAGCCTGACCCTTTGAAGCAAAAGAAGCTTATCTTAAAGTTAACTTGGCCTTTGAATCTTTTGAGACAGAAGGGGTTTATTCGATGGTCAACCCGACTTTTGAACCAAACACTTATTCATTCTTGGTCAACCTAAAGCCAGAAGCTTACCAAGACCAATTAAAAGAATTAGAAAGGTGATTGATCCATCAGATCACTAAAAAAATGAAAATGCTTGAAGGTAATGATTATGTAGTCACCTCATTTTTGCTAAATTTTTTTTATCAATGTTGTTAATTGAGCTAGGTTAATAAATAAAAGGAAAAATAAAAAATATAATAATAAAAATAAAAAACGAAAATTAAAAGAAAAAAAAGAAGAAAATCAAGTTAGGTTGTAACAAGATGAGTCATGAGTCAAGTCGTATTGAGTTGAGATGAATTGTTAGATTAGATGATGATATGGGCTTAATTAATTAATTTTGGGCTAGACCAATTTAGAATAAGTATTTATCTAATTTAAGGGCCTAAAATCAGGATTTATTGAGCTATACGAGATTGCGTCGAACTTAGAAAGAAAAGTATGAGCTAACTAGGGTTTCTAAAAGTTAAGGTAAATCTTGGAAGAATCGCAATCGTATTTTCCATATCTTTGATACAAAAGATTCGATTTTAAGCTTACAAATAGCATGTTGGCAAGGGATTTAAGGTTTTTTCTTTTTTTTTTTTTTGTTTTATTATGACACTCCTACACTTACACCCTATACACCCAACACACTCCTTTAAAACACTACGTACACCCAATACACTCCTTCAAAAACACTGTATACCTTATGCACCATACGTTGCCACATGTGCCACCTCATACTACCGTACAACCTCCATTATACTCCACTGTACACCACCCAGACACACCATCAGATCTACGCTGCTGTCGTACAGTCCATCGTCTATACCACCCGAAGCCATTGCTTAGGTCCAAGCCTACTGTCACTTGTATCGCCCAAGTCTATGCCTATTGTCACCCATACCACCTAGATCTACAACTGTGGTCATCGCCCATAGCGCCCATAGCATCACCTAGTCGCTTACGGTCATCGCTCGTATCACCCGAGCACATGCCCACAATTGCTTGCGTCTCGCCCATGTCACCCAGGTCTATGCCCCAGTGTTGCCCCTTGATTGCCCTTACTCGCTTGTGCTCGCCAGGTGCTTGCTTATGTATGCTTAGATCTTCGCTTGCTTGCTCAGCACCGCCTATACGTTGGCCCAACATCTATGCGATTCGACCCATGTAAATTTTCAATAATTTTTTATTATTTATTTTATTTTATTTATCTCATTAATTTTTATTAATTAGTCACATTCTTTTCTTTATTAATTTATTTCTTTTATTTAAGTGTAGGTTTATTGGTTACTATTTTTTTATTGCAATTTTTTTAGTTAAATTAAGTTTTTTTGAAAAATCGTGTTTCCTTATAAAAAATATACTTTTGACACATAGGGGTTTTGAAAAAAAAAAAAAAAATCTAATCTAAGTTGAGTTTTTTTAAAAGATATTTAGGGTTTTTATTTTAAAAATTACATTTCTTAGGTTTTTTTTTTCTTAAAATAATAAATTGATAAAAATGTAAATTTGACTTAGTTTTCAATATAAAAATGACCCACTTACTAAAAATTTTATAAAAAAAGAACTATGGTCGATTTGATCCAGATTAGTGGGTATATAGATACCTTCGGGGCAACTATAAAAAAATAATAAAATTTTTTCCCCTTTTTTCTTATAAATTCGTAATAAAAAATCATTTTTAGTTACTTTTTATGAATTTACGTATATTTTTAATATTTTTAGAAAAAAAATAAAAAATAAAAGGCCATCAATTTTTCTTCAATTTTTATATGGTGACTTAGTTTTAATAGGTTAGCTCTTGAACTCGGTTTTTTTTTTGTTTAATTTTTCTAATAAAATCATTTTCTTAGAATATTTGTAGATTAGTAACCAAATTAGGGTTTTTACACTCGAAAACCTTAATTTTATTTTTTTACCAGTTGAATTGGTTTGCGACTCCATTTTTTTTAAATAATTTTTTTTTTCTTTTCCTTAGTTTAATGTTAAGTAATTTGTATTAAACGGGATGAGCTTAATATAAGTTAGATTAAGAAAATTGAAATAGGGCTCGATAGAATTGGTGACTCCATTATGGACGCCTAGTAGGCTAACCATGTGAAAATTAAAAAAATTATTAATGGGCTTTTGTATTATTATTTTCTTTTTGTTTTGAATTATAGTCGTACTAATGGTCTTTTAGTGATGCAGGCCTTAATAAGAAAAAGCTTAGCCCAATGGGCCTTCTAGGAGAGTTAGAGGGGTTTTTTATTAATCATCTGTATGTTTAGATGTGATTGGACTTAGGCCACCTTAGGAACCTAAGACAAGTTACCATTGTGTAACTCTCAGGTCATTGGGGTCTTTACTCTCACCTGGTGGTGATAGGCGAACCTACTTAGGCTTTGATGTAGCCTACTAGGCTTCTCTTAGGAAAGTCTTGAAGTTACAAAGCTTGAGACCCGTAGACCCTACCCTCTTGCATCATCTTTTAAAAAAAAAGGGATAGTTATTCTTAAATTATAGGAAAGGCCTAATCAATTTGCAGTTGGCTCGATATTATTCTTTGAGAAAGTGAAAAAACTGGTAATCCTTACATATAAGTATTCATAAGCTTCATTTAAAAAAAAAAAAAAAAAATTTCTATTTCAAACTTACTTGTACATAAGGGTGATCCTTAATTGTGGATTTATCATAGTTCCTATAATTTATTAATTATCAATTCTACCACATTGCATCTATGTGTAACATATTGCATTTTTTATATGTTAGATTATGCTTGTTTCTTTGTGAATATTTTATTTCCTTATGTTATATGTGTTTTATTTATTTATTTTTATTGCTCCTTAAAATTTTTGAAAAATGCTACAAAATTATTAATATCATATCCAACTTTATTCTTAATTTAGTGGCCTTGTTGTAAATAATTGTTGCATTTTATCTTGTTTATTTATGTAATATAGATATGGAGAGTTAGGATAGTATCAGTCTAGAGCCTGTCCATGAAGTCCAGTTGGATAAGTATTCCTTCTTTGAGGCCGTCCTGAGAGATTGGTTGAACCAGCTTTTGCTTGCTAAATAAGACCATATTCGCGAGAAGATAGGGCCAATCCTATCCCTTATGCGAGTCCAGCTCCACTAGTCTCTAATTCAGGCCTTTATCCATTACTAGGATCCAGAATCTATAGCTTTCAACTTTGGCCCACACGTATTGACACCTACTATAGAAGAGTACTCACAGCTACTCCATACCTCGCCTCTCGAAGCAGGCATAACTATCCTTGATCTTAGAGTCTAGCCCGAGAAAGCTTTCATGACATTGTTGGGAGTCAAGAAGGTAGCCTTGGTGCTATTCTTGTATTTAGAGGGTTAGAAATGTCTTAGCATCCTAAGATTAGTGGAGTGATTTTCAAGCCCAAATGCCTATTTGAGATATTGTCAGATTTGCTGTGGAGGATATGAATCATAGGCCAAAAAGTGGATTAACTCATTCATTGCAACAGTGTTTGGAACAGTGCTATTTCCCTTTAGATATGGTTAAGTCAATTATAGAGTTGCCCAGCTAGTGACTCAATTCTTAGCTGGTAAATCCTATATACTAGTGTTATTAGTGGAACAGTTCAGGACACTCACCCACTTGAAGAAGCAAGGGTATAATTATTTCATGGCTAACCCTACAATCCTTGCCGTGTGGTTTCTCAGTCACACACAGGGGTATGGAAGGAATCAATTTAATATATGGGTGTTAGTTATTAGCAAAATGCAGCCAGTAGATAGCTAAATGGAGCCACGACACTTAAGCGGTCTTAGGATGTGCTGACTATGTAGGGGTCCCCCTTATCAGTATTATTGGCTATACAGGATACTTCCTAGCTTGTGTCACCAGACAACTCGGTCCACTTTAAGAGATAGCTTATAGAGACTCCTTGGATGTTGTTACGATAAATTATCAAGATCCTTGTCTACCCACGGTTACTCTGATTCGACGGCTAGTAGAACTTGTGAAGTTGTAGGAATGGAGAGAAGTTAAGAAGATAGTCAATGTGGGAACTTTGAAGGGTAAAGTTGGAGAATACTGAGTCACCAAGCAATTCATTTATGATTAGTTGGACAAGACTGGAAAGATACAGTATGAAGCTCCAGATGTATTTAGATATGAGTCAGGACTAGTATGTCTTTCACCTACTAACCAGGCTTACCGAGAGACCATACGGGCTAGAGTTGAAGCCCAATTCCAAGAAAGTAAGAAAATCATTGAGGAATTAAAGTTGGAAAATGAGAGATTGCTAGAAAAAAATCAATTCTTAAGGAGCAAGATCTAAGAAAGGGACATTACAGTACGAAGACTTATGAGGGAAGTTAATAAAGTTTGTCCCAACCAGATCCATCAGCTCTTGTAGATATAGGGTTTAAGTTTTTGGGAAGATTAGTTAGGAGTTTTTCTTCTTCTTTCTTTTAGTCCATTATATAAGTTGGGTCTTGTGATTAATAAATTTACAGCTTTAGTGAATAAAATTTTCATTAATTGCCCAGTCTTTTACTCATTATTATTATTTGTTTAGTTGAATTTTTTTTAAAAGAGAAATTAAAAAAAAAACACAAAAAAAGAGAAGCAAACAACAGAACAATAAAAATCACAACAAAAAAGCAAAAAAAAAAAAATCTTTAATTCACCAAGAAGTCTAAAATTTAGGTTTTCGCATAGGACTTTGAAGATGACATCCAAACAAGCAAACTCAATTAGAAGCTCGATATTCATTGGTTATAAAGCCAGGATATCAACTCAAGGCACCAGAAGCATCAATCAAACGGAGCTCGACCCAAGAGTAGTAACTCTAGAAGAAAACATGAACAAGATGGTTGAATAGATTTAGGCTCTTACTCAGGCTATCGGGATTCTTAATGATAGACAAGGATCTCAAGTCAACCTGAATCGAAATGTAGAAGCGACCCCTCCCCTTGAATTGGAAGATGAAGAATCGGTCTCTAATGCTGAGGTATGGAGGATGGAGATTGAAGAGAAGCACTAAGAGATGGAAAGAAAGTTTATGCAAAAGTTAACCAAGAAGATAAAAACCCTTGAAATGGTTAACAGGTTTAAATAGATGGGAATGATCAACTTGCCAATATATGAAGATGATGACTCCCGAAAAGGATTTAAAGTGCCCGAATTTAAGAAATACGATGGGACTAGCTGCTTGAAGCTCCACACTAGGTTGTACATCAGGAAAATGGGAAAATACACGAAGTATGCCAAGATAGTTTGACTGGGCCTGCCTTAACCTAGTATGCCTAACTAGATTTGAATGAGATTGATGCTTGGGATAAGTTAGTAAAGGCTTTCTACAACTAGTACAAGTTCAACATTAAAGTGGCCCTGTCCATGTAGGGTCTGAATAATCTATGAAAGAAGGCTAATGGAAACTTTAAAGAATATGCTCAGAGATGAAGAGGCATGGCAGCTAGGGTGACTCTACCCTTGACAAAAAAGGACTTGACTTTCGCCTTCATTAATACCCTTGGAAGCTTATATTAACAACACCTGGTCAGGTACCTTACCTCTAACTTTGTAGAAATTGTGGCCTTAAGGTACCGAATTGAGGAAGATATTGCTACTGAAAGGCTTCCTAATCCTGAAGCAGTTGAGAAAAAGACACTTGTTGTGAGATTTTCCAACAAAGTCAAAGCCGCCACTGTAAGTGTTGTCAATATTGGCAACCTTGTTAGACCCGCAACCCTAGTAGCCATGATGGGAGGATCTAATCCCCCACCAAATTCGAATCAAAACAACCACCCATAAAGAAGATAGTTTACCCATATTCCCATTCCTTTAAAAGAAGTTCTTACATGACTAAGGAAAGAGAACCTTTTGAAGTTTGAAATACCGAAGGAAGGACAAAGACTGAGGGACTATAACCCGGAGCTTCGATGTGATTATCATCTGGGGCAAGTGGGGCACTCTACAAATCAATGTTGGAGACTCAAACATAAGATCTAGGATCTTATTGACGCCAAATTGGTTCAGTTGGATTTCATCCAGACTCCCACTCCTAACGTGGGTAAAAATCTTCTGTCAAATCATGGAAATTCGATCAATATGATCATTGCTGAGGTTTTTGAACTAGAGATTGATGTAGACAATCTCCCCATCACTATTGAGGAGATAGCTTGGAGTTTGAGGTAAGTCAGGTACTTGCACAATGTGAATCTTAGTGATAGAACTCGGACTAGACCGATAATATATAGATTACTAAAAGATGGGAAGATAAAGAAAGCTGATATCATGGCTATGATAATCCCAAAACCGCGAAAGAGAAGTACTCAGAAGGAGCTTAGAAAAAGATATGAAGTTGGCGATTTGATGATTGACAACCTAGGAGAACTATCAGCGAAGTTTGAGTATTTGGTGGATTACACTAGTTTACCTATTGTATATGTTGATGCATCACCCACTGGATGGGGTCTAAAATTTGAGGAAGAAGATAGACTTATTGCAGAAGCCAAGAAGATAGTTGAGATGGTTGAAATGATTGGAGACAGGCCCAAGTCATTGGTTTTTGAGTATAATGGGAAGACTAGGAAGGTTGAGGAGTTGGGAAAGCCTAAGAAGATTGCTTTCAATGTCCCAATAGCCCCGGAGAATTACAAAGCAACACCTCTGGATTACCAGGTGATGAATAAGACAACTAGGGCCTCGTCACCCATGGTTAGTAGGCTTACGTGCTCGAGATGAGTTTATGATCAAAATGAGGAAGCCAAAAGGAAGACTGCTGTAGAAGAGGCTTTTAGAAAGATCTTTGAAGATATGGATGATAAAGGTTAGAATGTTGCCAAGAAGATAGTGAAAGCCAATGAATATAAGATAATGGATTAGTTAACCAAAGTACTAGCCTAAATCTCCTTAATAAGCATACTGTTATCATTAAATACTCATTAGGAAGCTTTAATCAAAATTTTGAAAGATGGCAAAGTACCTGAAGGGATTTCCACTAAGAAGCTGGGGTTAGTTGTGAACTTGATGTTTGCAATGGATCAGATTTTGTTCTCACCAGATGAGCTAGGTGAAGATGGAGACCAGTACACAAAGTCCCTTTTCATAGTGGTTAAGTGTGTAGGGAAAGTGGTTGCTCAGGTTCTAATAATGGGTCTTCATTGAATGTGTGTCCCTTAGCGACACTAAATTTACTTAGAGTAGATGCAATTGAGATAAAGCCAAGCTCAATTTCAGTAAGGGCTTTTGATGGATCAAAAAGGGAGATAATTGGAGAAGTTGGGCTATAGGTTAAGATCAGTCTATAGATGTTCATTATTCCCTTTCAAGTTCTGGATATACCACGAACTTTCAATCTTCTGTTGGGAAGATCATAGATTCATTTAGTTGTGGTGATTCCATCCAATCTACATCAAAAGATGAATTTCATAGCCAATGGGCAATTGGTTACTATTCTTGGGGAGCAGGATTACGAGATTTACAAAGAGACGACTATTCCCTTTGTCGGGAGTGAAGAATTAGAAGAGCTAGGATTGCAAATTTTTTATGAAGTCAGTGTGATTGAAGAGTTAAGACAGGGGGCATGGGGTCATTTGAAATAGCTTAAGTAGTAGATTAGAACGTTTGGGCTTGGGCATGAGCCTACTGAAGAGGATATTCAAGAAATGAAGGCTAAAATTGGAAGCAAGAAAGGAGATCAGCTGTACCATGCTCACATGGACTTTCTGGACATCCACCAAACATTCCCAATACCAGTTGGTGTTCAAGAACCTGAAATAGCCAATCTATCTAAGGCCTTCACTTAACAATGCATCATCAGTCCAGACGAAGAAGAAGATATTAGCGAACTAGTTTCCTTATGCAACTGGTTCTCCATTCCCGTTAATAGGTCTCTTTAGAAATGCAAAATTATATTAATTAGGAACATTCGATTTCGATAATTAGTCCAATTAGTTAGACTTTTCCTTTCACACAATTTGAATTCATTCATTCAATAAAATTCATTCCTTTCTTTCTATCAATTCTTCTTTATTATTTATTTGTTGTCCTTTTTCTTTTTCTTTTTCTTTATTCTTCAAATCCGATAAAAATGATGAATGTAATGGATATCTCATGCATGTATACGATGAAAGTACCAATATCACCTTCGGCCCTGTTAGGTCAGACGTTAGAGATGATATTGAGACTCCAAATGAAATTTAGGAGAGTTGGTGTCGACATGAGTAGGGTAAAGTGATTGTTGACGAATTGATGGATGAGATTAATTTGGGGATAGAGGAAAATCCATGAAACTTGAAAATTGGTGGTAATTTAACAAATAATCAAAAACAGGAGTTATCCCAATTGCTATCAGAATACTTGGACGTATTCGCTTAGTGTTATGAAGATATGCCCAGTTTAGATTCGTTTATTATAGTTCATGAATTACCAACCAGGGAGGAAATTAAATTGAAAAGACAAAAGCTTAGACGATTTAGGCTGAATATACTCCTCAAAATGAAAGAAGTGAAGAAGTTGTTAGAAGTCAGGTTCATTGAAGTGTCAGATTACCTTGAATGGGTGGCTAATGTGGTGCTAGTGTTGAAGAAAAATGGAAAAGTTATGGTTTGTGTAGATTTTCAAGATTTAAACCAGGTAACACCAAAGGATAACTTTCCTTTGATACATGTTGACGTATTAGTAGATAACACAGCCGGGAGTAATCGTTTCTCGTTTGTGGATGGTTTTTTGGGGTATAATCAAATTAAAATGGCAGGATAAGATAAAATAAAAAAAACTTTCGTTATCACTTGGGGAACGTTTTGTTGTCGTGTGATGCCTCTCGAATTGAAGAACGTTGGGGCAGCTTATCAGCGTGCTATGGTAGCCTTGTTTCATGACATAATGCACCAAAAAATCAGGATTTATGTGGATGATATGATTGCCAAATCTAAGGAGGATGAAAATCATGTAGATATTTTGCGTAAACTATTTGAACGATTGAGGAAGTTTCAACTAAAGTTAAATCCTGAAAAGTGTACCTTTGAAGTAACTTTAGGCAAATTATTGGGTTTTGTAGTCAGTAGAAAAGGAATCGAAGTAGACCACCCAAATAAAGTTAAGAAAATCATAAACATGCCAGCACCTAAGACTGTAAAAGAAGTACGAGGATTGCTGGGAAGGTTGAATTACATCTTTCAGTTTGTATTGCAGTTAACTGATAGATGCAAGCCGTTATTAAAATTTTGAGGAAGAATGTAGCCATCGGATGGGATGAAGAGTGTGAACGAGCATTTGTTGAAATCAATGACTATCTCACAAATCCTCTCGTACTGGTCAATCCTACACTAGGACGGCCCTTGATCCTTTACTTAATGATTCTTCCTAAGTCAATGGGATGCATACTAGTGTAGAAAGATAAAA
The DNA here is from genome assembly GCA_024138015.1 of Lumnitzera littorea. NCBI lineage: Eukaryota > Viridiplantae > Streptophyta > Magnoliopsida > Myrtales > Combretaceae > Lumnitzera > Lumnitzera littorea. Next base: position 75,270,308 of record JAMXBB010000010.1, read on the forward strand.
TAGGAAGAAAAGAACATCCTATATACTATTTGAGCAAGAAATTCATAGAAGGCGAGCAAAAATACTCAGAAGTGGAAAGAATATGTTATGCCTTTGTATGGGTGATGCATAGGCTCAAGCAGTACACTCTCTATTATTCAATAGAGTTATTGACAAAACAAGATCCTTTGAGGTATTTAGCAGAAAAGCCAGTGTTGGTTGGGAGAATATTGAAGTGGTAGATGCTACTCTCTGAATTTGATATCAAGTACGTAAGTTAGAGTTCAATCAAAGGGTAGGCAGTAGTTGATTAATTAGCAAAATACCCACTAGAAGATGAAGACGATGGTTCAGAAGCACAATTTCCTGATGAAAATGTGATGATGGCAAATGAATTGAATGATGAGAAATTGAGATGGAGGATGTACTTTGATGGAGTAGCCAACATGTTTAGATTTGGGATAGGAGCAATATTAGTATCACCCGAGGGTCACCATTTCCCTGTGGCAGCGAGATTAACATTTCCATATACCAATGATATGGTAGAATTTGAAGCCTACATTTTGAGGCTCAAGATGGCGCTAGATATAGGAATACAAGAGCTTGAAGTATATAGAGATTCTTTCCTTATAAATCTCCAAATCTTAGGAGAGCATAAGATGAAGGATGAGAAATTAGTACCTTACCATGACCATTTAGGAAAGCTAATTGAAAAATTCTAGAAGATTTCATTCACTTATATTCCAAGAATCCAAAATAAGTTTGTTGATGCATTGGCTACATTAGCGCCAATGATGAAAGTTATGTATGGGATAGAAATTTAGCCCCTGAAGATTGAAGTGGAAGAAAAACTGGCTTTTTGTCTTATAGTTGAAGAGAAGGGAACAAAAGAACCTTGTAACCATGATATCAAAAGGTAACTTCAAACAGGGGAGTTTCCTAAAGATGCTAATCGAAAAGATAAAAAAACTTTAAGAAGATTGGCCACTCATTTCCTATTAAGTGGAGCCACGTTATACAAGAGGTTGCCAGATGCAACATTGCTAAGATGTGTAGATGAAGAAGAAGTTGAGAAATTAATGAAAGAAGTGCATAAAGGAGTTTGTGGTCCTCACATGAATGGGTACATGTTAGCTAGAAAGATCATGAGAATGGGGTATTTTTGGATGACAATGGAATCAGATTATATCAAGTACATAAGGCACTATCACCTGTGTCAAGTGTACGCTAACAAAATCAATACTCTTCCCAAAGAATTGCATGTGTTATCAGCTTCTTGGCCTTTCTTTATGTGGGGAATTGACATGAACTGACCAATTTTGCCAACTTCAAACGGGCATCGATTTATTCTAGTCGCAATCGACTATTTTACTAAGTAGGTAAAAGCAGCGTCGTATGCTATAGTGACCAAAGGAGTAGTGGTCAAATTTTGGAAAAGAGATATTATTACGAGATACAGTGCACCCGAGTCTATTATTACAAATTACGGGACAAATTTGAATAAAAAGTTGAAGGATGAAGTGTGCAACCAATTCAAGATTAATCATAGAAACTCAACTCCATATTGACCTTAGATGAATGGAGTAGTTGAAGCCGCAAATAAGAACATCAAAAGGATCATTGAGAAGATGTCAATCACCTATAATGATTGGCATGAGATGCTTCCCTTTGCTCTCATGGCTTATAGAACCTTAGTCAGAACCTTTACTGGTGTAACCCCATATTCATTGGTATATGGAATTGAAGCGGTACTACTATTGGAAGTAAAAATACCTTCATTTCGAGTATTGGTAGAAACTCAGCTCGATGAAGCAAAGTGGGTGAAGAAGTGGATGAAGCATTTGAATCTCCTAAATGAGCGAAGACTTGCAGCAATATGTCATGGTCAATGTTATCAACAGCGGATGATTCGAGCTTTTAACAAAAAAGTACGCTCGAGGCACTTCAAAGAGGGAGACTTGGTGTTGAAGAAAATATTGCCAAATGCAAAAGATCCTAGGGGCAAGTTTGCTTCGAATTATGAAGGCTCTTACATGGTGAAAAGGGTATTATCAGGAGGTGTATTAGTATTGACATAGACAGATGGCCCGAACTTAAGGGGACTAGTGAATTCAGATGCAGTCAAGTTGTATTATCCATGAAAATTGAGTTCAATTCTTCTTGACTAGTTTGTGGTTAATCTTTCATCATTTACAAGTAAAGTTGATATCCATGAATGTTTCCGAATTCAGATGGTCATTGACCAACAAACACTTCACCAATAAACCCTTGAGTACCATGTTTTTCTAACCTCATACACTTAAACCCTTACCAATGAATTACCAGAAAAAATGAAATCAAATGTTCTTAATAATTTAATCTTGTTTCTTTTGAAAAGAGATTTATTGTTTAGAAGTCATGAAGAGTGGAAATTGGAATCAGGTATCAAATAAAGCAAATTCAAGGCATAAGCATGGTACAATTACAAGAGTTAAATGTTTGGGAGATTTTAGAGAAAGAGGAAAAAGAAAACGAAATAAAGGAAAGAAAGAGAAAAAAAAAAGAAGAAGAAGCAATTACAGTCCTTTGGTGAATTTTTGCTGATTGAATGAGTGAATATCGGGATTCGATTTAAGCATACCAATCAGTTGCTATCTAAGAAATTCTTCAATCTTAGAAAAAATAATCTTAAAAGTCTTTAGAAAGAGATATTTAGATGAATTAAACTAGTTTTTGAAACAAATCTCAAAGAGATTTATCCTCTTCGGATCAACCAAGTTAAATCTCGAAGAGATCTATCCTCTTCGGATTAGCCAAAACCAATCTCGAAGAGATCTATCCTCTTCGAATTAATCAAAACCAATCTTAAAGAGATCTATTCTCTTCGAGTTAACCAAATCCAATCTTGAAGAGATTTATCCTCTTCGGATTAACCTCTTGGTATTAACTAAAAGAAATATTGAAGAGATCTTTCCTCTTCAAACTAGTCATTAACCAAAACGATTTTAGAAGAGATCTATCCTCTTAGGGTCATCTACCAACCGAAACAAAGCAAGAGTCTCAAAGAGATCTATCATCTTTCGATTAGTCGAAACTAATCTTAAAGAGATTTATCCTCTTTAGATCACAAGTCAAAATGAATCTTGAGAGGATCTATCCTCTTTAGATTATCCACCAAAACAAAAAGAAATCTTGAAGAGATCTATCCTCTTTAGATTATTTAAGTCAGGTCTAGTAAAAATAGGCATTTCTTTTGTCTTTATAGTGAAGTTTTAATCGAACTTCACTATAAAGAGGGATAGTTGTAGACACCTCATTTTTGCCAAATTTTTTATCAATGTTGTTAATTGAGCTAGCTTAATAAACAAAATAATAATAATAATAATAAAAATAGAAAACAAAAATTAAAAGAAAAAAATGAAAAATGAAAAAAAGAAGAAGAAAATCAAGTTAGGTCGTAGCAAGATATATCATGAGTTGAGTCGTGTTAAGTTGAGTTGAATTGTTAGATCAGATGATGATGTGGGCTTAATTAATTAATTTTGGGCTAGACCAATATAGAATAAGTATCTATCTAATTTAGGGGCTTAAAATCAGGATTTATTGAGCTATATTGGATTGGGTAGTGCCTAGAACGAAAAGCTCGAGCTAACTAAGGTTTTTAGAAGCTAGGGTAAATCTTGGAAGAATCGTAATCCTAACTTTCGTATTTTCGATATAAAATATTCGATTTTGAGCTTATAAATAGCACATTAGCAAAGGATTTAGGGTTCTTTTTTTAATTATTATTATTATCACACTCTTACACGCATACCCTATACACTCCTTCAAAAACACCATGTATACCTCATACACTCCTTCAAAAACACTATGCTCACCTAATACACTCCTTTAAAAACACCGTACACCCTATGCGTCGCCTCACGCGCCATCGCATACCCCACATGCTGCCACACAAGCCATCGTACACCCTACGCGCTGCTATACGTACCATCACATACCACTGCGTAACCGCTACTACAAGCCACCATACACTGCCTAGATGTGCCACCAAATCCACGTTGCTATCACCCAGATCCATGCCACTGTAGCCCAATCCAACACCCAAAACCACCACCCAGATCCATGCTCATTGTTGCTAGTACCACCCAGGTCCATGCTTACTATTGCCCGTACCGCCTAGATCCACGCCTACGGTCTTCGCCCATAACGCCCACAGCATTACCTAATCACTCATGATCATCGCCTGTATTGCTCGAGCCTACGCCTACTGTTGCCTGCGTCTCGCCCACTTTGCTTAGGTCTATGCCTTAGTGTCGCTCTTTGATCGCCCTCGCTTGCTCATGATCGCCCAATGCATGCCCAGTGTTTGCTAGGTACTTGCCTGTGTACGCTCAGATCTTCGCTCGCTCGCCTACTATCTCACTTAGCACCACCCACATGCTTACCCGACATTGACGTGATTCGACCTAAGTAAATTTTCAGTAAATTTTTTATTATTTTATTTCATTTTATTTATCTCATTAAATTTTATTAATTAGTTATATATTTTTCTTTATTAATTTATTTCTTTTGTTTAAGTGCAGGTTTTGTTGGTTACTATTTATTTTGTTGCAATTTTTTAACACATAAGGGTTTCGAAAATATAAAAAAAAAAAACTAATCTAAGATGAGTTTTTTTTTAAAAGATAGTTAGTTAGGGTTTTTCTTTTAAAAATTACATTTCTTAGATTTTTTTTCTTTCTTAAAATAATAAATTAATAAAAATGTAAACTTGGCTCAGTTTTCAATATAAAAATGACTTACTCACTAAAAATTTTATAATAAAAGAACTATAGTCGATTTGATCCCGATTAGTTGGTACGTAGGTACTTTCAGGGCAATTGTAAAAAAATAAAGAAAATTTTTTTCCCTTTTTTCTTATAAATTCGTAATAAAAAAATAAAAAAACATTTTAGTTACTTTTTGCGAATTTAGGTATATTTTAATATTTTTAGAAAAAAATAGAAAATAAAAGCCCATAAGTTTTTCTTTAATTTTTACATGGTGACTTTATTTTAGTAGGTTAGCCTCCGAACCCGGTTTTCTTCTAGTTTAATTTTTTTATTAAAATTATTTTCTTAGAAAATTCATAGATTAGTGGCCAAATTAGGATTCTTCCACTTGAAAACTCTAATTTTATTTTTTTTACTAGTTGAACTGGTTGGCAACTCCATTTTTTTTTAAAATAAATTTTTTTTCTTTTCCTTAGTTTAATGTTGAGTAATCTGTATTAAGCAGGCTAAGCTTAATATAGGTTAAATTAAGAAAATTGAAATAAGGCTCGAAAGATAGTTTCGAGCAAGCTGGTATTACAAACTTCTCAGCTTATGACTACGGAAGTTTCCTTAAAAAATTCATGGTGCCTAACTTTGAGAAGTACAATGGAACTAGTTGTCTTAAACTACACACCAGATTGTACATATGAAAGATAGACAAGTACGTACAATACAATTAGCTCATGGTGCAGACTTTTCAAGGTAGCTTAATAGGCCCTACTTTGACTTGGTGCGCCTAATTGGATCCGAATCAGGAAAACACATGGGAGATGTTGACTAGGGTGTTCTATAAGCAATATAAGTTCAATGTTGAAGTAGTACCAACCATTATGGACTTGGTTAGCCTGAGAAAGAGGTACAATGAATCATTTAAAGAATACGCTTAGAGGTAGAGATCCCTAGTTGTAAGGTTATACCCGCATGACCAAGAAAGAACTAACTTTAGCTTTCATCAACACTCTAAAAAGACCCTACTTCTCTCACTTGATTGGGTAAGCCTCCCTTAGTTTCGTAGAAGTGGTAGTAGTAGGGTCTTAGATTGAAACTGCTTTCTCCTCCAGTAGGTTGCAAGAACCATTAGACAGAACACCCCTTTTTGTTAAACCTACTATTAGCAAGCCCAAAGAAGTTATTTTTGACATCGTTAATTCAAACACTAGGCTTAATGCTAGGGTATCTTTTAGAACTAATCCTCCATCGGTTCAACAACAATTCAAGAACTAGCCTCAAACTAGTAAGGCCCTCAAATAGTTCCCCAAGATACTAGTTCTTCTTAGCTAGGTCCTTGAAAAACTAAAGAAAGATAAACTACTCAATTTTGAGCTTCCCAATGAAAGGTACAAGCTAAGGTTTTTTGATCCTAATGCGAAGTGTTAGTACCATTTCGGGTAAGTGGGCTATTCAATTGACTCATGTTGGAGAATAAAAAGTAAAATTCAAGACTTGATTGATGAAGGATCGGTCCAGCTTAGCTTTGTAGAAGCCCTAGTTCCAAATGTCAACAACCCCTTGCCTAACTGTGGCCTCATCATTAACATGATATTCAATGACTTAGAGCCCGTTTTCAATATGATCGGTCCCAATTGAGAGCCTAAGGTTTATAAATTCTACAAACAGGAGGAGAAGCAAACTCTAAAGACCAAAAGGTACACCTTCTATGTGCCTTTAGCCCCTGAAAGTTATAAAACTACCCCTCTCAACTACCGAGCAGTAAATCAAGGGCAATTGAGTTCACTCATGAGGGGAATTACTCACTTTAGTAGAATTTATGACCTAAAAGAAGACTTAAAAAAGAAAACTGTATTGGAAAGGCTAAGTAATGAACTAGCTTAATATGAGGAAGGATTGTCTGCCTTTACCAAAATAATAAAGTCTAGTGAGTATAAGATAATGGATCAGCTCGCTGAGACACTAGCACAAATATCTCTTATGAGTCTATTAATAGCATTGGAACTACATTGGGAAGCTTTATTTAAAACTCTAAGGGAGGTCAAAGTCCCTAGCGAGATACTGGCTAAAAGAATGGGGTTTGTCGCCAACTTTAACCTCACTAAGGATCAAATTTCTTTCTCTAATGAGGAATTGGGCGAAGAAGGTAATCAACATACTAAGCCTCTATTCATAATAGTGAGTGTGAACAACATTATCATAGCCAAAGTCCTCATTGACAATGGGTCATCACTAAATGTTTACCCTCTTACTACCCTGAATCTATTGGGCATTAATACGACCACAATTAAGACGAATTCAACAACAGTTAGGGCTTTTAATAGATCCAAAAGGGAAATTATAGGGGAGATCGACTTACTAGTTGATATTGGCTCATAGAATTTCAACATCCAATTCCAAGTCCTAATCATCTTACCTTTAACCTGTTATTGGGAAGACCTTAGATACATTCAGTACGGGCAATACCTTTAAGCTTGCATCAAAAGGTTAAGTTCGTCTCAAATGGCCAAGTCAAAGCAATTATGGGTGACCAGGATTAAGAAATATATCAAGAAACGTCCGTACTCTACATTGGCATTGAAGAGTAGGAGGACTTTAGGCTCTAAATATTTGAAGAAGTGTATATGATTACCGATCGGAAGAAGGATGAGAGGCTGAAATTTAAAGAAAGTTAGGTTAGTACCTATGGGCTTGGTTACATCTTAACTCCAATGGATGAGCTGTGAAGGGGCAAAAGAGGTGACAAGTTGTATTATACCCCAATGACCTTTCCACTGCTGTCAAAAACTTTCATTTGGGCTAATGTCCATACTTCAAAGCCTGCCAAAGAGGACACCTCTAGCAAGAATAAGATGATGGGCCTATCCTGCAAACTTCAACACTTGAATAATTGGTTATCTATCCTTATGAATAACGATAAGTCTTCTTTAGGGTAAAGGATGAATCTTAGTTAGTATTTCATTAAGTTTTGTAATAATTACCTATGCTCTATAATCTATACTTGAAAGATTTTAATCTAATAAAAATCAATCTCCATTCTCTTCAATCCTTCTTTACTTACACTCTTTTCTTTAAATACTTTTTCCCCATATCTAATGCTTTAAATAAAAGCTAGGGATACCTTATGTAGATAAGGGATGAAAATATCAATATCACTTCCGGCCCTACTAGGTTAGTCATTAAGAGTGATGTCGATGAACACAATAATGTGTAGAAGAGTTAGCAAAGACATGAAATGAGTAGAATTTCCATTGATGAGCCAACTGGGACAATTAATGTTAGGATTGATGACAACCCCAAGATGCTGAAGATTGGAGGGAATTTAAAAGAAGAATAGAAGGCACAAAATGACTGCACTACTATCTGAGTACCATGATGTGTTTACGTAGTCTTATGAAGAAATGCTTGGGTTAGATTCATCAATTGTGGCCTACCTCTTACCTACATGAGAAGATATCAAACCTAAGAAGCAAAAGCTAAGGAGATTTCGACCAGATATCTTGTTGAAAATTAAAGAAGAAGTTAGAAAGTTACTAGAGGTCAATTTCATCAAATTATCTAATTATCTTGAGTGGATAGCCAACATTGTGCTAGTAATAAAGAAGAACAGAAAAGTTAGAGTGTGCATAGATTTTCGAGACCTCAACCAGGTGACCCTTAAAGATAATTTCCCTTTGTCCCATATTGATGTTTTTGTAGGTAATACAGTTGGGAACCATCTCTTCTCTTTTATGGGTGGATTCTCTAAGTATAACCAGCTTAGAATGTCTAAAGAAGATAAAGCCAAGACAACATTCATTATAACTTAAGGTACATTTTGCCACAAAGTAATGCTTTTCGGACTCAAAAATGCCGAGGTAACTTACCAAAGAGCCATGGTTGCAATCTTTCACGAGTTGATGCATAAACAAGTTGAGGTATATGTTAATGATAGGATCACAAAGCCTAAGGAGGGAAAGAATCATGCGAATAATCTGAGGGGATTGTTTGATAGGTTAAGAAAATTCCAATTGAAGCTCAACTCAGATAAGTGCACTTTCAGAGTAACTTTAGGGAAAATATTGGGTTTAATAATTAGTTAAAGGGGCATCGAAGTGGACCTTGATAAAGTCAAAGTAATAGTTGGCTTACCTCCTCGATACATACTTAAAGAAATCAAAGGCTTGTTGGACCACTTAAACTATATAGCCTAGTTCATATCTCAACTTATAGATAAATGTCGTCCCTTGTTTAAGTTGTTGAAAAAGAATGCCAAGATAAACTAGGATGAAGAATGTAAGTAAGCCTTCACTACGATCAAGAAAGACTTTATGAACCCTCCAATTTTGGTAGCTCCTAAACTTGGGAAGCCTTTATTTTTATACTTGATAATATTACTAGAATCTATGGGGTGTATGCTCAATCAAAAGGATGAGGAAGGGAAAGAGCGGGCCATACACTACTTGAGTAAGAAGTTTACTAAAGGAGAATAGAAGTATTTAAAAATTGAAAGAACGTACTGTGCTTTGGTTTGGGTAATGCATCGGCTCAAACAATACATGCTCTATTATTAAGTTGAGTTGCTGACTCGGCACGATCCCTTGAAGTACTTAGCAAATAAACTGGCCCTAATTGGTAGAATCTTAAAGTGGCAAATGTTACTATTAGAGTTCGACATTATATATGTGAACCAGAATTCAGTCAAGGGATAAGCTATAGTAGATCAATTAGTAGAAAATCCCTCTAATAATACCCCCCAATGGGTACGAGTCAAATTCCCTGATGAAGATATTTTAGTAGCTAAAGGAAGTTCTAATGAAGAAAAGAAGATAGACCCTCGAAATGGAAGATGTTCTTTGATGGAGTTGCTAACATGTCTAGGTGTGGAATTGGAGCAATACTAATATCCCCTAAAGGTATGTAGTACTTTGTAGTTGTAAGGCTCATTTTCCTATACACTAATAATATTGTTAAATACGAAGCGTGCATCATGGGACTTAAAATGGCCTTAGATAAAGATATTCAAGAATTAGAAGTGTATAAGGATTCTTCATTCCTTATTGCTAAGCTTGAGGAGAATACAAGACGAAAGATCCTAAACCAGTATCTTATCACCAATACTTGATCGAATTAATGGAGAAATTTAAAGAAATCAATTTCAATCATGCACTAAGGACTTAGAATCAATTTGCTGATGCATTAGCCACTTTGGCATCTACGATCCAAATATTCGGTGGAGTCGAGATTCAGCACTTCACCATTGAAATTAAAGAAAAGCCTACCTTCTGTCTAGCAATTAAAGGTACAAATGGTATCATGATATTAAAATGTTCCTACAATAAGGCACATACCTAAAGAGGCTAAGAAAAAGGATAGAAAGATGATTAGGAGATTAGCTGCCTAACTCTTAGTAAGTGAGTCCACTTTGTACTGGAAATCTTTTGATGATACACTTTTAAGGTGTGTAGATGACAAAAAGGCTAAGATTTTGATGAAAGAAGTACCCGAAGGAGGATGTTGCCCTTACATAAATAGTTACATGCTGGCTAAGAAAATTATGAGCTTAGGGCATTATTGGTTAATAGTGGAAGGTGATTGCATCAAATATGTCTGGCATTATCACTTATGCCAAGTTTATGCAAATAAGATAAATGCCTTGCCTCAAGAATTGCATTCTCTTGTGCCATAGCCTTTTTCAATGTAGGGAATAAACATCATTGGCCCGATTACTCCAAAAGCATCTAATTGGCATTGCTTTATATTGGTTGCCATTGACTACTTTAGCAAATAGGTTGAGGCCTCATCCTATTCAAGCTTTACTAAAGGGGTAGTAATCAAGTTCATCAAGAAAGATATCTTAGCTCAATATGGGGCTCCAGAAACAATCATCATCTACAATGGCACTAATCTCAACAATAAGCTTTTGTTAGAGTTGTGTTAACAATTCAAGTTCATTTATAGAAATTCTACACCTTATCGACCCTAAATGAATAAAGTAGTTGAAGCAGCCAATAAATATCTCAAAAGAATCATTGAAAAAATAGCTGTTACATATAAGGACTAGCATGAGATGTTGCCATTCACACTTGTAGCTTATTGGACTTCCATCAGAATGACGATTGGGGCAACACCTTACTCTTTGGTATATGGCATTGAAGTGTTGTTACCAATAGAGGTTGAGATCCCATCTTTTAGTGTACTATCAGAAACCTAGTTGGACAAAGTTGATTAGGTAAAGAAATGCATTAAGTAGTTGAATTTGATTGACAAGAGAAGATTGACAACCCTATGTCATAATTAGTGTTACCAACAAAGAGTGGCTCGGGCTTTCAATAGAAAAGTATGACCCTAAAACTTTAAAGAGGGTGATATGGTGTTGAGAAAGGCTCTCCCCGATGCACAAGATTCTAAAGGAAAATTTTCTCTTAATTACGGAGGCCTTTATGTCGTGAAGCAAGTATTACTAGGAGAGGCTTTAATTTTGTCCCAAATGGATGGCCTAGAATTGAGAGATCTTATAATATCCCATAAATTAGCAATCAAGATATAAATATCTGAGTTTTAGGATAAAGCCCTGTCCTTATACAATTAGGATTGACAATGGATCTAGGGCATTCGAGAAAGTAAATTGAGTTGTTAGAAACTTACGAAAAACATGATAATCATAATTGAGGAATCCTCATACACTTAGAAGTAAAAAATATAATAAAATATCAAGAATATAATTAAGATAGTGAGAATTTACTCTATATGAGACTTGAAAGTCGAGATTAGGGCAATCATACCTAAATTTAGGGCTTTTGGGAAAAATTATCCGATTGAACTTAAAACTTTATGACTAAGATAGAAAAGTTAATCATAGTGACTTAGTGAAGTTAGATTTTGGAAATAGTGATCCAAAATTACAATTTTACCCTCAGAAGTAGGATTATTTAATATACTACTAAAATACTCAAAATTCCTAAAATCGAGCTTAGATTGTGACGAGAACTTAGAGATAAGTTAATTAAGTTATAAAATGAGATAATATAGTGTAATTTAATATCTGAATATGCTTATATTTTTATGAGTACACCTAGTATAAATAATAATTATACTTGTAAAATAACCCTAAATTACTTAATTATATATATATATATATTATGTATTGAATTCATGAAAATAACTAAGAAATATATCTTAAAAATAAAGCAGATGTTAGAATCGTAATTATATGGGTATGGTTATATACGACACATGATATATATATTGGATATATGCTTGTATATTAGTAAAATAACTAAATATTATTATAATATTCACATAATATCAATATTTAAGTCAATTCCCTATAAAAAATTATCTAAAATCATTCCCTATTGCTGGAAGGGTTACGTGGCATGCCATAGGGGTTGGAATGTTGATTCAAAAACTGAATTATGAAGACAAGGCACCTCATGCTTAATTCAATCAAGAAGAAAGAAAAAAAAAAAAAAAACAAAATAGAAGATAAATTCTTTCAACTGACTTTGGGGTAGTGTAAAAGGGCAAGAACTCCAGATGTGTGAAGTTTGGCAACTTGGAATTTAGTGAAGTAATAGAACAATTGTAGAAAATTAGGAAAGTAAAAAAGAAAAAAATATACAAAAACAAAGCAGCCATCATGCCTCCACCGTACCCGACCTAGACAACCAACTTGACCAGCCACCACCAGTTAGGGTAGCGTCTAAGCCATCCGACAACCATCTAACTACTGTTGGCTACCGTAGTATCCAAGAATAACTAGGTCGATTTCCTACCTTGTTTTTCGATAATTTTTTAAAAATAGTAAATCCACCTAGAAAATTATTTCAAAAAATTGTAGTTAGGTTATTTCAAACATGTTTTCATATGATATTATTATTTCTGAAAAATTCATAATATTTAGTATACTTATTTAAGAAAACTATTATTCATCTGAAGTTTGATTTACAAAATAAATATGTTAAATGATGTTGTTTCTAGCTCAAATTTTTTTTTTTTGTAGAATGTATATGATATATAGATAATTGCTATGTATCCTGAATTTTGATTTGAATATTATTAATATTTATTGCATTTTTTACCTAAAAATATCTTGAAATTGTGAAATAAATAGGAAATTATGAAATTAAACGATGAAATGGACATGAACTGATTTATAGTGAATAATAATAATGTTGGGGCAGGTTGAAATCAATTTGGTGCAAAAAGGATTATAATTGGGTAATTTAAGATAATTTAAGGGTAAAATCGTAAATACGAATATATAGGCAATAGTTCAAAAACTTAACACCAAGTACTAGCTGAGTCCCCCATATTTTTAAGAGTATAGAAGTTTTTGGGGAATTATTTGGTAACCCAAGCTATTTATTACGAATTTACGTAATAAAATAGCTTAAATAACAAATTGATACCCAATTCTAGTAATATTAAGTGAAAATATGATAAATAGTTGAATAAAAACTATTTGTATGTATATTGATCAAATTAGATAAAAAGTGTATCTTTAATATATTTAATGATATTTTACTGACTGAGATATGTTATATGTGTATTAAGATTAGATGATATTTATATTATAGGGTTATTTTGACAAGTTAGGTAAAATATGGTTTAATAACATAAATTACGTATAGTATAATAGTATTTGGTTATATACATATAACTATGTTAAAAACTCAAATTTTCCATTAAAAGTCATATATAGAAATAGGACCCGTAATATATGTTGTTGGGTTTGTACGAATTTAACAACACTTTTTTTTTACTAAAATCGAACAATCTTAGATAATATAATTTATAACTCTATAGTATTATTAAAATGTACGTATTATGATAATCCTATCGAAATTGAAATCTGATTTAATCAATTAAAAGTACTATAAACACCTAATTTTTGTCTTCCTTTTATTTTTCAAATTAGGTTATAGGGTTTTAAATTAGAAAAAGATTAAAAAAATAAAAAATTAAAGAAAACCCCCCCAAAAATGAAGAAATTTAGAAAAATAAAAAAAAAATAGGAAAAAGCACAAAAAATAAGAAATTTAGAGGAAATACAAAAAATGGAAAAATTTAGGAAAATAAATAAGAAATTTGAAAAGTCACACAAAAATTAAAAAAATATATATATAATAAGGAATTTAGAAAATAATAATTTTTTTTAGGTTGTTAAATAAATTTGAATAAAGTATTGTTGAACCTAAGTTTAGATTTAAATCTAACTTAAGCTGATCTAGTCCATATGTGCAATTTAGCACATATGAATAAGGCACACGTTAACGACCTAATGGTAAAACAAGAGGACTAAGTGCATGGATTATGCTAAAGGATAGGGGTTTGAAACTCACTAGAGGTATGGGGATAGTTTTTTATCTTTTTCTTTTTTTAAATCTACATATTACCACATGTAAAAATATCACTGGGCTAAGTGTCTAATTATGATACGTGGTGCGTTGTGATTTGTTGCGACAACAAACTTTGTTTCCCTATTTTCCTTCTTCCCTTTCCTTTCTACACTCCACCCCACCCCCCCACCCCTTCTTACTTTCTCATTTTAAATCACACAAAAATAGTAAGAAGGGGAATTCACAAAAAAAAAAAAAAAACACATACACACACATACATAGAATAGTATAAGGGACATTTTTTGAGGAAAATAGATCTACTCTCTCTCTTTCTAGCCACCATCACTCTCTCTACTATCTCTCTCTCTCCTCACCACACTTTCTCTCTCTTCACCATCTCTCTCGACTTCCTCTCTTTCCCATTAACCTATCTCTTTCGTTGCCCTAACTTACTGATGCTACTCCAAACCTTGAGCCATATACCTATAGACCACACATCCTCTTTCTCTTTTTCGAAACCGAGTATCTCTCTCTCACCAACATCTCTCTCTCTTCACCATCTCTTGATCAGACCTTCATTCTCTCTCTCATGTACCTAGCCCACTCTCTTGAACTATACATAACCCCAAGTCACTGTCAATAGCCACCACGACCCATGGATCTCGCTCCACCGCACTACTGTCATACGATCACCTACACCAATCCTCGACTTGCCACCATGTCGACTAGACACACTGTCGCAAGTCCAATACCAATCTCTCTCTCATACATACTTTGAACTACGATAGCAGTAGTAATAACCACGCCAAATCAACCCCTCCTTCTCTCTCTCTCCAAACACCATTACACATAACTACCCTCATCCTTCAACCACCAACGTCCCTATAGCTACACGCAAACACATACACTAGAACACCATCGAACCCACCATCATGACCTACCATTGTGACCACTACTAATGGCCACCAAATACGGTGGCATTGAAAATACCCCCCAAAGTCCAATAAATTTGACACAAAACCACCTTCACCCGCTTTGAAAACCCACTAAAACACCCTCTGAAACACCACTTTTGATTGGTTGTGCGTAACTTAACCTAAATCTGCCAACCTGGTTTAGACCCGACTTTGACCTGATTTGTGACCCGCATCCAACCCGCACTCCTGATTTGCTTTCACCTCTCTAACTAGGATTTGGTTCGACCTTTTTTTTTTTTTTTACTTATTTACTTATTTATTATTTTTGTTATTTTGTTGAATTACTTTAATTTAGTGTTTTATATTTTTTGTAATGTCACCCAAAGAAAAAAAGAAAAAAAAAAGAAGAAATAAAAAAGAGAAAAATCAAAAAAAGGAAAAAAAAAAAGAAAAAAAAATAGAGAAGGATTATTTAGTTTAGTTTTATTTATTTATTTTCACATTTTAGCTAGAAAAAGAAAAACAAAAAGATTAAAAATAAAAAAAATAGAGGAATAAATAAAAATAATAAAACTGTTTTATTACTTAAAAAATCGATTTTCCAAAAAGTAAAAAATAAACGAATCATTTCCAAATAAGGACCACTTTAAAGTTTTTTTAAAAAATAAAATTCAATTTAGGACCCTTAGAAAATTCTTTAAATAAATCAAAATGGGTAAACTTATAAACCTGGCTATTTTTCCAAAATTAAAATTAAATTAACCCGCTATGTTTTTGGCAAATGAATTACGAAAGTTTGATCTTGAAGAGCAGGTAAGTAGGCACTTGTTTGTTAGTACGGGGTGACTTAAAATATGGGAAGTTTTTTTTTCCCATTTTTAGATATTTATGTACATTGATCAATTTAGTTGCGTATATTATAATTTACTGTTTTAGAAATTAAAAAGAATATATTTGAAAAGTAAAGTTAAATTTGGACAGTTAAAAAATAATACCCGTTTAGAGTTTAATAAATTAAGCCCCAGACTTAAATCTTTGGTTTTAAAAAAACGTTTTATAAATTGTTTTTTTTTTTTTTTGTAATTGATAGACCAGTAACTAAATTATAATTAATCCACTTAATTAGTTATAATTTAACTCTTTTTCTCAACTTTGATTGGATGGTGACTCCAAATCTTTTCAAGTTGAAAAACTAGTTTTCTTTAAACCCTAATCGAGAATTAGTATTAAATGGGTAGGGTTTAGTACTAATTGGTATAGAGAAAACCTAATTTCATAAAAGAACTAGGAGGGTGAAATACCGGGCTCGACAAGCACCCTTCGATACGATCAAAATGATATATAATACATAATAGTTAAATTACGTTTATTATTAATAATTTATAACTTAACTCGAAATATATATATATAATAAAACTATATATTGCAGTCAAATATATTCTTATATATATAACCGTTTTAGATAATACCTTAATGTTTTCATAACTATTGCAAAAATTGAATTTAGGTTTTGTATATATAGGGCCTCCTAGTGATCAGATTGTTGATGATACAAGTTTTCTGAAGTGAGTGTCAAGACAGGTAAGTGGGATCAATGCTTCATAGCAATTTGGAATATTATTTCAGAATATTTGAAGACTTTAGTATCTATTGTCTTGTGATTGTAGTTAGCTGTTTATGTGTGTGCAATGTTTATGGTTAGGTTTAGATTTGCTGTGATGGGAGCTAAGCTCTATGATATGGTTGTTCTATGAATATTATTGTGATTGAATTATTTGAGCTTGCTAACCATCCTAAAAAGATGAACTAACTCAAACTTGACTTAACATCTAATTTGATATGCATCGCAACCTACTAGGGGTAATAACTAGGATTGTTGGGCCAAATATGGACTCTCTTCGATGAGGATAGCTAAAATGGTCATTTCCCCACCCTTAGCTGAACTAAGTGAAAAGAGAGGAGGTTATGGCAAGGTTGGGGGCCATGGTTCAAAGGTGGTCATGAGAGGAAGGTGTTCTCCATTACACAAGCCTTGGTTTGGTTTTGATCCATGAGTGTGTGACATCAATCCCTTTAATTTGGATTAGAGCGAGCGTAATTTCTCTGATCTCATGATGGACCAGATAACATCGTATGATAGCATTTGCTTGTATATGTATTGTATCTAACTAACTTGGTTGAAAACCTTACTTATGATGTGTTGTATGCATACTTTTGTCTCTACCCCACTTACTAAGCTAGTTGTTACTCATTCCCCTATAGTTTATTTTGTAGGTTTCAAATGGCTTACAAGTGCCTATCCAATACTAAAACCCTAGTAAACTGGAATGGAAAGTGAGAAACAAGAAGAAATGGCCTATTATTGCCCTTAGTATTAACATTTTATCTTTTAAGGAAAATTACACAAAGCTCCTCAAAGGACTTGGTAGTTTTCAATATTTTCGTCTGTATGTGAAATGACCGGTACTTGTAGGATTTACTGCTACTCTTTTATAAGGTTAAATTACATGTTTATTATTACAAATTATTTTAAAAGATTACTCTACAAGTTTATATCAAACAGGTGTCGAATTGGACGCTTTAAAGGAGTAGAGTCAAATACACCTGATGTGAACTAAGTCTAAGATAGTAGTTATGAGGATAGTTTCTATCTTAGGATGGCTCATATGGTGGGAGTGTTACGACTTCACTATTTTGGGGTGTGATAGACCCTGTAAATGCTGACGCTGTAAAGTTGTACTACCCATGAAAGGTCAATGGAAATTTTTACTTAAAGCATGAAAATGCCAGTCATCTTAAATGTTATTGTAGTCTAATTTTTATTCTGTATAAGCAAAGTTGGTATCTTTGGCACTTGTCAACGTTAGAATCATCACCATCCCTTCTTCTTTCTCTATCAAAAGGTCTAACTCCCTTATCCCATTTAATTGAACCCATACACCGAAAACACGAGAGAAGTTAGAAAGTGAGATATAGAACATTGGTGATTAACAAAACTATTTAAAATACTCTATTACCGATTGATCCTTCTCAATGAGGAGTTTTATTGACTATTTTTCAAGGAAAGGTGAAACCTAAATGGGCAATCACTTCACGATAGATATTTACTAATAAGAGATGAGACGAATAAACTGAAGAGCAAGTAGAGGGCATTCTATATAGGATTGATTTTTGTAACCTCTTAATAAAACGGGGGGGTGCTAAAGAGTTTCAGGTTTGATGTCATTTTAAAAAACGAGTTAGTTGGTTTTGATAGGACATTTTAAAGAAAGATTTAGCAGTTTGGGTGCTATTGGCAAGACTAGGTGAGTACTTCTATACAATGTTAGCATACTAGTTTTTAAACATTGCATTTGCATTTAAACTATATGACTAGTATTCATGATTCTTTCTCCTAACAGTCTTTTGAATTAGCCTATAAGGCACTTACCTTCTATACCATCTTTCAGTACCTAGCTAGCCTTCAAAGGCATTATCTTGACTTAACCTCTTTTTAGTCTTTTTTAAGTTCATAGGGCACTTCTTTTCACTAATACCTTTTAGTGAGCCCATATGATGCTTTCCTTTACTAATTTCTCTCAAGCGAGCTCATAGGGAGCTTCTCTTCATAAATTTCTTTTATGCAAGTTTGTAAGGCACTTTCCTTCACCAATTTTCTCCTAAGCGAGCCCGTAGGGTGCTCCCTTTCATGATCAATTCCTTTTAGCAAGCTTGTAGGGCACTTCTTCTAAGGCAATTTATGGTTGCTAATCTCCTAAAAATGCTCCCACCTAGGTTAGTGAGCTTAGAAGAACACGATCATGTTTTCAAAATTGATTCCAATTTAGGGTTACTAATCCCCTAGAGATGCTCTCACCTAAGTTAGTGAGCTGAAAAGAGCATGACTGGGTTTTCAAAATCAATTCCAATTTAAGATTGCTAGTCCCCTAGAGATGTTCCTGCCTAAGTTAGTGAGCTCAAAAGAGCACGACTAGGTTTTCAAAATCAATTCCAATTTAGGGTTGTTAGTCCCCTAGAGACGCTCCTACATAGGTTAGTTAGCTCAAAGTAACACGATTAGATTTTCCAAATTGATTCCAATTTAAGGTTGTTAGTGATACAAATCAACCTAATGGACCGATCACAATAAGCTAAGCTAAAGGACTTCAAGGGTTTGCATGGAAAATACTAGCTCTAAGCCATAGTTGGGACGGGGACTCTTATCTCGATTCGACCTCTTACCGACCTATCTTTCAGAACCTCATATGTGTCCAGCATGCTCTTGCCCAACAGCGAAGTCGTAATCCAGAAGATAGCCCTAAACTGGCTAAGCCAAGCTACCAACCTGACCCACTGGCATTTGACTTTAAGACAGCTAACCTTTTTGCTAGGTTGATTAACTCCCAACCCGATCCAAATCAGGTCGGCCCCTGACTCCTAACACTTCATGCTTTTGCCTGTATATCATACTCTTGACGTACAACCATCAAGTGATATGTATCTTCTGGCACAACATTCTAGAATAATTCTTTCTTTTTCATACTGGGTATTCTTTATCCTTTTTTACCCCTTTTTAGTATGATAAATGTAACGTAATCGTATAATACCCTTTTGTTTTTTCATACGTGTAAAATAACCTTAGTGGGCAAGTATATAAACGTCCACTTTCCTTGTATGCAGACATTCAACTCTCAATATAGAAATTATTCTTTTTTAAGCAACTTTAGTGTTCTTGTTATTATTCAATTCTTATCTATTCCCTTTAACAATGAGTAGTGGCGAGTAACCTTTCAATTTAGACCAGTGTGTCACATTTGGTGGATTGTTGGCCGAGTAGGATCAAATGGTGAGTCATATCCATTCGGTAGCTACTCGAACTTTGCTAGTTTCTTTTCTGTTTCCTTTTTAGTTCATTCATTGTGGTGTTACTTTGTATATACTACCTCGGAGACACATCGGCTTCACTGGTATTAGAGTACGGTTTCGCAAAGGAGTGTGTGAAGTTACAGTGAAGTTTCGATTCACTTTACT
Organism: Lumnitzera littorea; assembly: GCA_024138015.1. Lineage (NCBI taxonomy): Eukaryota > Viridiplantae > Streptophyta > Magnoliopsida > Myrtales > Combretaceae > Lumnitzera > Lumnitzera littorea. Next base: position 75,290,282 of record JAMXBB010000010.1, read on the forward strand.
ATTGGTGGCTGTTGTATTCCTTCCGTAGTTACTACCATATGTTTGAGTGTTCATAAGTGTAGTTTCATTGATATTTTGTTTTACTTTATTTTCCATTGCAACAATAGAGTAAGTTTGTTTATCTGTTTGAAAAGGTATTACACCATGTTAGATTCAAGTGTTTAGGGAATTATTGGTGACTAGGGTAGTGGTGCTTAACAACCCAAGGTTTGTTGATGACATACTTGATAGACTCACAAACCTTGTTAAGAGTCTAGTCATCGTAATGCAAGTTAATAGGTAACAACCCTAAGGTGTTTAGTAGCAAAACCCACAGGATAGTACGCTTGAGAGATACTATGGCCAAGGCAATTGGACCAATCACCCAATTCGACTGCTATAAGCTAGAGGAGTGGCACACAGGGCTACTAAATAAAGACTAGAGATGGAGGAGATTGGGGAAGATGACGAGGAGATTGATGTCGAAGAGTTTAGTGAAGAAGAAGTTGATTATTGCCAAACACAAGGATAAGGACGCTGAGTTCCTCGAAGGTTAGACAATGTTAAAGTGCAGATCTTACCATTCAGTGGAGGTGGAGATGCAGATGAATACTTGGAGTGGGAAGAGAAGGTCGAGAAAGTATTTGAGTGTTATGGGTATGAGGATGCAATCAAGGTCTAACTTGCTGCATTAGAATTTACTAGATACGCCACCATGTGGTAGCAGAATCCGAATGCTGCCAGAGCTAGAGATGGGAGACAAGGTGTTAGAACTAAGGATGAGATGAATAGGTTGTTAAGAGATAGATTTGTGCTTGAAACCTACTTACAAGATACGTTTGCAAAATTGCAAGAGCTTCGCCAAGGGAACCGATCTGTTGATGACTATGTCAAGGAATTCCAGATGCTTATGATTAGAGCCGACATGGAAGAGCCAGTAGCACATACCTTATCGAGGTTTATTTTTGGACTTAGATTTGAAATCCGCAATATCGTAGAAGTACAAATATTTTATACCTTAGATGAGGACATTAAGATAGTGCAAAGGGTTGAAAAGCAGAGGCGAAATGTTCTAAGCTAACCTGGGCAAACATTCTCTTGAGCTCTTATATCGCGCTGACCTATTCAAGTGGACCTAAGGAGGCCATACCGAGCCAAGGAAAGGAATGACTAACTTGAGGAATGCCGAGCAGACAAGCAGGGCTAAGTCGGACAGTTGAGCCAACCCAAGGTTAGGTCGACCCTGAGAACTTATGAGAAAGGCTAACCATCTGGACGGAAGACCAGTGAGCTGAAGTGTTTTAAATGCTTAGGCTTTAGACACATGGTCATTGAATGTTCAAATCGACGTGTCATGGTACTCCGAGGAGACATGGTGGATAGTACCGAAGAGAACGACCTCGAAGAAGAAGAGACTGTTGGAGGACTTAAGGTGGAAGAGGAAGAGGAAACCTGTGTCTATGTTGACTAGGGAAAAGTAATGGCCCTAGTTTTGAGGCAAGTCCTAAGTTCCCTATCGAACTTTGAGGAGGACTAGAGAGAGAAACTTTTCCATACCAAGTGCACCATCAGAGGCCAACCGTGTACAATTATCGTAGATGGAGGAAGTTGTACTAATATTGTTGCACATTCCTTTGTGCAGAGGTTAGGTTTGCTGACCTCAAAGCATCCTCGACCCTACAAGCTACACTGGCTTCATGATAAGGGTGCTTTACATGTAACTAAGCAAGTGATATTACCGTTTAGTGTTGGGAATGTGTACAAGGATGAAGTAATGTGCGATGTCGTCCCTATGAAAGCTTCACATTTGCTGCTTGGATGACCTTGGTTGTTCGACTAGTGTGTCACTCATGACAGGTATAAGAACACCTATGCCTTTGTTAAGGATGGAAGGAAGATTATGTTGCAACCCCTAACCCTGTCACAAGTGAATGAGGCTTATAACCAACTCACTTGAGCTAGTAAGAAGAAAGCCTTGGTGATGAGTCGAAGGGAACTCCGATTTGTTGAAAAGGCTGATTAACCCATGTTCATGTTGATTAGAAGACTCATGGAGATGAGGGAGTTACAAAATGTTCCAGTGGAGATTCGAAGCTTGCTAAATGTTACAAAATGTTCCAGTGAATGAGGCTTATAACCAACTCACTTGAGTTAGTAAGAAGAAAGCCTTGGTGATGAGTCGAAGGGAGCTTCGATTTGTTGAGAAGACTGATTAAGCCATGTTCATGTTGATTAGAAGACTCATGGAGATGAGGGAGTTACAAAATGTTCTAATGGAGATTTGAAGCTTGCTAAATGAGTTTTCCAACTTGTTTCTAGAAGAACTGTCTAAAGGATTGCCACTAGTCTGAGGCATAGAGCATTGTATCGATCTGCAGCTAGGCGTTGCCTTGCTAAACCGACCTACATACAAGATGAACCTTAAGTAAGCTGTTGAGTTGAAAAGATAAGTGGATAAACTCATTGAGCGAGGATATGTGAAGGAGAGCATGAGCCCTTATGTTATCCCTACTCTACTCGTCTCAAAGAAGGATGGATCATGGCGTATGTGCATTGACAACAGAGCAATCAATAGAATTACTATTAAGTACAAATACCTGATATCAAGGATCAATGACATGTTAGATGAGCTTTATGGTGCATGGATATTTTCAAAGATTGATATGCAAAGTAGCTACCATTAGATTCATATGAGAATGGGGGATGAGTGGAAGACTACTTTTAAGACTAGGTATGTACTTTACGAATGGTTGGTTATGCTGTTTGGACTTACTAATGCACCGAGCACATTCATAAGGTTAATGAACTATGTGATGCGCTCTTTGATTGAAAGATGTGTGATCGTATATTTTGATGACATACAGGTATATAGTACTGACTTGAACGACCATGTTCAACATCTTCATAAAGTATTTGACATTTTGTAAGCTAAGAAGTTGTATGGGAATGTAAAGAAATGTATGTTCTGCTAGAGAGAAGTGATATTCCTAGGGTTTGTAGTGTTAGGGGAAGGAATCCAAGTAGATGAGGAAAAGATCCGAGCTGTTCTAGAATGGCCGATGCCGAAAAATGTCATTGAGGTTTGAAGTTTCCATGGCCTAGCTTCTTTCTATAGGAGATTTATTAAAGACTTTTGTATAATAGCCGCCCCATTAACCGAGTTGACAAAGAAAAATGAAGGGTTTAGGTAGAGCAATTGAGCTGAGCGAAGCTTTAGGGAGATTAAGGAGAAGCTCACCTCGTCCCTTGTCTTATCACTACTAGATTTTGATAAGCCCTTTAAACTGGAGTGCGACGCATCAGGAGTTAGAATTGGTGCTGTCCTGATGCAAGAATGACAAACATTTACTGAGTGACGAGAGACTCACTTAAACGGCCAAGTAGTTTTCTCTCGGCATACCACCATCTCTCTCTCGTCCCGGCCCTTTTAGTGCCGCAACATTTTGACCTTTCCCACCTATTATACTCAAATAATATTTGTACGGGACCAATGCTATACTGCCAGCTATCCACCTCGTCTGACATTTAACTACTTTTCCATTTTTGGTTTGTTGTCCTTTTTCCCTTTCGTATGTACTAGGAATCCCTCTTTTTGTAAATACTTTGTTATAATTTCTTTATTTGTAATACTGCCCTAAAGACTTACTATAAATAGTCCTTTTCTCTCGTAAGCTAGAGATAACTTACATCTTAATACTGAATACTCTATTCTTGTGAGACAATCCTCTCCAAGTCCATACCCCTTACATTCTTATCTAATCTTGCTGAGTAGCTTAGGATTAGTGGCGGGTGGATCTTGACATCAACTTGTGCGTCATGTCAAGTGAGGTGTTAAGTCATGTTGTGTTCGTTGGTGAGTCACATCCTCCGAATAGCTTCATGTCAGCTATTTTTGTTCGATTATGGACCATTTCCTTCTGATTTTCTTTGATATCTCAAAAGACCCATTTTAGTTCAATTCTGCCTCGGTAAATCCTAATGATAATTGAGCTCCTAGGCATACCCGTTATGCTATCCTTGAAAGATCTATCATTTCGAGCAACTCATCTTAAGCCCTTCAAATTGGAGTGTGATGCATCGAGAGTTAGAATTGGTGATATATCCTCTTAAAGATACCCAACCTTTTGAGTCAAGACCCTATTTAGCTAATATTCAAAGCCCTTTATCTCATCCTTTCAAGATAGGACTCTTCTTATTTAAGCCTACTTTGCCAATTCAAGTAAGGACTCGGTAAAAAGTGGTGTCTTTTTGTCATTGTAGCAAAATTTTTACAAACTTTACTATAAATAGAGGTAGCTATAGACACTCTATTTTTGCTACCCTTTATTTTAATTTTAGTCTCTTTTTACTGTTAAGTTAGGTCTATAAAAAAAAATTAAAAAGAAAAACTTGAAAAAATACAAAAAAATTAAAAATAAAAAAATAAAAAGTAAAAAAAATAAATATTAAAAAATGATAAAAATTTTGAAAAAGTAAAACTATATAAAGCATCAGAGTCTAGTTAGTTATTTAGTCAATTTAGGATTAGATCAGACAATAGTTAAAGATGTAATGTAATTTAATAAATTCCAAGTCTTTAAACAATTGGGCTTTACTAAAAAATCTATATATATTTTTAAAAATAATTTAGTGAAATATAAAGTAGATTTTTATTTAATTTATATTAAGCTAATTAAAATAGACTCAGGATTTGTTGAATAGTTAGTATGTGTATTTTAGGCTACGGTCAATTTAAAATAAGTTGAACTGAGCCGAGCCCAAAGTAGAAAGTCCAAATAGATTGTGAAGCTTGTAGAATTGGAGAGTAGATTAGATTGAATCGTGATTAAATAATTTGATGAATTAATAAATCTAAAGTGGATGTTGTCTTATTTTATGAAAATTAGATTTATTCAGTTTTATAAGAATTGAATCTTCACAATAAAAGATATAAGAGGCTTAAATTGATGGTTTATAAATAAGGGAATTTGCCTATCATAAGGAGAAAAAATTTTTTAGGTCCCATATAGTCATAATTTCTCAATAGACCTTATCCTAGTTCAATTCACATACTAGTCAGCATACCTTCCCCTACATAAAAATTTCCCACTTATGCATACATACATGGACCACTCACGCTTACACATACACACAAACCACTTACTTACACACCAAAACACAGTACACATACACATCCAAACGACATACGTATGTCACAATCACTCACATGTCATAATCACACAATTCCACACAACACTCTCATTTGACTAGTTCACACGTACACATTGCATGTCTCACACATACACATAGATCCAGTTTACGTGTACAGCAATATATAGTTAACAACATGAGATTAGTAGTAACCTAACAAACAGCAATTCCACATGATCCATGTAAGGTTTTTTTTTTTTTTTCTTTTTTGATCCAAGCCATCTAAATAGTTGAATTTTTTTTTTATTATAGTTAGTTAGTTAAATTATTTAATTAATTGCATTGTTTTACTAACCTAAGTTAATATTTTAGTGTAGGCTTTTAGTTTAGAAGTAGTTCTAATAAAATTGCATTCTTTAAGATAAAATAACATTCTTTTTAGATAAATCGCATCCTTTTAATAAATTGCATCTTTTCTCATGAAAATTACATGTTTTTCATTAAATTGCATTTTTTAAATACAATTACATATCTTTTCGAGATTCATATATTTGGTAAAGATGTATATCTAAATTTCATATCATAATAGATCTACATAAATCTTGCATTTAGGGTTTTAAAAAAATAATTTTTTTGACACATAGTGTTTTTTTTTAAATAATAAAAATCTTAACTATAATCTTTTCAAAAGATTTAGTTAGTTAGTTTTTTTTTTTTTTTAAATAGATTCACGTAGTTAGATCTTTTAGGTATTTTTTTAAGAAAAAATAATAAATCATTAAATAACGTAAATCTGACTTAATTTTCAAATTAAAAAAATCAACTTACTAAATTTTTTTTTTTAAAAAAAACATAATTACGTTAGGTTGATCTTGATTAGTAGGTACACAAGCATTTCTAAGGCAACCATAAGATAAAACAAAAACTTTTTTTTTGAAAATTCATAATAAAAATCATTAAAAAATTCATTTCAATTGCATTTTTATATATCGTTACATATTTTAGCATCTTTAGAAAAATTACAAAAAATAAAAGCCCATTAATTTTTTTTTACACGGTAACTTAGTCTTAATAAGTTAATCCTTGAATCTCGATTTTCTAGTTAAATTTTCTAAAAAATTAATTTCTTTTAAATATGCAGACTAGTTGGTAAATTAGGGTTTTCTCACTTGAAAACCCTAATTTGATTTTTTAGCAATACTACTGGTTGGTAAGTCCAAATTATTTCTCAACATTTTTTAGAAAATATTTTTCCTTAATTTTATGTCGAGTAATTTATATTAAATGGGCTGGGTTTAATATAGGTTAAATTAAGGAAAACCAAAATTGAGCTCGACACCTAGCATTCATCCAGTTGGTTGACTTTAATTTAGCCATTTGGATGCAAGATCTAAGAACTTAGAGGCAAAAAGGAGCTACTTGGAGGTAGAACGCCTAAAACCTAACGTTATTCATTAGACTACAAGGAGTAGTCAGGTTACTCAAACAAATGCAATTCTATGTGTTTTAGAAACCAAACTTTATAAACCAAAGCATTCACTTCATAAACCTAACTTTTTAACTAAAACCTAACCCAAAGGTCATTTTCGTACCACATCATGAATGCAACAAATAAAGTATCAAATAATATCAAGCGCAGCATTCCAATTACTTAATAAGCATCCTTTAGCTTAACCTAGCTTTTACTTTAACTACTTAGTTCTTTCTCATCTAAGAACTTCGGTATTGGATTCACTAAAGTGAGCAACTTAAGCGATAGGGTTAGTACCTAGCTTTTTCCTAAATTAGTGCAAACCCCAGTAGATATTATATAATCATGCAATAACATACTAACAGTAACCAAATCCAAATATCACAACATGTTTCAGTCAACAATAGTCATACCAAGCAAAGCATCACATATCTTCATCAACCAGCATATAACCTAACATATTCCATTCAACAATACATATAACTAAGAGAGTAGGAATTATCACACTAATTGATAACCAACACATCACACTCGCATATAAGATCAATCAAATCCACAATAACCAAGATAGTTAAAGAGTAATGGGTAAATATAATTTACTCCAACATAGTTATCCACTTCCTTGGACTTGCCAATGATTCAAATGTTATACGTTAATATGAGGTTCCTCTTTAGCTATTTTACCTAATTAGAGTACATAGTACCAAAGTCATCTATAGGTTACATATATTCTAAATTATTATTAACTTACTTATACTTAAGGTTTAAGACTTTAGATCACCCTTTAAGAAAGTGTTCGGCCTAGACTTCCTCTTATTTAATCTCTAATTTTATCTTCTATACTATCCTTTGAATTATCCTCTAAATTAGGCTTATTCCAAAAATTTCCAAATGAATACTATTTGACATATATCCTCAGTCTTGACTAGTTAAGAGTTTGAGGTACTTCATTTGATTCAGTCTCCAAGCCTAAGTTATACAAAAGCTACTAAATGTACTCTTCGCTTCTTCCTCTGATTTGTCCTTTGAGTTGGCCAAATTACTATATTTACTTATATAATTCCCATTTTCTCATTACCTTAGGTTAATGTCAACCAAGAATATAAGTACTACCTCATACTTCAACTATGCAGTTATACAATTAGTATATCTCACCAATTTAACTATAAAAGTCATTATAGAGGCATATAATAGAAAATTTCATACCTTAAAAAATACTACAAAATCATAAAAATATATAGTTTAAGATCTAATTATTCCAACTCTTAAATTCGACCATTACATATATTTTCCAAATTATTGAATTTAGGCCCGATTTTGTTAAAAATTAGCTTAAGTTAGGTAAATAATCAAATTAAATTATAAGATCCAAACTAAATATTTATTTAGTCACAACGAAGCTCTAAAAGTCACTCTAAATAAGATTTATTAAGAAATTTAATCGAAAACCCATTCTTTCTTCAATATGGAAAATAAGGCAAATTACATAAAATAAATTTAATAAATTATATATGTGTAGTTTATCAAAAATTATTTTTACATAAATTAAAGAGGATTAGATACACCAAAAAATTAGCTTAGAATAATATCGTTTATTATTTTTAAAAATTAATGCAAAATTCATTGGAACAAAGCTGTTTCTTAAGTAACCCATATGAGCATTTCTAATTTTGAAAATCTGAGTTGATATTCAAATTCCACATGTAAAAATATCTAGGAATACCAAATTTCATAATTTTTAGACTTCTATTGATATCTTTAATAAAAATAGAATCTTATAAGTAGAAAAATGAAGAAACTTGGTTCACCATATTCCGCCACATTCCAATGATGGAGACTTGTCGGTTGGCACTTTGCAACCACCTCCTATCGAACCTTAAAGCCCCACCACATTGAGTTTTGGTTTGCTTGCTTATTTTTGAATTTTACCTTATTTTTCCTAAATTTTTGTTTTTCACTCAACTGAATTTTTTGAGAGAGTTTCCTATTTTCCTAGCATTGTAAAATGACCAAAATTTCACTCCAAATCCTCATTTGTAGACAATAGGTCGATGGAATGTGGTTTTCTATTTTCTTTCCTCTTTCCAAGTGTTAACCTCCAACTATTACATGCATCTGATCAAGCCAGCTCACACTTACCTTCATATAATATTATCCCCTCCTACTATGACTAGTTTAAGGTGTATACTATCTATTTCATCTTTTTATATATTTTTTAATAATTTAATACATTTTTTATCCCTTTTTTAGTATATTAAACTTATATATGTATATTAGGTAAATGTAATATATATCGTATAATTATATAATTGCACTATATGCTATTTGACTTCGAAATATTATTTTTGAAAGTTAAATAATTTGTCTCTAAAGGCTCATTACATTTCAGAGCTCAAATTTAAGTTTTCGATAATTATCGAGCACTCCCGATAAAAGTATGTTTTATTGAAACTAAACATTATATATACTTTATTTAAGAAAATTAAGCTTACTATAACTCTTCTTCTAACTTTTGTAACATAATATTGAAGTTTGACTTGATTTGGACAATGTTTTTTGAAAGCTGTAGGTCATACTGTTTTGAGCAACTAGGGTCTTATCACATGATGAAACTCATTTCTTAAGCTTTCCTTAGTAAATTTATTTTCATGGTCCCTAAGCTACAACCTCTATGTCTCATGCGTGATAAGAGTAACCCATTGCCCTAAGTTCATGGTAGTTGGTCAAATACCGGGGTTCCACATTCTACCTCCCTAACGAAAAGTTTCATCCTTGAAAATTCCATACTCTAGTACATTTAACTACCTACCTTTGCTTCCGGTATGCAACTTTAATTCTCACATCATATCACAACTTTTTGTAAAGGTGAAACCATTTAATATTGACTCCTATATCTTTAACCTCAATTTTATCAATTTGAGAGACTCTATGCTTTATCTTATAAGTCTCAATACTTTTCTTCATCTTATGCTTTAACTTATACAGCATAAGCATAATATAGTTGATTCTAAACATAATATTTAATCTTCTATTATATCCTCTACAATATCTTCTACTTTCCTCCTTCTTCACTCTCCTTTTAATTCAAGTCGTTCTTTCTTTGCAACTAGTCTATCACCATTACCATGTTATGTTCTTGTATAGGCACCATGACCATCACACTGATATCGATAATTTACCCTTAGCCATCACCCAGTACTCTTCCCATGTTAAGGCTATTAAGCTTCTGCACCATTTTTCCTACCTCTATCCAAACTAATGCTTTCACTTAGTCCTTATTTCATTCCTTTAGTCAATTCAATCTCCTTCATTAGGTAGTTCCTATGAGGGTTCATAATCATCCCTTCCATTATTCCATTGCCCATCCTATAATTTTATTCTATCCATCTTTTCACTTAGTCTCTATCACCTATGCATATCCTATTCTTCAATTTTACTCATTAACAATCATAATTGATTCATTTCTTCACCTCTATACGTCATATATTACAATTCATCATGCTACTATCATAGTTAAGGACTTAGGTAATTCATATAGTTAATGCAAGTTTTTATGAATTTACATAAATCTTTTGGTGTTAACTTACATACGTAACTAAATCTTTTGGCAATTTCTTCTAATACTCAAGTTTTTATGAATTTCCTATGGTATCCTTCTCAATATTAACTCAAATCCATTAAGTTCTGAAGCACTTCTCCAAAACTTCTCATCAAAGTTTACCTCAATCCATTTCACTTTACACTACATCTCATCCCTTCCTCCAAAGCAACTTAATCCATGTTCTTAGATATTTTTTAATCCTCATCTTCATTCTTACTTCGATCCATCAACAAGTCAACATAAAAGTTTTAATACTTCAATCCAACATACTTTGATATTACCCTCTAATGCTTCACCTTCTAAGCACCCGCCAAAAACATTTTCTCAAACTTTTGGTGCTTGAAGAAGGTTCTTATGCTTCTTAAACTTTTGGTGTCTAAAGATGATTCATTAAGCCATCCTTAAGTTAAGGATAAGGCTAACTTGTAATTAACTAGTCAACTTAACTTACTCAATCACATGAACCTGCTTTAATTCTTCTTATTCCACATAATACACCATGGCAGAAACTTTTATGCAAGTGGACCATCTTTAGATTATCACAAATAAATATAATGTTCAATTAAAAGATATGCTATTGCATTGATTACTTTCATTTTCGAATTCTTATAATACCATACCATAGTTCTATCTCAAATAGCATCTTCAGCCTTGACAACTAACTTTGCAACTAATCCCTTCTTTTTAAAGAACCCAACGCCAACTAAAATTCTCAATCATCCCATCCTTCTTACAGTGATGCCCTTTATATGCTTCTTTCTAACTAGAAGATAAGATAACTTATCACCTCAGCTTACTGTAAGCTAAGTGAGAGTAGATAAACACACAACAACAAGTACAGCTAACATCTAAGACATAACAACAAGTAGTTAATATGATTGTATTATCTCATATCTCGACCAATCAATCAATGCAAATAATGTATGCCATGCTCAAGTACGTAACATGCTTTGGTACCGATATCTTAACCCAACCTAGTGCTCATCTGGTTGGTCAACTTCAATTTGCGCATCTAGATATAAGATCTTGGAACCTAGTGGCAACAAGGACTTGTTTAGGAGTAGAACCCCAAAAACCTAGCATTACTCATTAGACCACAAGGAATAGTTAAGTTGCTCAAATAAGTGCATTCCATATGCTTTAGAAACCAAACATTATAAACTAAAGTATTTGCTTCATAAACCCAACTTTTTAAATAAAACATAACTTAATGCTCCTCTCATGTATATAAAATCCGATAGGGTGGGTGGCTACCCATAATGAGTATGCGAAAAAAGTAGAGTGAAACTCGATTGGTTTCTACCTTATCAGAACCAATCCCAATCGGGTTTACTCTTATTTCCCTTTCTTTCTTTCTTTTTCTTTAATTAAACTTAGAGGGTAAGTGGCCACCTACCCTCATACAAGGTGACAAGAACCCTCTTAGGGGGAAGGCAGCCAGTCACAGTTGATGATAGATTGATTTGACCTACTTTAATATATAATTCGCGACTTGTCACAACCTTTTAGAAGTTTCGGTTACCTCCAATCTTAGGGTAGCTACAATAATATCTTTTATTTTTCCAACTTTTTTCTATTCCTAAATTTTATAATTCTTCTAAGTTTTTGTTTTATTGAAATTATAGTAAATATATATGTATATATATTTATTATATCATATGATATACATATATATCTTTGTTATTTGATTTTTCATTTCTTTATATTTATTTATTTATTTTTTGAATTTTCCAAAATTTTCATAATCTTTTATTATTTTTACAATTTTTTAATTATTTTATTAAAGTAATTATTTAGTAAAAATATGTAGACCAATCAAAAACTACTACTTACCATAGTTAAGGAAAAAGTTAATGACAAACTAACGGAGAACTTGTTTGAAAATTTTTACAAGCGTTGATTACTCAAATAAAAATTTTGAAATATTTAAGACTCGAATAGAAAATGTATAAAATGTATAAAATGTTGAGTCTTGAATTGTACTTTTCTCGTAAACTAACTAGAAAGTACCACATGTCGTGTTAACATATCAAGCTTAATTTTTTCCCAGTTTTTATAAATAAGTCTTTTTTAAACCAATCAATATCAAACTTTACTCGTTTAATACTGATCTTCGATTAGGGTTTAAAAAAACTGGTTCTTTTATATTGAAAACATTTTAAAGTTGCCACCCAACTGAAATCGGGAAAAAGAGTTAAATTATAACCAATTGGATAGATTTATTATAATTTAGTTACTAGTCTATTGATAAAACTAAATTATAAGTTTTTTTAAACCTTTATGGATACCATTAATTTTCCAATTTTAGTTTTAATCCCTTAAAATCACCTAATAACTCTATCCTTAAAGAAAATTTTTAATCATTGGTTAACTAATTGAATAATTTAAACTCAAGTGGAAAAATAAGTTTTGTCATTTTTTATCATCACCTCATATGTGCCTACGTATCTGTTATTTGGGATTAGACGTTTGTAGTTCTTTTAAAAAATATTAACGGGTTGGTTTATTTTAATTTTTGAAAAAGATTGAGTTTATGTTTTTAATTGATTTATTTAAGGAAATTTTTCTAAATGGTCTTAATCGAGGTTTTACTCTTGGAAACTCTAAAAAAGACTTCCTAATTTTGAAACGGTCCATTTATTTTATTTTTATTTGAAAAAGAAATGGCCTTCTAAGTGGTAGAACGGTTTTTGTTTAATATTCTATTTTTATTTTTGTTCTTTGATTATTCTTATTATTTCTTTTTATATATTTTAAGTTTTATCTTAAAATAAATAAAAAGGACTAAACTATTCTACCTCCCTTTTTTTTGCTCTTTTTTTTTTATTTTCATTACAATTACATTATAATTCACCAAATAAATAAATAAATTAAAAAAAACTGTAAGCCTTAGAGTAGACCGAGTTGGCACGCAGGTCGAATCGACCTTAGATGGGTCAAGTTAGATCAGCCTGGATGGGTCAGGTTAGACCAGTTCGTAGTGAAGAAGGAGTAACAGCAAATGTAGCGTTACTTGAGATGATGCAAGCACCAAATTGAGCGGGTGAAATCGATTTTATGTGTATCAATTTGGACATGGGAGGTAGGGGGTGGTTTAATTTCATTGCCTCAATGAGTGGTGATGGTTTGATGGCGATTAGAGGGAGAAAGGAAAGTAAAGAGAGAGAAGTGGTGGTGGTGGTGCGAAGAGAGAGAAGGCGATCAGGGAAGAGAGAAGGAGAGTTCAAGAGTGAGAGCTTATGATGGGAATGCTTCTTCAATGCCTTATTTATATTGGGGAGAGTTGACTTTGTCTTAGCAAGCTCGGAAAATTCAAAAATCAACTTAAATAATATTGACCTGAAATCAATTTTTTTTTTTTTTAATTTCAAGCTTGATTTAGGCCTCGTAAATGGATGAATTTAGATGGGTTTTCTATTCCAATTCATGGTATGCCAAGTGTACTACATGATTTCACCATTAATTTGGTGAAATTGTATAGTAAATGAGGTAAAAAATGACCCTAAACTGAGTACACTAAGGAGGGAAAAAGCATTGTGAATGGTTGTAATTTGGGAGAGGAAGAAGGTGGGGGGCAACAATCACGTGTGAGGTACGTGCCACAATTCCCCACACATGCGTTAAAAAGATAATAGGCGTGCATTTGCACACCCCTTTCTCCGTCTACTACTTTTCTTTGGTCAAAGGGCTTTGGTCCTTGACCTAAGCCACACAAACTAGCCTTAGATATATATATATATGTGTGTGTGTGTGTGTGTGTGTGTATGTATGTATGTATGTATGTAAGAAAAGGGCACTTTATGCTTAGTAAGATTTGAACCTCTAAGCTAAATTTGATGTTTAAGTGCTTATCCAGATGAGTTATTGATTTTTTTTTGTCCATATGTGCAATGGACTAGGTTGGCCTAGGCTTAGATTTAAATCTAAGCCAGGCTCAAGGTTCAAATCTTATTTTATAAAATGAACCTATCATAATCACAAAATTCTTTCTCTTTTTTTTTTTTTTTGTATTTTCCTTTTTTATTTTCTTGCATTTTTGTCTAAAATTTCCATTTTTGTATTTTTTCTAAATTTCTTATTTTTTGGTTTTTTTCTAAATTTTCCATTTTTTGTATTTTTTTTTTCTAAATTTCTTGTTTCTTTGGTTTTTCCTAAAAATTCTTAAAAAATAAAGGAGGAAAAAAATGGGGTGTTTATATCTACCCCCTTTTGTGGTGAAGTTTGAGCAAAACTTTACCATAAAAACAAAAGAGATACTATTTTTTGCTCTAAGAGTAGAATTTGTCCTAGGATGTACTACAACTAGCTAGCCGTCTTGGGTTTGATTTGCCAGTAGTGCCCTATTGAGCTAACTAGCTTAAGTAAGACAGGCAAAGCACTCCTTGAGCTACCTAAGACCCTAAAGAGATGTTGAAAACGTGGTTGTACCCTTGAAAGCTAACTAACCAAGTTGAAATGGGCAAAACACTTCTTGAGCTAGCTAAGACCCTAAAGAGATGTTGAAGATTTATTCGTGCCCTTATGAGCTGACTAACCTAGGCAAAATGGGTAAAGCACTCCTTAAGTTGGCAAAGATCCTAAAGAGATGTTGAAAACTTTGTCATGCTCCTATGAGTTGGATAACCTAGGCAAAATGAGCGAAGCGCTTATTGAGTTAGCTAAGACCCTAAAGAGATGTTGAAAACATGGTCATGCCCCCATGAGTTGATTAACTTAGGTGGAAGCATCTCTAGGAGACTAGCCAATGCGTCTTTGGGGTCCTACATATGGAGTAACACCACAGCGAATGAACCGAAAAGGAAATAGAAAAGAAACTAGCAAAATTTGGGGAGCAACCAAATTGATATGACTTACTACTCGATCCTACTTGACTAACAATTTGCCGGATGTAACAAACTGGTTCAAACTAAAGGGTTACTCGTCACTACTCTTTGCTAAAGGGAATAAGTAAGAGTTAAATAATAATGAGAACACTAAGATTACTTAAAGAGAATAATTTCTATATTGAGAGTTGAATGTCTACATATAAGGAAAGTGGGGGTTTATATATTTGCCCACTTGGGTTATTTTACATGTATGAAAAAACAAAAGGGTATTCTATAATTACGTTACATTTATTATACTAAAAAGGGGTAAAAAAGGATAAAGAATATCTAGTACGAAAAAGAAAAAATTATTTTAGAACGTTGTGTCAAAAGGTACGTATCACTTGATGGTTGTACATTAGGAGTATGATACATAGGCAAAAGCAGGAAGTGCTAGGTGTTAGGGAGCTGACTTGATTTGGATCAAGTTAGGAGTCAATCAACCTAACAAAAAGGTCAGTTGTCTTGAAGTCAGACGTCAGTAGGTCAGGTTGGTAGCTTGGCTCAGCTTGGCTTGACTAGTTTGAGGCTGTCTTTTGGATTAAGACTTCACTATTAGGCAAGAGCATGTTAGATATACATGAGCATCTGAGAGACAGGTTAGCAGGAGGTCGGATTGGGATAGGAGTCCCTATTTCAACTATGGCTTAGAGCTAGTATTTTTCATGTGAACCCATGAAGTCTTCTAGCTCGGCTTCTTGTGATTAGTTTAGGGGGTTGATTCCTATAATCTACTTGGGGTTCAAAGAGATTTGACCTTAAATCTAATGTGGTTTTTGCTCGTTCTTCTAAGGCACTCATAGGGTCTTCTATTGGTCGATGGGGAATCATATTAGACATATTAAAAGTAAAGGAGACACCATAGTCATCAACTAACTCGATCTGGTAAGCGTTGCGATTGATCTTCTTTATGACCTTGAATGGGTTGTTAGCTCAAGGAGATAGTTTGTTTTGTCTTAAGTAAAGAAATCGCTATCGGCTAAGGTGAACCCATACTAAGTCTCCTGGTTGGAAGGAAATAGTTCGGTGGCTTCAGTTGCCAATCTCTCGTTATCTTTGGTTAAACTTGGCGATCTTCCTCATGACAGACTGGTGTAGCTCATGCAATTCTTGGGCTTAGTCTCCTTCGAATTGACTTTCTTCAGTAGCTACTGGGGTGCCGATCATGTCTAAGGGAATGGTAGGTTTAAGGCGATAGACGACCTCGAATGGGGTCTTCCCAATAGTGCTATGGACAGTTTGATTGTATGCGAACTCCATAACCGGTAGGCACAGTTCCTAATCCCACAAGTTCTTTCCCACAACAGCTTTGTGCAGATCACCTAGCATTTTGTTTACCATTTTAGTCTGGCTATCAATTTGAGGGTGGCTATTGGAGTTAAATATGAGTTTAGTCATAAGTTTTTTCTAAAGAGTTTTTTGTGTGCCTTAGAGCTCAATTATCACTAGGACTTACTGGAGTAGAATTGAAATGAAATGGGTCCTTCAAGATATTGAAGAAAATTAGAGGGAAATGGTCCACATTGAACAAGAGTAGCTGACGTGAAGCTGCTTGGAGGATATGACTAAATAATGAACACAACATTACTTGACACCTCACTTAATATGACGTACAAATTGATGTCAAGGTCCACCTGCCACTAATCTTGAGCTACTCGGCGAGATTAGATAAGAGTGTAAGGGCTATGGACTTGGAGAGGATTGTTTCACAAGAATAGAGTATTCAGTATTAAGATGTAAGTTGTCTCCGGCATACAAGAGAAAAGGACTATTTATAATAAGTCCCTAGGGTAGTATTACAAATAAAGAAATTACAAGAAAGTATTTACAAGAAAGTATTTACAAAAAGGAGATTGCTAGTACATACAAAAAGGGTAAAAAGGACAATAAACCAAAAATGGAAAAATAGTTAAATGTTAGATGAGGTGGACAACTGACAATACAGCATTGGTCTCGTACGAATATTCTCTGAGCATAGCAGGTAGGAATGATCAAACTATTGTGGCACTAAAGGGGTCGGGACAAGAGAGAGATGGTGGTTTGCTAAGAGAAAACTACTTGGCCGTTTAAGTAAGTCTCTTGTCACTTAGCAAGTGATTCTTGACAACAATTGGTAAGAGTACTTAGCACAGGGTCCTCGGTAAGGGAATGGTTGGCATCATTACTACCGAGTGTACAGATCAATGTATGACAATATAGGAAGCTTAAGGACTTCAACCAGCTTTCTTCGATGTATAGTATCTCGTCATTAGCAGGTTGCCGAGAGAGAATTCTTCGAGGGAGGGATTGGAGGCCTCGAAGGCATGTGTGAATAATGGGACTGCTGATTGGCAATGCATTAGTTTCCTGAGGTTGTTGAAGATTTACCCTTAAATCTTGGCTTTTGTAATCATCAAGCACATATGGAGTTAAGTCGGCAACATTGAATGTGGTAGATACGCCAAAACCTTTGGGAAGCTCAATCTCGTAGGCATTATAATTAATGCACCTCAAGATCCTATAGGGTCCATCCGCTCTAGGTGATAGTTTGTTCGTCCTTTTGCTAGGGAAGCGTTCTTTGCTAAGATGGATCCAGACAAGGACCCTAGGAGCATAAATGATTCGTTTCCTTCCATGGCTCCCCATTTCCTTCTGTTGAGTCACAGTCTTAGTCAATTGCTTAGCAATTCTTTGGTGTAACTTGTGAAATTCCTCGGCACGCTATAGGCCGGATTGAATCTCCCCTTATGTAGACGGACTGTTAACTAAGTCCAAGGGTAAGTTCGGGTTAAGTCCATAAACAACCTCAAACGGTGATGTTCCCGTAGAGTTGTAAGTTGAGTGATTGTAGGCAAATTCAATGATTGGTAGGCATAAATCCCAGTCATGAGAGTTCTTTCCAACAATGGCGTATAGGAGGCTACCGATGATTCTGTTAACTACTTTAGTTTAGCCGTCTGTCTAAGGGTGGCAAGAGGTACTGAACAGGAGCTTAGTGCTGAGTTTCCTCTAAAGTGTTTTCCAAAAGAAGCTCCTAAATTTCGAATCATAGTCAAATACAATACTTCTCGGCACTCTATGGAGTCGTACAATTTCCTGTAAAAAGAGGTTAGCGATAAATAAGGCACCATTAGTCCTATGGTAAAGAATGAAGTGGCGCATCTTGCTAAACCGATTGACTACTACCATGATTGAATCGTGTCTTTTCAGTATGTAGGAAAGGCTGAGCATGAAATTTATGCTTATATCGATCCATGGCTGCTTAGGAATTGGCAGGGGCGTATATTCTCCATAGGGCTATCTCTTCCCTTTAGCATATTTATACACCTTACACCCCTTGAGTATTCGGTGTACATCCCTCATCATCTCAAGCTAGTAAAAATTCTCCTTTAATATCTCAACCATTCTCTTTTCCCCAAAATGTCCAGCCAGACCCCCGGTATGAGCTTTTTGAACCATTAGCTCCCTTATAGAACCACTTAGCACACACATCTACTTGCCCTTCATCAAGAACCCTTCATTCAGTAAAATCCGTCCATAGCTCCTCTATTACTGCACTTGGCTATTAAAGGCCCAAAATGTAGGTTATGCTCGTATCGATTAGGTAGAGTGCCAAATCTAAGCACTTTAGCTTATAACGTTGTGATAAGGGTATGACGATGAGAAAGTACATTGGCTACTGTATTAGTGCTTCCTTTCTTATACTTCATGATGTAACAAAAGGTCTCTAGGAACTTGACCCACTTGAAGTGATGTCGAGAAAGCTTTTGCTGCCCGCGAAGATGCTTAAGAGATTCATGATCAGAATAGGTGATGAATTCTCTTAACAATAGGTAATGCTCCTAGTTTTGGAGTGTACAGACAAGGGCATAGAACTCCTTTACATTGAGTAATTTAAGGCAGCACCTCAAAGTTTTTCATTGAAGTAAGCAGTGGGTTGGCGCTCCTACATAAGTACAGCACCAATGACGATACTAGACGCATCACCTTCAGCCTTAAAAACCTTCCCAAGATCTGGTAGGGTAAGTACTGGAGCGGACGTTAGCTTAGACTTCAAATCTTCAAAACTCCTTTGACCCTTTTCTGTCCATTTAAACTTAACGTTCTTCTTGGTTAATTCAGTCAACGGCATAGTTATGGAGCTGAAGTTTTAGATAAATCTTCTTTAGAAAGAGGCTAGGCCATAGAAGTTCCTAACTTCGATTGCACTTATTGGCATAGGCTACTCATTAATAACCTTGACCTTCTCCTCATCAACGTGAACTCCACTCCCTGAAACGACATATTTGAGGAATATAACCTCACTCTGACAAAACGTGCATTTCTTCAAGTTGTTGAATAATTTCTTGGCATGGAGTATGTTAAACACCAATCTCAAATGTTTGATATGAACAAGAAGGTTGGCATTGTAGACCAAAATATTGTCAAAATGAACCACAACGCATTTGGTTATCAATGCTCGAAGCATATGATTCATGAGTCATATGAATGTACTCGGCACGTTAGTTAAACCAAATGGCATAACCATCCACTCAAATAGACCATCTCGAGCCTTAAAGGCTATTTTCCATTCATCTCCTAGTCTCATTTGTATTTGATGATAGCCACTCTTTAGATCTATTTTTGAAAGATGCGGGTACTATGCAACTCATCAAGCATGTCATCTAACTACGAGATTAGGTATCAGTACTTAATAGTAATCTTGTTGATGGTACGGTTGTCAATGCACATCCTCCATGATCCATCCTTCTTTGGTACTAGTACGGCTGGGACAGCACATGGGCTTATGCTCTTATGGACATATCTGCAATCCAATAACTCATCAACTTGCTTTTTCAGCTCAGCTACCTATTTAGGATTGAGTCTATAGACAAGTCGATTTGGTTGGGTTACTCTAGGTTGAAGATTAACGTAATGCTCAATTCCTCTCAAGGGAGGTAATCCTTTCGGCATCTCGAATGGAAATAGGTCAGCAAATTCTTGAAGTAGTTGTAGCACTTTAGCAAGTAAGTTATCGGCCTCTCTAACCTCTAGGAGTTTCTTGACCAAGAGGAGTACATAGTCCTCAGGTTTAATTTCCCGTGCAAATTGAGTTTGGGAAATCACTTAGGATTTCTACTGTAGAGATCTTGCAACCTTTTCCTAGGCTTCTTGCACTTCCCTAAGACTCATCGGCATCAATATAACTTTCTTCCTATCCTTTTGAAACATATAGGTGTTTCTATACTCATCATGTAGCACCCTTAAGTCAAATAGTCACAGTCGGCCAAGTAATATGTAGGATGCACACATGGGCAGGATGTCACATAGTACCTCGTCCCTGTATCTATCACCAATAATGATCGGTATACTGACTTGCTCAGACACGTATAATCCCCCCTTCTCGTTTAGCCAATGATTCTTGTACTACTTGGGGTGTGGAAGAGTTGGCAATTTCTTAGCCTTAACTACCACTTGCGCAATGACGTTGGTACATCTCCCACTGTCAATGATCATAATGCATAGCTTGCCATTCACCTGGCAATTTATATGAAAGAGGTTCTCTCTCTACTCATTCTCATCAACCACAAAAGTACTGAGAGATTGCTGAACGACAAAACAGTACTCGGCACTACCCTCAAGGGGGATTTCGGCTTCTGAATCTTCCTCAAATTCTTCCAGCATTTGATTGGTTGCCACTTCTTCCTCTCCTTCACTCGCACTTTCTACTTCAAACTGGGGCTTATCTCTTTTAATGGTCATGACTTGGCAGTTCGGACATTGACTAACTACATTTCCATAGCCAAGACACTTAAAACATTTGATTTCTTGAGTTTTTTGTCCTAAGCTCTAACCTTAGTCTCTACGGATCTCAGGTTCCTCGATCTTACTCTTACCTCGGCCTTTGTTTGGTCAGCTCGGCATGTGACTTTGGCATTCAAACTTAGATTTGTTTGATACCTTATCACTCCCTGTTTGACTCGACAGGCCATTCCTACTTAGCATCATGGTTCTACTACTTAGCATTCGGCTAACCTGGTTCTGTCATTGCTTTTCAACTCTCTAGGCCATGCGTATGGTTTCATCCAGAGTTGTGAAGCTCTGCAATTCTACAACGTGACCAATCTCAGCTCGGAGTCCCAAGAGGAACTATGTTATAGTTTGGGTCTTAGGCTCATCGACATTAAATAGTATCATGAGCAACTGAAACTCTTGGAACTGAAACTCTTGGACATAGTCGTTTACGAATCTATTACCTTGCCTTAAGTCTTGGAGTTGCCAAAAAGTGTCTTGCTCGTAGTGTTTGGGAATGAACCTACTTTTTAGAACTCTCTTCATCTCATTCCATGTTCGGACTTTACGTTGAGCCCTTAGACGAACATTTTGTAGCTTCTTCCACTACATTGCCGCATACCTAGAAAATTCTAATGCAGCTACCCTAATGCGGACAACATCTTTGTAATCGTAGAAATTGAATATCTTTTCAATCTTCTCTTCCCAGTCGAGGTAGTCATTAGCATTACCAGACTCGTTGAAGCTTGGAAACTATACTTTAAGATGCGCGGTACCTCTTGGCGCTCTAAACTCACACTCATCCATCCTATTATACTAATCTTCTTCCTCTTCGTACTCTTCCACTTTGTCTAACTCTAACCTTCTTCTCACGACTCTATCGGCATGTTATGGTGGTGCTTGGTTCACAGGAAAGGCTTTTAGAGCTCGCTCGTTCATCTGCCTCTTCGGCCTATCTCTTATTTCTCAACCCTACTTAGTAACTCTTTCATGTGGTCTAGCCTCTAAGACCCTGTTTATTGAGACAGCCAAGTTGGCCACAATAGCAGTAAGATCTTATATTTGCTCATTAGAAGTACTTGGTGTTTGTTGGCTAACTTGACCACAACCATGAACATCACTCTCGACATTGTGAATCTCTCCCTGTACACTAGGGTTTGACATTCTTAGTATAAGCTTTAGCAAGGATACTTCACATAAAGGCTTTCTACATACAAATATCTCGAATAGCAGATACAGTAGACTAACATTACACAGCTCTTGGTCTTAAGCTCAAGCTCTGATACTAGGAATATATGGTGTGCCTAAGAGCTTAGTTATCGCTAAGACTTACTGAGGCAAAATCAAACCGAAATGCATCCTTCGAGATATTGAAGAAAATTAGAGAGAAATGGTCCACAATTAAATAAGAGTAGTTGATGTGAAGCTACTTGGAGGATGTGACTAACCAACAAATACAACACGACTTGACATCTCACTTGATATGACGTACAAGTTGATGTCAAGGTTCACTCACCACTAATCCTGAGTTACTCGGCAAGATTAGATAAGAGTGTGGGGGGTATGGACTTGGAGAGGATTGTTTCACAAGAATAGAGTATTCAATATTAAGATGTAAGTTGTCTCCAGCTTATAAGAGAAAATGACTATTTATAGTAAGTCCATAGAGCAACATTACAAATAAAGAAATTACAAGAAAGTATTAACAAAAAGGGGATTGCTAGTACATACAAAAAGGATAAAAAGGACAACAAACCAAAAATGGAAAAATAGTTAAATGTCAGATGAGGTGGACAGCTAGTAGTGCAACATTGGTCCCGTACGAATATTTTCTTAGCATAGTAGGTGAGAAGGATCAAACTATTGCGGTATTAAAGGGGTTGGGACAAGAGAGAGAGATGGTAGTATGCCGAGAGAAAACTACTTGGCCATTTAAGTGAGTCTCTTATCACTCAGTAAGTGATTATCGGTAGCAGTTGGTCGGAGTACTCGGTACAGGGTCTTCAGTAAGGGAATGGTTAGCATCATCACTACCGAGTGTAAAGATCAATGTATGACAATGTAGGGAGCTCAGGGAGTTCAACCACCTTTCTTCGATGTACAGTTTCTCGTCATCAGTAGGTTGCCGAGAGAGAATTCTTTAGTAGAGGGATTGGAGGCCTCGGAGGTGCACGTGAGTAATAGGACCACTAACTAGTAGTGCATTAATAACTCTTTATGAGACAAAATAGGACATCACTCTTATGAGTAGGTGATTCGCTTAAACTATATATATAATAATAATAATAATAATAATAATAATAATAATAATAATAATAAATCGTGAATACTCTAGTAAATATATTAGGTCAGAATTAAGTAATATAGAGCAAGTAAGGTTATCGATCCCTCGAGGACTAAGAAATTACGAATCCTATGCTAGTTCTTATCAATATTCAGGTAATAAAAAATAAATTAACTAATATAATAATTATACACAAACTATTGAAAAGAAAATAACTATAAAATATCTAAAACTAAGCAATCAATTGAGAATTGTGGGAAAACAGAATCCACCCTAAATTATGCAAATCAAATTGTTATCATGTTATATAGATTAACAGCTACATGGTCATTCAAGTGAAATTATTATACTTTAAAACTTAAGGACTTAAACCTTTAATTAATCAATCAACTCCTGCATCTCCAATTAACTGTAGACTTTAAACTACAATCATATATCTCCTAATACTATGACTGTCTAATGTCCTAAATCAATTATCCCTAATGTCTTAATGAATAATCAATTGCTAAACATCACATTAATCTTTAGATAATTTCTAATTAATTCAATTAACGCTGCTTCCACTTTAATCAATCAAATTAATCAAGAATTTCTAACAAAACTTATATCAACTCCCATATCACTAGGGTTTCTAACAATTATAATCAATTAAACAATTATAATCGAAATCATAGAAATTACAATCATGAATCATACATATATCTATTAATCTTATAACATGAATGCAATCATCATCTTAGCTACTTAGGGTTTCATTAATTCCTACAAATAAATTTAACCAGCCATGGAATTTGAAACAATAGCACAACTACTAATTGAAATTGTAAGGAAATTCATAATTGAAAGCATAAATAATTCATAGAATTGCATAAATATAATTAAAATAGATGTCACCAATTCTGTAATTGTAAAAGATAAACTTCAATTGTAATTCCAAAACTTGATCTCTATAGTGAAAGAAAAATCTCCTCAACGATCCGATTGATTCTACATACAAATTCTTCAAGAACTATCTACTTACTGTTCTAAGACTATTTATTTGTAAAGAAGATGATAAGTTCCATTAAAATCTAAGACTCATGACTATTTATAGAGGAAACTAGGGTTAGCTTTCAAAAGCTAATTTTTCAATGAAGACTAGCGGTGTAAGTGCCAAGGCTAGCGGCATAGACTCTAAAGGTTGCCAGTGTAAGTGTAGGCCGGCTGTATTGAATTCCAGTCGTGCCATAGCTCATTCCAATTTTGTTAATTTGCAAAAAACTTCTCTAAATTATCTATATTTCCACTCTGAATCCTCTAATGCTTGAAATATTCAAATGAGAATACTTAAGTACCAATTCTAAATAATTTCTATAAAATCAATAATAATTTTCTTTAATTTTCTCATTAAATATGAATAAAATATGCCCTTATCAGCATGTAATTCGATAAAAGGTAAGATAGCCCTTTAACGAGCAGGTGATCCTAGAAAGAACTGGATAGGACAACGCTTCTTTGAGCAAGTAACCCAACTAAGGATAGGTCAATGCTCCATTGAGTAAGCGATCCTAAAAGGAATAGGATAGCACTCCATTGAGCAAGCGCTCCAAAAAGGAATAGGATAGCGTTCCTTTAAGTAACCAATCCTAGAAATGACTAGATGGTGCTCCAATGAGTAGGCAATTCAATAAGGAATAGGATAGTGCTCCTTTAAGCAAACAATCCTAGATGGAATTAGATGACTCTCCACTGAGCAAGCGACCCAACTAAGGATAGGACAATGCTCCTTTGAGCAAGTAATCCTTAAAAGGATTAGCCAGGACAGTACTCCTTTAAGCAAGTGATCCTAAGATTTGAAGGACTTTGATGAGTTTTAACAAAATGATTTGAGACTTGAGTTTGAGGGATTTTGATGATTCTTTGAAAATTTTAACTTTTTCTTTTTAAGAAATATCTCTTGATAATTTTTTAAAAAGGTTTCATTTCTCTTCTGAAAAGGTTTTCCTTTTCTTGGAAAAAATAAAAAAAAAGCACTCTTTAATGGAAAATTGTGTTGCTAACAAGTAAGAATTTATCGAAAACTCTAAAGATCACAAATAACGAGTCAGCTTGCCCCTTGCCCATTGATCACTCATTTTTTTAAATCTTGTTTCTTATAACATAATTCATGACTTTTGAAATCTCTTGCACTAATTTTGAGCTTAGGGTAAATGACCATTCATGTTTTTGAGAAAAGCACTCAATTGTTCTTTAATTTTCTACTAAAGGACTAGGCATCATTACTTGAAATGTTTAGTTTAAGAAGGCTTTCTTGTACTCTCGTAGGTCTGTTTTTACTCTTGGCATTAATTCCAAAAGTTGTAGCCTATCTTGTAAATTGTATACTCAGGTCTTTTTTAGGTTTGCAACATAAGGCTTTTGGTCAATGGTTTAAGCAAATGGATATCAATGAGCTTCAGCCAACTTTAAAGAAATCATATATAATTTGTCCTAGGTTTACATGCCAAGAACTTAGGAGAAGCTAAACATGGGCTTGTCGGAGTTTTAAGAGTAAATTTTGCTTAAGATAAGTTCATTTCTTTAGTCAAAGAGTTTCATTAGGGTGGTAAAGTGGGTGGGACCATAAAGTGAGGGATTTGCTTTTAGGCTTAGAAATTTAAAGTGTTTAGCTTTTATACATCCTTCACAAATTCAAACTTCAAGCTTATTGGCAATTAGGCTTATGCTTGAAGGTGATCACCTTACTAATATTTTCAATTTTTTCTCTTTTTCACTTTTTTGTCTTTTTTCCTTTCTTTTTCTTTTTCTTTCTTTCTTCTTCTTTTTTTCATCAAGGTGGTCACCTTACCTTATTGAGTTTTTGCTTGATAGGATTCAAAACACTAAAACCATGGGTTCAAAGAGTATAAGCTTGGGAGAAGTATATATGGCTTGGAGTGTTTAGGAAAAGTCTAAGGGCTTGACGTGTTTGAATAAGTGTATGGGCTCGAGTGAAGTGTATATGGTCTAAAATTTTTCTTCATTCTAAAGAAATTGAATTATCTATGATAATGTTTGCTCATGAATTGGCATAACTAAGGCAAGCACAAATTAGTCTACTCCTTCCCTCCATATTAATGCGTCTCTAAGATTGGACATATAGAGAAGCACCACAATGAAACGAATAAAAAAGAAATAGAAGAAAAGCTAGCAAAACCTAGGTAGCTACCAAATGGATATAATACACCATTCGATCCTACTCGGCCTACAATTCGCTGGATATAACACATCGGTCCAAACTAGAGGATCACTCACCACTACTCCTTGTTAATAAGAATAGATAAGAGTTGAAGAGTATTAAGAACATTAAGGTTGCTTAAAGGATACTTGAATAATTTGATATTGATGATTCTCTTACGTATAAACAAATGGGGGTTTATATACCTATTCACTAAGGTTACTTTACACGTATGAAAAGAAAAAAGGGGTATTCTACAATTAGGTTACATGGAACATACTAAAAAGGGGTAAAAGAGACAAAGAATATTTAGTACGGAAAAAGAAGGAATCATTCTAGTATGTTGTATCAGAAGATACATGTCGCTAGGTGGTTGTATATTAGAAATATGATACAAAGTAGGCGAAATAGAAAGTGCTAGCAATCAGGAGCTAAGCTGATTTAGATTAGGTTAGGGATCAATTAGTTCTAAAAAGAAGTTAGCTTGATTCGAGGTTGGATGCCTATGGTTGGATTGGGAGCTTGCTTAAGCTATTCTTGGCTATCTTTTAAGATAGATTATTGTTGTTGATCAAGCGTAGATCTAACACAAGTAAGGACTTGAGGCTCTGGTCGGTAGGAGATCAGTTTGACATAGGAATCCCCATCTTAGCTTTAGTTTCTAGTTAGTATTCTCTGAGCGAGTCCCTAAAGTCCTTTAGTTTGACTACATGTGATCAGTCTAAGGGTTTAATTCTTATCATCTGCTTGGGGGTTGGAGAGATTTGTCCTCAAATCTAGAGTGGTCTTTGCACTTTCTTCTAGGGCTCTCGCAAGTTCTTCTTCCATTAGTTGGTGAGGAATTAGGTCAGATACATTGAAGGTGGAGGAGTCACCATAGTCATTAGGCAACTTGATTTTGTAAGCATTATGATTAATCTTCTTCAGGACCTTAATAGGCCATCAGCTCAAGGAGATAGTTTGCTTTGTCTTAAGTGTAGGAATCACTCTTGGCTGAGGTGAATCCATGATAAGTCTCTTGGTCGGAAAGAAACAGTTTGGCAGCCTCGATTACCAATATCTTGATGTCTCTGATTGAATTTGGTGATCTTCTTAGTTACAAACTTGTGTAGCACTTCTAATTCTTGGGCTTGGTCAACTCTGGTTGACTCTCTTCAATAGCTGCTGGGGGTACTGATCATGTCCAAGGGAATTTTCGGATTAAGGCCATAGATGACCTCGAATGGGGTCCTCCTAGTGGTGTTATGGATAATCTGGTTGTATGCAAATTCCACAACTGGTAAACACAGATCTCAATCCCTCAAGTTCTTTCTTACAATAATTTTAAGTAGATTGCCTAGCGTCCTATTCACTACTTCAGTTTGGCCATTGGTTTGAAGGTGGCTACTAGAGTTGGATATAAGTTTAGTTCCAACTCTTCTCCAAAGAGTCTTTCAAAAATAGCTCAAAAATTTTATGTCCCGATCTGAGACAATAGTCTTCAGTACTCCATGTAGTCGGACAACCTCATGTAAAAACAAGTCAGCAATATATAAAGCATCGTTAGTCCAATGGCACAGAATAAAGTACGCCATCTTGCTAAAACGGTCCACTACAATAAAGATAGAATCTTTCCCTCTAGTTATTTGGGGTAACCTTAGGACAAAGTCCATGTTGAGGTCAGCCCAAGGTAAGGTTAGCATTAGAAGAAGCATGTACTTTCCATGGGGTTCTCTTTTCCCCTTAGCATGCTTATACACTTCACAACTACCAACTACCTTTAGATATCCTTAGCCAAACCTAGCTAGTAAAAGTTCTCCTTCAACAGATTGGCTATCTTGACCTCCCCAAGGTGACTTGAAAGTCTACCATTGTAAGCTTCCCTGTCCAATAGCTTATGCATGGAGCAGTTTGGAATACAAAACCTATGCTCCTTGAATAGATAGCCATTCTTAAGATAATATCCTCCAATAACTATTCCTTCTCGACATTGTTTAACAAAGGAACCAAAGTGAAGGTCATTAGCATGCTGCTTAGTGATGAGTGAGAATCTCAATAATTTTATTTGTAAAGTGGTCAGCAGAGTTTGCTGTCGTGACAAAGCATTGGTGACCACATTTATGCCTCCCTTCTTGTGCCAAATGATGTATGAGAACCTTTCCATAAACTCTAACCACTTGGCTTGCCTCTTTGAAAGCTTGTTCTGACTTCTAAGATGCCTCAAAGACTCATGGTTTGTATAAATAACAAACTCTTGTGGCAATAAATAGTGTTACTAAATAGTAAGGGCCCGGAAAAAGGAGTACAACTCTTTCTCGTACATAGAATAGTTTAGGGCAAGACCATTAAGTTTCTCATTCTGGTGGGTGACAGGTCGTCACTCCTGCATCAGGATAGCGCCAATTCCCACTCTTAATGTAGGCATCGAGGTGAGTTTTTCCTTGATCTCCTTAAAGCTTTGTTCAACTCGGTTGTTCTACTTGAATCCTTCACTCTTCTTCGTCAATTTGATCAAGGGGGTGGCTATTATACTAAAGTCCTTGATAAATCACCTATAGAAAGAAGTTAGGCCATAAAAACTTCAAACCTCAGTGACATTCTTTAGCATCAACCATTCCAAAACAGCTCGGATCTTTTCCTCGTCTACTTGGATTCCCTTTCTTGACACTACAAACCCTAAGAAAACAACTTCATTCTGGTAGAACGTACACTTCTTCACATTTCCGTACAACTTCTTAGTTCACAAAATGTCAAATACGTCACGGAGATGTTGAACATGGCTGTTCAAGTCGGCACTATATATTAGTATGTCATCAAAATACACGACCACACATCTTCTGATCAAAGGGTGCATTGCATGGTTTTTTAACCTGATGAATGTGCTCAGCACATTAGTAAGTCTAAACAACATAACCAACCATTCATAGAGTTAGTGCCCGGTTTTGAAGATAATCTTCTACTCATCTTCTAGTCTCATACGAATTTGATGGTAGCCACTTCACAGATCAATCTTTGAAAATATCTTGGTGCCTTGAAGCTCATCCAGCATATCTTTGAGTTTCAGTATCATATATTTGTACTTGATAGTAATCCAGTTTATTCCTCAGCTATTAATGCAGATATGCTAAGAACCATCCTTCTTCGGAACGAGTAACACCGGTACCGCACAAGGGCTCATGCTCTCCCTTACATATCCTCGCTCTATGAGCTTGTCTACCTATTTCTACAGTTTAGTAGCCTACTCAAGGTTCATCTTGTATACAAGTCGGTTCGGTAGGGCAACGCTTGGTTGTAGATTAATACAGTGCTCTATGCCTTAGATTAGAGAAAATCCTCTAAGCAGTTCTTCAGGAAATAGGTCGCAAAACTCATTTAGCAAGCTTCAGATCTCTTTAGGTACATTCTCTAATTCCCTCATCTCCAATAATCTCCTAATCAACATGAACATAGGTTCATTAGCCTTCTTAGTAGATCGGAGCTCTCTTCAACTCATGGCTTTCTTCTTACTAGCTCGAGTGAGCTGATTGTGGGTTTCATTTAGTTAGGATAGGGTCAAGCATTGCAACATAATCTTCTTCCCATCCTTAACAAAGGCATAGGTGTTCTTACACCCATCGTGAGTAACATGCCGGTTAAACAATTAAGGTTGTCTAAGTAGTAGATGTGAAGCTCCCATGGGGATGACTTTTGTAAACTACTTCATCCCTATATACACTCCCAACACTAAATGGTACGGTCACTTGTTCAGTTACGTATAAAGCATCCTTATCATGAAGCTAATGTAGCTTGTAAGGTCAGGGATGCTTTGAGGTTGGTTGACCCAACCTCTACACAAAGGACTGTATAACGATATTAGTACAATTTCCTTTATCCACAATGATTGTACATAATTGGCCTATGACGGTATACTTAGTATGGAATAAATTCTCCCTCTAGTACTCCTTAGAGTTCGGTAAGGAACTCAGGACTTGTCTTAAGACTAGGGTCATCACTTCTCCTTGGTTTGCATAGATACAGGTCTCCTCTTCCTCTTTGGCTTTGGATTTTTCAACATCCCCTTCTTTCTCAGGCTCACTTTCGTTGGTGTTGTCCACTATATCTCCTCAAAGCACCATGATGCGTTAGTTCGGATACTTAGTGGCCATATGTCCAAAACCCAAACATTTGAAGTACTTTACTTCTCTGGTCTTGTCTAGAGGTCTGTCCTTTCTCATAAATTCTTGGGGTTGGCCTAACCTTGGCTTGGCTTGGCTGACTTGCTCGACCTTGCTGGCTTGCTCGACTTTCATCTAATCATTCATTCTTATCATCAGCCCTGTATGGCTTCTATGGCTCTACTTAAACAGGTCGGTGTAGAACTGGGGTTCTAAAGAATGTTTTCCCAAGTCGTCTTGGAGCACTTCTCCTCTATTTTTCGACCCTTTACACTATCTTTATTGTCTCTTTTGAGGTATAAAACCTCTACACTTCCACAATGTTGTGAATCTCAAATCTGAGTCTAGAAATAAACTTGATATCGTACGTGCTTCTAGCTCTTCCACGTCGGCTTAGATCATAAGCATTTGGAACTCTTTAATATAGTCATCAACAAATTAGCTTCCTTAGCGAAGCTCCTGCAATTTTGTAAACGTATCTTATAGGTACATCTCGGGTACAAATCTTCCTCTTAACAACCATTTCATCTTATCTTAGGTTCTAACACTCCATCTTCCATCCTTTGTTATGGCTACGTTTAGATTTTTCCATTACATTATGGCATGCCTGGTAAACTCCAGTGCAGCAAGTTAGACTTTAACAGCATCTGTATACCCATAATAGTCAAACACCTTCTCAACCTTCTCTTCCCACTCCAAGTATTCATCAGCATCTCCACTTCCATTGAAGGGCAAGATTTGAACCTTGACATTATTTAGTCCCCTAGGAGCTTGGCATCCTTGTCCCTGTGCTTAGTAATAGTTAGCTTCTCCTTCTTCCCCCAAACTCTTGAACATTCTACTCCTCATCATCTTCCTCAATCTCCTCTAACTCCAGTCTTTATCTAGCAGCTCCTCTAGCTCAAGGGGGTCGAATTGGGAGATGGGCCTGATCACCTTGGCCATAACCCTTCTCTTGAATATTTTCAGGTAGATTTTATGGTGGCATACCCTGAGGTTTTTGCTTGTTAACTTGCATTGCTATAACTGGACTCTCAATAAGGTTTGTGAGTATGTTAAGTTTGTCATCAATAGACCCTAGGATGTTACTATCATTATGACTATGACCAGGTTGAACACCACTACTTTGGTCTCCAATAACACCCTGAACACTCAAATCTAATATGGTCAATACTTCTCGTATAGATTAACAACTTACTAATAATCTTAATACCTAATAGTCACTCAAACGGAATATAAACAAACTTGCTTTGTTTTCATAATGAAAAATAGAGTAAGAATAGAGTAACAATAAGACCACACTTTCTATCATACAAATACACTGCAATAGCTTTGGAAGGAATATGGTAGCCACTAGTAGTAAAGCAAACCAAAACTCCATTGTAACTTCTCATACTCTTTCTCGAAATGGTGCTCTGATACCAGCGAAGTTGATGTGTCTCTAGAATCAGACACACGGAAAAGCACTACAACTAAACGAACTAAAAAAAAAAAAGAAAAAAAGCTAGCAAAACCTAAGTAGCTACTGAATGGATAAAACGCACCACTCGATCCTACTTGGCTTACAATTAGACGAATATAACACACTAGTCTAAACTGAAGTGTCACTTGTCACTACTCTTTGCTAAAGAGAATAGATAAGAGTTGAAGAGTAATGAGAACACTAAGGTTGCTCAAAGGATACTTGAATAATTTGATATTGATGATTCTCCTGCAAACAAACAAATGGGGGTTTATATATCTGTTCACTAGGGTTATTTTACACATGAAAAGACAAAAGGGGTATTCGACAAATAGGTTACATGAAACATACTAAAAAGAGGTAAAAGAGACAAAGAATATTTAGTACGAAAAAGAAGGAATCATTCTAGAATATTGTGTTAGAAGGCATATGTTGTTGGGTGGCTGGATATTAGAAATATGATACAAAGTAGGCAAAACAAAAAGTGCTTGTAGTTAGGGACCGACTTGATTTGGACTAGGTAGGGGACCAATTAGTAAGTTAGCTTGATTTGGGATCAGATGCCTATGGTCAAATTAGGAGCTCGCCTTAGCTATTCTTAGGCTATCTTCTGGGATAAAGTATTGCTGTTGATCAAGGGCAGATCTAGCATAAGCAAGGACCTGAGGCTCAAGTTGGCAAGAGATCAGTTCAGCATAGGAATCCCCGTCTCAGCTTTGGTTTTAAGCTATCATTCTCCAAGCGAGTCCTTGGAGTCCTCCAGCTTGGCTATACATGATTGGTCTAAGAGGTTGATTCCTATCACATATTAATGGCCTTAACCTCCTAATTGCCTTAGTATAGGGTAGTTCTTGATAGGGTCAATTTTAAGAAAAATCCCTAAAAGGCGCAAATGGGTTTACAAGGTATAACTGTGTTTAGGGTAGTGAAATGAATGTTTAGCATCACTTTGACATATATTTGAAGTTCAAGATAGACTTCCTTTAAGGAATGAGCCTAATACTCACCTTGATGGCACTTAACTCTCATGTATGTTTAGGGTTAGTGTTTAAGACATTGTTTGCCTCTTTTCATCCTAAACCTTTCAAGTAATGTGTTACCATTCCCTTAAGTGGAAAATTTTAAGTTCTAAGTTTACATTTACTTTATCCATTTTTACTTACCTCAAATTTTCATAAAGTATTTTATTAATGAAGAGCCAAAGGCATGCCCCCATTGAGTTGAGCTAAGTACACATCATGGAAAAACAAAATGTACAATAAAAACACTTTATTCAAATAGATATTGTCTCTAAAGTGAAAGGTTATTCTAAAAGGAAATAAATGTAGGAACTAAAACTCCTTTCCACTTCTTTCACCTTCTTTTAGTAATTCCTTCTAACTTGGCCCACTCAGTTGAATTGATCTCTTGGAATTATACCCAATTGCTTCAAATAGTAAGCTACCCTGTTAAATGATAGTAGTAAACCTTTAATATCTGATGTTGGATTCATTTGTTTAAGACTTCTTCATAACTTAGGGAAGGGATACTACTGCCAATAGACCCATTAGCATCTAGAAAGCTTGGTTGGATAATTTCTACATTAATCAAATCTTATACTTTATGCTTCAATTTCAAGTAGTCCTCTATAGTATGCTGTACTTAGCCCATATGATATTCTTACCATTTGTTGGGGTCATGATCCCTTGGCTTGTACTTCTTTGCCATGATTTCACATGCTCACAACCCTGCTTCTCTTAATTGCTTAAACACTTCAACCATTGGAATTTTGAATTATGTAAGCTACCTCCTCTTGCTGTGGATGGGCTTGTCTTGATTCCTGGCTTTCCTAATTGGTGCACCCATTCTTGACTTCTCTTTCTTTGTATCATCCTCATGCTTGGGCTGTGATGTCCTATCCATATTAGGATCTAAGTTTTCAAGCTACTTGAGCACATATCCTATTACTATTTTTGTGCTAGTGAGTCTTTCTTCTAACCATGCTAACATTTCTTCTAGGGCAGCAACCCTTTTTTCTAGACCTTGACAGTGATAAGTCCCCTGGGCTTAAGCATTCAAATTTGTCTCTAACAATTTTTCCAAACCTTGTATCATGTTGATAGTGAGCTTTATGTAGAATTTGGGCCTTAGATCCCTGACTAAGTTTAGTTAGACCAATTTTTGGTCAATCAAATCTTGGACTTTATTCTTCAACTCCTAGCAATGGTTAGTAGCATGCCCTTACTAACCCATGTGGTACTCACATTATTCATTAGGATCCTATTTTTTATGCATATACCTTGGCATTAAAGTCTTAGGATGCAGCAAACCCTCTTCTTTTAAGTGGCAATAGAGTCGAGACATAGGAATTGGGATATGAGTAAAACTCCTTCTAGGTGTTTTCTAGCTTAGCTTATTTTCCTTGAGCTTTGGACCAGTGCTTAGAGCATTATGCTCGCACATCGTTAGATGGGACATTGTAGTTTTCACAGTGGCCTCTAAATCTAATGGGGTTGATCCCTTCCCTATCAATCTCCCCACTTTAATGGCATCTTCAATATGATTACTAGTTGTGACTACGCTTGCAAATCTGGAAGCGGTATGACCTAAGAGGTGATTATAATGAGGTTTACCTAATGTGTAGATGAATATGTTGATTAGTTCATTTTTCGTTAATTATACTGTGGCTTAAGCAGCTGTAGATCTCTATCTTTGGGCATATTTTTTAAAGGACTCGGTCAACTTCATTTTCATGTTATTTGAAATCTATTAGGGAAGGAGCCACTTCTTCATTGAACTTATACTATTGATAAAAGGCTTAAGTTAGCTTATCCCAAATATAAGGCTCAACCAAGTCTAATTGGGCATACCATGGTAATGTTAGCCCGGTCAAGCTATCTTGGAAAGCCTGAATTATCAACTGCTCATGTTTGGTGAATTGGGCCATCTTGCGAACATAAAGCCTAAGGTAGAGATTGGGGTAGCTTGTTCCATCATACATTTCAAAATTTGGTACCTTAAACTTATTGGGAAACTCGTAGTCTTCAAAAGCGCAAACATTACTCAAGCCCATATCACTTTACTTATTGTGACCCTTGAGAACTCCCATTTTCTCTTCATTTTGTGCAAGATTTCTTCCTCCATCTTCATCAATTCTTGCTTAAATTCCTTCCTAAGCCTTTGTTGCTGTTGTTGAGCTTATGAACTAGCAACTCTTTAGACCTGTTTGCTTTAGATGGTTTGCCAATAGGCCCCTAGGTTTAGGTATGAGCCATGGTTTTGACTTGCTTTGTATGCTTAATTAGAACTCTTTCTGCTATGGCTATTTACTAGTCAAGAGCTTTAGACATATTGGTTTTGAAAATGAGTGATTATGGGCTTCAAGTTAGGCCAAATCACTTAAAAAACAATCTTTCAAAGCCTACAAGAATTCTTTCTTGTCTACAACACTACATTCCCTTTTTCTTTTTTAAAAAAAAATCAAGTTTTTAATTTTGAAAACTTTTCTTTTTTTTTTTTGAAAAATTTATTGAAAAAATAAATTTTGACTTTATGTTACAAAAGCCTAATATTGATATCGATGAATCTAAACTTAAAAAAAATGGAAACATTGGGATTGATGACTAAGGACAAAGGATGATGATTATATTACAAGGATAATATAGAGAAGTGGAAATTATTTTACAATGAGAAACTTATTAAACAAATGACATAAGGTGACGACTCATTGAGAAAAC
This sequence comes from Lumnitzera littorea, assembly GCA_024138015.1. Lineage (NCBI taxonomy): Eukaryota > Viridiplantae > Streptophyta > Magnoliopsida > Myrtales > Combretaceae > Lumnitzera > Lumnitzera littorea. The sequence goes on from JAMXBB010000010.1 coordinate 75,325,870, forward strand.
TCTATTGGGATTGTGATAACTTAATGGGTAAATAGGAAGAACGAGAACTTAGACAATTATAAGATTGATAACCTTAAGATTGCAAATAATTTACAATGGAAATTTGATAGTTAAATTTTTTTTTCATTTTTTATTTTTTTTGTGTTTTTTATTTTGTTAGTTCTGAGTAATGTAGTACATGTGAGGCATTGTAATAAAAATCGATTAAGTAAATAAAATTATCATGAAACTGGTCTTTTATCATAAAATATCTTTTTGAAATTTATTTTTAAAAAAAAATTATTGGAAAGTCTTAAAATAATCTTTACCATAGTTAATTTACCTAATTACATGCCTAAAAAATTCTAAAAGAAATTTACAAGTTGATACTGAAGTTATTTTTTTAACATTAGCATATCATGATACAAGAGAACTATTAATGATTTTGTGCCTTCTATGTTAAATGTTATGTTACATAACTTATTACTCATGAAATAAAACAAAATCTATAAAACTCACGTAAGTTACATAAGATAGTATATACAAACAAATATGCAAGTTAAAAATATAAAAATAAATGCGATGCAATATGCTACATATGCTTGTAATGCAATGTGGTTGGTAATTAAAAAACTATAGGAATAGAATTATTATAAACACATAGTCAATATTTATGTAAACTTACATATATAAGTGTGTGAATTTCTAAAAGAATTTCTTTTTTTTTTTTTTGAAAAATGAAGCCCATGTACACTTGTATATATAAGTACATTAAACTTTGAAAATAAGGCTCAATTAGCTATGTGTTATAACAATTCTATTCTAATTCCTATAATTTAAAAATTACTAACCCATTTTGTTTAAAAAAAAATGATACAAGAGAGAGGGATCTGTGGGATCTCAAGCTCTATAGCTTCAAATATCCCTAAAGAAACGCCTAGTGGGTTACATCAAAATATGAGTGGGCTCGCTTGTCATCACCAAACAAGAGTAAAAACCCTAACGACTTGAGAGTTACACAATGGTGGTCAGTCTTAGGTTTCTAAAGTGGCTTAGGTCCAACCACATTTAAGTACATAGATGCCCCCCCTAAAATTCCCCAAGATAGGCCCCGTTAGGCTAACTTCTTTCTAATAGGCCTATATCACTAAAACTCAGTTAGTACAATTATATTACATTATTAAATAAAATAAAAATAAGAAAAGAAATATAAACTCATTAATTAGTTTTTTAATCTTTATATGTCTAGCCTACTAAGTATCCCCAATAGAGTCGCCAATTTTGTCGATCCCTATTTTGGTTTTCTATAATTTAACTTATACTAAGTCTAGTCTATTTAATATAAATTACTTAATATAAAATTAAGGAAAATTTTTTTTCTAATATCTATTGAAAAATTTTAAAAAATAATTTGGAGTCACCAACTAGTAATACTAATAAAAAAGTTAAATTAGGGTTTTTTGGTGAAAAAACCTTAATTTAGCCACTAGTTTGTGGATTTAAAAAAAAAATCAATTTTTTAGAAAATTTAACTAGAAAATCAAGATTTGAGGACTAACTTATTAAGACCAAGTTACGATATAAAAAAAAAATTAATAGCTTTTATTTTTTATAATTTTTCTAAAGATGATAAAATATGCAATGATATAAAAAAAATGCAATCGAAATGAATTTTTTAATGATTTTTATTATAAATTTTCAAAAAAAAAGTTTTTATTTTATTTTATCATTTTTTTAGGTGTCTATGTACCCATTAATTAGGATCAAACCAATGTAGTTCTTTTTTAAAAAAAAGATTTAGTAGGTTGTTTTTTTTTTTTTAATTTGAAAATTGAGCAAGATTTATGTTATTTCAGGATTTATTATTTTTTTAAAAAATACCTAAAAAATCTAACTATGTGAATCTATTTAAAAAAAATCTAATTAACTAAATCTTTTGAAAATATTTTGGTTAAGATTTTTATCATTTAAAAAAAAAAACACTACATGTTGAAAGATTTATTTTTCTAAAAATCTAAATGCAAGATTTATGTGGATCTACTAAAATATGAAATTTAGATAAATGTTTTTATCAAAAATATGAATCCTGGAAAAGATTTGTAATTGTATCTGAAAAATGTAATTTTGATGAAAAAGATGTAATTTTCACAAGAAAAGATGCAATTTATGAAAAAGATGTGATTTTATCTAAAAGAATGCAATTTTATTAGTACTACTACTAAACTAAAAGCTTGTACTAAAAGATTAACTCAAATTAGTAAAACAACGCAATTAATTAAATAATTCAACTAACTAAATATAATAAAAAATTCAACTACTTAGATGTGTTGGATCAAAAAAGAAAAGAAAAAAACCGATGTAGATCACATGGAATTGCTGTTTGTCAGGGTACTACTGATCGCATGTTGTTGTACAAGTAAACTGGATCCGTACATGTGTGTAAGAGGTACAATGTGTTCGTATGAACTAGTTGTGTATGAGGTACAGTAGACTGTGTGTGAACTGGTTGTATGTGAGTACTATATGGAATCGTGTGATTGTGATGTATATATGTGTTACACCCCGAAGTCATGAAGTCGCAACAATCTTGTCGTGTAAATTAACCTATCATAGACACTAACCTCACAGTGCCTATCATAGATATGATCTACACAAGGCGTTGATGACTTTTCGCTTTGAAGTAAACAGTTTATTTAAGAATTTAACTAAAATTTATGGTAATGATTAAGACCTTAAGTTAATATATATAATTACATTCACATTATCGTAGGATTTCCAAGAGATCCTATATAATATAGCAGTTAACTAATGTACATATCATATATTAGTTCTTTATCCTAAGGATACTAGCAAGACTCTAAATAAGACTTGATCTTTTGCTAATGGATCTTCACTCCCCATAGCTTTAAAATAAATCTAACTTCTAGGTAATTCTATCACGGCATCACAAATCAGAAGTTAGGACCTGCAAAAGAATCTATATGGGTATAAGCAACTATAGCTCAGTAAGTTGAATTAAAGACTCATGAATATATACAAGCACAATCAGGGTTATCAAACAGTTATTTTCATGAAATGCAACAAATAAGTGTCATCACACAATGTAATCTGGTCCGTTGTGAAATCAGAGTAATTTCACCCACTCTAATCCAAGTTGAGGAGTTTTCATGTTATGCAACAGCTCACAACCAAAACTAAGTTTGTGCAATAGAGATACTGCTCTTCCTAAGACTATCCTTTGAACCGATGCCCTCATCTTCACTATAACCTCCTCTCTTGTTACTTAGTTTGGCTAAAGATGAGGAAAAGACCAATTTGCTATTTAGCGCTATCATTTTCAAAGGTGTCGGTGTTTAGTTGGAGAATCCTAATGATTCTCTATAAGTTTACAATGCATGTCTTTTCAGGGTATTTAAGTCGATTAGGTTTATATTCAATTTTTGGTAACCAGACAATTCCACACCACTCCAATCATAACAGTCATCAAACATAACATAGATTTCAGCATGAAATCAAATATACAAGCACATATATAAGACTACTTACAATTGCAATCATACATAAACCTAAGTCTTTGAGTACTCTAAAATAGCACTCTAAAATACAATGAAGCATTAAACCCAACTTACTTAGAATCTTAAGTCGCTCAACCACTTATCGCAGGTTGATTCATCTCCATGTGTTCTATAATATAAATATACTCTTTTTAGTACTTATACTTAGATGATACATATTTTAAGTTAGGAGTTAACTCAATTCTCTTTATATACCTATCATTTACAAATTATTCATCTTACGTTAGTTCGGGGTTTGGTTTTAAATTCGATTCTAATTCAATTTTAACTATGAGTAATCTTAAAATACGTTTCAAACTCTAATATGAAATTAATCACATTAAGCTTGAGTATCCTAATATCATACTAAGTCTTAATTCAGTATTCTAATCCACTTGGTATACTCTAATCTTGATCATTGTACCGGAATTACTCTCAATGTGAGAAAATTTAATAATTTGTATAAATAGTTAAAATTAATTTTTGTACCAAATTTAATATGTGCTGATATTTTTATTATACTATCCAATTTAACCTATTATTTTATGTTTATTAAAATTCTAATTTCACATTTTACTAAATTACTCACATTTACAACATAATTCCTATTTTAATTGCAATTAACACTCCAAATGCTAGGATTATGTTTTCACATTAGAGATTAACATCCTTAAACATCTAATTACCTTCTAAATCAATAATTAGTCATTTAATTACTTAATTAATCCAAAATTAGTTATTTTTCTCATCATTTTAAAGCTAAAAATTTACTTAAAAATTTCAAAAATTAATTTAAAAAAAATTGCTTCATAGTACTGTTCTATATTACTTAAGTATTCTATAAAAAAAAATTACGCTCCAAACTATACTCATAAACCTATTTATTTCTAATTCTAAATATGCTCGGTTTTATTCAATTTCTTGAGCACCCTATATTGACCGACGTGATTAAACTTAATCACTATTTTCCCCTAGATCTACATACAATAAAACAGCATAAGGACAAATTTCATAATTTTTTGGGTAGAATTAATAATTTTAAAAAATTTTGCAAAATAGGATGACATTTGAGACTCACCTAATTTTTGAGCTTTCAGCTACTAACAATGGTTCAAGGTGTGTTGGCCAGTTCAGGAGATTGGTTTGGAGTGGGGTGGTGGTGGCGGTTCGATCCTAGATGATAGTTAGGTGTGGGTTCGACCTACTTGCCTTAATTGCACATATTTGAGAAATCTTTTCCTAAAACCTTAATTTCTTTCAATTTCTGGTGCTCTCCAATTTTCCTAATTTTCTAACTATCCAAAGAGTCTTTTAAAATTTTTTGGCTATTTATAAGGTCATAGAGTAATTATGGTGCATTAATTTGGATAAGACAAGGCTTATATCTCTTCATATTTGCCTTTTTTATTGCTTCAATTTAATTGGTCAAATTTTCTCTTCTTCCCCCCTAACTGCCATGACTTGATCTGGATTATTTCTAATCTCCTTGATTTTTTAATGATTTTTCTTTGATTTTTTTAGCAATTTTTTAGCTAATTTTAAGCAATTTAGGTAATTTTGCATATTTCTACCTATACGTAAATACATATGGAGTATAAGTAAATACTCCTAAATATTACTTAGGCCATTCTATGATTTTTAGTATACATATAATTTATCTCTAGCGATTTGTTAGTTATTGAAATGGATTTTACGTATTTTCGATAAATAACAAGTAATATACTTAAAATTTGAAAATTTTATATTATCTTACTTTATTACTTATTTTCTTAAATTCAAACTTATGTAGTCATTTTTACTAATATTTCTAACATTAACTTATAATTTAGGCTTGATCAGATTATTTAACTGATTGCTTTAAATTTTATGTACTAAGTTCGATTCTATAGTTACTTGACTTATATTTAGGGCTTACAATATATAGTTTAGATGTATGTGTGATTATGACATGCGTGTGTGCTGTGTTTTGCCTTGTAAGTGAGTGTTCTGTGTGTAAGTGTGAGTGGTTTGTGTATGTGTGCATAAGTGAGAAAATTGTGTATAAGGGAATGTATGCTAACCAATATGTGAATTGAACTAGGAGAGGGTCTGTCAAGAAATTATGACCGTGTAGGACCTAAAAAAATTTTTCTCCTTATGATAGGTGAATTCCTTTATTTATAAACCATCAATTTAAATCTTTTAGATCTTTTATTGTGAAGATTCAATCCTTATAAAATTGAATAAATCTAAATTTCATATGATATGACAATATCCACTTTAGATTCATCAATTTCACAAATTATCTAATCATGATTCAATTTAATCTACTCTCTAATTCTAGAAGCTTTACAATCTATTCATGCTTTCTACCATGGGCTTAACTTGGTCCAATTTATTTTAAATTAACTATGGCCTAAATTGACTCTATATAAATTAGATAAAAATCTTGAGTCTATTCTTTTTACAATCTAAGATATCGGTATTCAAGCTCTACAATCTAATACACATGCTAACTATTCTACAAATCTTGAGTCTGTTTTAATTAACTTTATATAAATTAGATAAAAATCCGCTTTATATTTCACTAGACTATTTTAAATATATATATATATATATTTAATGAATCCCAATTATTTTAAGACTTAGAATTTATTAAATCATACGTACATTTTCAACTATTATTCTAAATTGACTGACTAACTGACTCGACTTGGACTCTTTATATATTTTTACTTTTTCAAAATTTTTTTCATCATTTTTTAATCTTTATTTATTTTTCAAGTTTTTTATTTTATTTTTTGTATCATTTCAAGTTTCTTTTTTCAAATTTTTTTATGGACTTGGCCTAAAAGTGAAAAGAGATTGAAAATAAAATAAAGGGTAGTAAAAATGGGGTGTCTACACTAGGTTGAGCTAAGATATCAGTATTGATGCATGTCATGTGCATGAATATGGCATACATTATTTACATTGATTGCTAGGTTAGGATATGAGATAATATAATTAGATTAACCACTTGTTGTTATGTTTGAGATGTTAGTTGTGCTTGTTATTGTGTATTTATCTACTTTCACTTAGCCTATAGTAAGTGGAGGCGATAAGTTGTCAAATCTCTAGGTTAGAAAGAAGCTTAGAAATGACATTATTGCAAGAAGGACAAGATGAATCTGAGACCTCTAGTTGGAATTAGGTTCTTTAAAAAGAAGTTATCAGCTGCAAAGTTAGTTGTCAAGGTTGAGATGCTATTTGAGATAAGATCATAGTATGGTATTGTAAGAATTCCAGAATGGAAGTTATCAATGTAATAGCATATATTTTAATTAAACATTATATCTATTTGTGATATTATGGGTACATCCCACTTTTATAAAAGCTTCTGTTGTGGTGTGTTATGTGGAACAAGAAGAATTAAAGTAGCTTTATGTGATTAAGTTAAGTTGATAAGTTGATTACAAGTTAGCCTTATTCCTAACTTAGGGATGGCGTAATGAATTGTCTTTAAACACCAAAAGTATGAGAAAAAGTTTCAAGAAAATGACTAGAAGGCAGAGCATTACGATATTTTATAACAATGGCCAAATTATACATTTATAAATGTAAAATAGATTATGTATAATATGTAGGACTCAGTAGGTTACCACATGGGGTATTAACCTTATTTTAGAATCCAACCCAAAATTTTAATAGCTTTTTGAAATTTTACGAGAAACTCTCCCAAATCTCATAGAGTATTATTCTATTTAATAAAAATATTGAGTCAAATGTCTTAAAAGAGCCTACTTGCTTGCAAGCTTAATAACAAGTAGAATAGAGATGCTAAATTTAGCGACGTTGGAAGTATAAGCATATTCTCATTGTTGATTAGTTATGACAAGAGCATGTTGTAGGGCTAATTTAGACTTTCTAAATTTCATAAATAGTTGATTTAGAAATTAGAATATTGTTAGAGAAAAAACAAATATAATAGAAATAAAAAATAGAAAAAAAATGTCATGCACTTATACATGCTAGAAATTTGTAGAATATTCTCTAGTTTATTATGATATTGTCTTAGGGAGGGCTATTTATACATTGTACATTTATATCAGAAATTAGGAATGAAAAATACAAAAATGTTCTTCCCTAAGTTCTTGTTGCATTTGACAATTCTTTATATTCGAAAAAATTTAATAGTTGCATTTAGCTATTGATCGTCACTTTTCCTCTTGCCATCACAATTTTATACTCTTACATTTTTATTATTAACACATGTACACATCCACGTTCTACACCATTACCACATCATCAATGCAATTCTACTGTTTCCATTGTAATGACCTTATTCCTTCTTTAATCAACCAAAGAGTCCATAAAAATATAAAAGAAATCGATCTATTGTATTTTGATCCAAATTCCTCCATGCATCAATTGGTATCAAAGCAAGCAATCCCCTTGCTATGAAGAGATATTGGAGGTGATTTATAGGGTTATGAAGGAGCACTTTAAAGAACAGGATTGATGTATGAAAAAATAATTTGAAGAACAAGATAGGAGGTTTCTACAATTCATCTATAACATGCAAAAACAACAAGAGCAATTTGAGATTTCATTGCAAATTGAAGTAAGTACATTCAATTAGACCTAAATTGAGGAAAAATCACAAAAATTCATTTAAACATCCATTAAATTCAAAAACTCCAATGATACTCATTCAAACTCATACTTGTCGAACCTTCAAACACTAAACTAAACCAATACCCTTTCTATAAAACCCACTTCAATCTGCACCTACAGTTTATACACACTCATACTTTCTTACCAAAGCTATTGACTCAAACACTACCCTAGCAATAATCAATCTTTGTTTTGGCTCTAAACCCATTTCATCATTACCACTTACAACCACTATAAACAACACTACTACATTATTCGATCCATCAACACAAAACTTACTTCCATCAACATAGAATGCTACTACTAACCTAAACCCTAAACTATACATTCCCTTTCACACTCCTATCAACCCATCTCCACATATTTAATCTGTACACATAAACCTTAATACACAATACTTACCAACACCAAAGGAGCTGTTCTTCTTGTCAAATGCTCCAGCCATCGTTAGTACTAACCCATTCCCTCTACTCAACAATTCTCACCTAAGTCCAAACAAAACAACATCAACAATAATGAACACGACAAATATAACAACAACACTTGATAGGAATCAACTCCTTAGACCAATCACATGTTACCGAGTTAGAAGATTGCAAGGACTTACGGGAAGGATATTATCTGAAACCCCATTCAAGATGATGATTTTGATTTTGAACCCTACCTTTTACACTACTACCAACCTGAGTGCTGAGCTCTCATAAGTGCCAATATAATCTTTGAGCTACCAAGCAATCATGCTAACCTATCGAGCATACATGTTAACTTGCCGAGAATACAAGTCGACCTACTAAGTAGCTATGCCTATCCATGATCCAAATAGTGTCTGAATAGACCAACCTCAAATGTCTAATAGAGTAAAGTTGCCAAAACATCCTACCTGAAGAAATGTTAACCTAGACTTCGAATATCTCTTAGTATTTGAGCTTTAACCTAGGTAGGACCAGATCTATCTAGTGCTGAGTCCCTCTTCAAACTTTCCTTAAGCTTATTTTTACAGTCGCAAGACTGTCTTAGACTTTGCATCAACAAGAACAACTTCTATACATGGCGCCAACCATCCTTTGACATATGTCTTTTGGCATAACATTCCAAAAGGATTCCTTACTCTTTCCATATAAAATATTCTGTCTTTTTTACCGTTTTATAGTATGTTTTATGTATTTTATTTATAAATTACCCTTTAGTCTTTTCTATGTATGCCTTGTAACCCTAATGGGGTTAGTATATAAACCCCATTTACTTGTATCCAAACACATCATTATCTTTGCATTATTGAATATTACTAGTTTTCTTCTTGAGCAACCTTAATGTTCTCACTCTCTTTTAACTCTCATTTATTTCCTTTAGCTAAAAGTAGTGGCATGTGACTTTATCGTTCGGATCAGTGAGTTACATTTAGCCAATTGTAAGCTAAGTAGGATTGATTGGTGTATTATATTCAATTAGTAGCTACCCAGATTTAATAATCCTCTTTTATTTTCTTTTAGTTCTCATATGTTGTAGTGCTTCTTTGTATGTACAACCCTAGAGATGCATTAGCTTTGCTACTATTAGAGTACAATTCTGAGAGAGAGTGTATGAAGTTGTAGTGAAGTTTTGATTCGTGTTTGCTATTAGTAGCTATTGTGTTCATGTGAAGTAAGTTTTGGAGTTGTGAGCTATGAAGTGGAGGTTTGTGTATCGGTAAGTGTAGTTCCTATTGTTACTCTATTATACTTTGTTTTTCACTATGAGAACAAAGCAAGTTCATTTCTATTATATATGACTGAGTGTCAGGTGATTGAAGTTGTTAGAGTATATTAGTAAGGTTTTAAGTAGTAAGAAGAAGTGTTTGTTGTATGTTGTATTATTAATTTGTTAGAGAAGTATTACACTATGTCAAATTTGAGTGTTTAAGGTGTTATTGATGACCAAAGTAGTGGTGTTCATGTTAGTCGAGGCCAAAATGGTAGTAACACTCTTAGGTCAATCAATGATAAGCTTAATGGACTTACTAATCTTATTGAAGGTCTAGTTTTTGCTATGCATGTTAACAAATAGCAATCACAAGGTGTACCACATCATAATCAACCTAAGAATGTTCTTGAGAGACGATATGGCCATGGTAGCCGAGCTAATTGCCCAGTTTGATCCCATCAAGCCGAAGGAGTTGTAGACCTAGTTGCTTGATGACGATTAGAGTTAGAAGAGATCTAGGGATGATGAGGAAGTTGATGTAGAAGAGTATGGAAAGGAAGAAGAAGAGGTTAAATATTATTAAGTATAAGAGCGAAGATGCTAAGCTTCTCAAGGACTAGACAATGTTAAGTTCTAGATCCTATCCTTCAATAGAAGTGGAGATGTAAATGTAGATGAATATTTAAAGTAGGATGATAAAGTAGAGAAAGTGTTTGATCGCTATGGATACACTAATGCCATTAAAGTGCAATTTGCTGCACTTGAATTTTCTGGATATGCTGCCATGTGATGGAAGAATTTGAACGTAACCAAAGCAAGAGATGGAAGAGCAAGTGTATGAACTTAGGAAGAGATGAAGAGATTATTGAGAGGAAGATTTGTGCCTAAGACCTACCAATAGGATATGTTTATAGGAATTTTGCTAAGGAAGCTGATCTATCAATGGCTATGTGAGAGAATTTCATATGTCGATGATCTGATTAGATGTGGATGAGCTAGATGCTAGCATAGTGTCAAGGCTCATCTTAGGACTCAAATATGAGATTTGTAACATTGTAGAAATACAGAGGTTCTATGCACTAAAAGAGGCCATTAAAGTAACATAGAGAGTCGAAAAGCAAAGAAATGCTTTGAGCCTACCTAGATCGAGTTTCTCCTTAGCTCCTATTCTGTGTCAACCTACTCATGCTAAGTTAAGGAAAGATATGATGGACTTAATGATAGTTAAGTAGGCCAGTAGGGTCGACTTGAGGATAGGTCAATCTTGAGGACATATGAGAAAGGACAAACCTTTGGATGGAAGATAAGTGAGGTAAAGTGTCTCAAATGCTTAGGTTTTAGACACATGGCTACCAAGTGTCTGAATTGTAGTGTTATGTGTCTTCAAGGAGATGTAATGGATAACACTAATGAGAGCGAGCCCAAAACAAAGGAGAATGCTAGACGAGTTGAAGCTAAGGAGGAAGAGGAGACTTGTGTTTATGCCGACTAAAGAAAAGTAATGACCTTAGTATCAAGACAAGTACTAAGATCCATGTTGAGCTCCAAAGAAGACTAGAGAGAGAATTTATTCCATATAAAGTGTATAATCAAGGGACAATTGTGCACCATCATTGTAGATAGAGGCAGTTGTATCAACATCGTTGCATAGTCCTTTGTATAGAGGTTAGGATTGTCGACCTCTAAGCACTCCCAACCTTACAAGCTACATTAGCTTCATGATAAGGGTGCTCTACACATCACAAAATAAGTATCCATACCTTTTAGTGTTAGGAATGTATATAGAGACGAAGTGATATGTGATGTCATCCCCACGAAAGCTTCACATTTGTTACTTGGATGATCTTGGTGTTTGATTGATGTGTTACTTACGACAGATACAAGAACATCTATGCCTTTGTTAAGGATGGGAAGAAGATTGTGTTGCAACCTACAACGCCCACTTAGGTGAATGAGACCCATAACTAGCTAACTTAAGCTAGCAAGAAGAAAGCCTTAGTATTGAGCCAAAGCGAGCTCTAATCTACTGAGAAGGTCAATGAGCTTATGTTTTTATTGATTAGATGATTATTGGAGATGAGAAATATGGAAGATGTTCTTGATGAGATTCGAAGATTAATTGATGAATTTTCCAACTTGTTCCTTAAAGAGTTACTTAAGGGACTACCCTTAATGCGAAGCATAAAACATTATATTAATGTATAGCCAGTTGCAGCCTTGCCAAACTAACTTGCTTACAAAATGATTCTTGAGCAGGTTATTAAGCTAAAAAGGCAAGTGGTTGAGTTAATAGAATGAGGATATGTGAGGGAAAACATGAGTCCTTATGCTATATCAGCTTTCCTCATCCCAAAGAAGAATAGTTTGTAGCGCATATACATTGATGGCTGTACTATCAACTGTATTACCATCAAATATAGGTATCCAATATTAAGGCTCGATAACATATTAGATAAGCTTCATGGTGCCAAGATAATTTTGAAGATTGATTTGCAAAGTGGCTACTATCAAATTTACATGAGACTTGGTGATGATCAGAAGAATGCCTTTAAGACGAGGCATGGTCTCTACGAATGGTTAATTATGCCATTCGGACTCACAAATGTGCTGAGCACATTTATAAGGCTTATGAACCATGTCATATGTTCGCCAATTGGAAGATTTGAGGTTGTGTACTTTGACGACATATTGGTGTACAGTGTTGACCTGAATAGTCATGTTCAACATCTCTGAGCTGTTTTTGACATTTTACGAATCGAATATGGAAACCTAAAGAAGTGTATGTTCTATTAAGGTGAAGTTGTCTTTCTTAGGTATGTAGTATTTGTAGAAGGAATTTGAGTAGATGAGGAAAAGGTTTGAATTGTCTTAGAGTGGTTGAAGTTGAAGAATGTTATTGAAATATGAAGCTTTCATAGCTTAACTTCTTTCTATAGAAGGTTCATTAAAAACTTCAATACAAATGCAGCCCCTTCGATTGAGCTAACAAATAAGAGTGAAGGATTCTAATGGAATGATTGAACAGAACAGAGCTTCAGGGAGATCAAAGAGAAGCTCACTACTACCTTTGCCTTGTCTTTACTAGATTTTGACAAACCATTTGACTTGGAATGAGATGTGTTAGACATTGGAACTAGTGTCATCCTGATGCAAGAACAACAATTCTATGTATGAGAAAGAATTATACTCACTATTCCAAGCTCTTACTATCTGGCAACATTATTTATTGCCATGAGAGTTTATAATTTACATTGACTATGAGTCAATGAAGTATCTTAGAAGTTAGAACAAACTTTTGAAGAGGTAAGCAAAATGGTTTAAATTTATGGAAGGTTTTTCTTATGTGATTTGACACAAGAAGGGTAATGCTAACGTGGTTGTAGATATCCTGTCACATCAGCAAACCTTGCTAACTTACAGATGAAATTATCGTGATTTTCACTTATCACTAAGCAATATTCTCACGACCCCCATTTTGGTCACATTCTTGAGCAATGCAAAGAAGGAATTGCTGTCAAAGGATATTACCTCAAGAATGGTTATTTATTTAAGGATAGAGGACTGTGTATACTAAGCTATTCCATACATGAGTTGTTGGTCAAAGAGGCTTATAGTAGTAGATTATTTGGTCATTTTGGAGAGACTAAAACAACCAACCTATTGAAAGAAAACTTTTACTGGCCTAGTTTGGCTAAGGATATCCATAAGGTAGTCGGTAGTTACAATGTATACAAGAGGGACAAGGGAAAGAGAGAGCTACATGGAGAGTATATCCTTTAACTATACCAACCTCACCTTGGGTTAACCTCAACATGGACTTTGTCCTGGGGCTGCCTCGGACATCTAGAGGAAAGGACTCGATCTTTGTTATGGTAAACTGCTTCAGCAAAATGTTATTCTTCATCTCATACCTTTAAACTAATGATGCTTTAGATATTGCTAATTTGTTTTAGTAGGAAGTTATCTGACTAAATGGTGTGCCAAAGACAATTGTTTCATATTAGGACACCAAATTCCTAAGCTATTTTTGGAAGACTCTTTAGAGAAGACTTGGAACTAAACTTATGTTTAGCTTTAGTAGCGATACTTAGACTAATGGCTAGATTAAAGTGGTGAATAGGATGCTAGGCAATTTACTCCAAGCTATTGTTGAAAAGAACTTAAAAGATTAGGATCTGTTTTTGCCAGTTACAAAGTTCCCATACTATCGAATTATTTATAGCACCAATAAGAAGACCCCATTTAAGGTTGTTTATGACCTTAATCCTATTCCCCTTAATCTAATCAGTACCCCTGCAATTGCTAAAGAGAGTGAATCTGGAGTTGCTCAAGCCTAAGAATTGCAAGAACTATATCAATTTGTAGTAAGGAAGATTGCCAAGTTCAAACAAAGACAACAAGAGATCAGTAGTTGTGGCCACTATACTGTTTCTTTTAAACCAGGAGACTTAGTATGGATTTACCTCGATAGAGAGAGATTTCCACACCTACGACAGACCAAGCTATTTCTATGAGTTGATGGTCCATTCAAGACCTTGAAGAAGATCAACCACAATACCTATTAGATTGAATTGCCTGAGAACTATGGTGTTTCCTTTACCTTCAATTTGTTTGACCTAATTCCCTACTGACCAGAAGAAGACCCAACAGACGCCTGAATAGAACAAGAGCTCGAGATCACTTAGGATTTAAGGGCAAATCTTTTCGACCTGTAGGCAAATAATAGGAATCGACTCCCTTGACTAGTCATACGTAGCTGAGCTAGAAGACTGTAGGTACTCATGTAAAGGATACTAGCTCGAAACCCCATTTAGAATAATGATTCCTGTTCTAAACCTTACCTTTTATACTACTACCGACCTGAGTTTCGAGCTCTCATAAGTATCAATACAATCTTTGAGCTACCAAGTAGTCATGTTAACCTGCCAAGCGTACATGTTGACTTGCTGAGCATACAAATTGACCTGCCAAGTAGCTATGCCTATCGCCAATCTCTTACCATGATCCGGACAATATCTAAGTAGATTAACCTTAAATGTTTGATCGAGTCAAGTTACCAAAACATCAAACCTAAAGAAATGCTGATCCAGACTTCGAATATCTCTTAGTAGCTAAGCTTTAACCTAGACAGGACCAGATTTGCCCAGTGCTCATACCCTCTTTTGACATCCCTTATGCTTATTTCTACAGTTGCAAGACTATCTTAGACTCCACATCAACAAGATTAGCTTTTGTACATAGCACTAACTACCCCTTGACACATGTCTTCTAGCATGACATTCTAAATGGATTCCTTACTCTTTCCGTACATAATATTCTTTGTCTTTTTTAGTATGTTTTATATATTCTATTTGTAAATTACACTTTTGTCTTTTACATATATGCCTTGTAACCCTAGTGGGGCTAGTTTTCTTCTTGAGTAACTTTAGTGTTCTTAGTCTCTCTTAATTCTTATCTATTCCCTTTAATAAGGAATAGTAGCAAGTGACCCTATAGTTTAGTTTGGTGAGTCACATCTAATGAATTGTAGGCCGAGTAAGATTGATTGGTATGTTATATCCAATTTATAGTTGCTCGAATTTGCTAATCCTCTTTTATTTTCTTTTAGTTCTCATCTATTATGGTGCTTCTTTGTGTGTATGACCCTAGAGATACATCAACACTGAACCCATCAAAACTTAAACACATAACAAGAATCAAAAGAACATTTACATACTTAGATTCACCTTAAGCAACATTTATGGTTATCTATGTTGAATGGAAGAAAAGACCAATTATGTTGGTATACTTTGCTATAAAAGAGAATGCTATTCCTAGGTTAGCACCTCCATGGTTTGTGAAAAGAGAAAAAGATGTTAGCAAGATTTAAGTTCAAGACATGGAGATACCTAAATATGCTAAAAAATGCAAGGACAGGGAGCTATTCATTGAATTTGATGTAAACATTAATAAGAGAAGTGGTTTTGTGCTTTACCACATTAAAGAAACTGTTGTTTTGCTTGCCAACAATGGCATTAGTGATGGTGGATCAATGATAAATACCATTACTGATGCTTCTCTTTTGAGTTCTTCCTTTCACAAGGAAGCCATTAGGGGGTATGTTGAGCTTCATGTCATAAGAAAAGTGGAAATCTTAGCAAGACATGGTAAGGTTAAGGATACAGAGAGTGAGATAAGCATTAAGTAGTTGGGAGTAGGGGTGCTTATTGATCTTAAGAGAATACAAACTCATTTGAACATTTTTTCAAATATGCATTAGACAACGCCCTTGTGATACACCATTACAAGAGCAGATAAGGGTGATTGTATTAAGGTGAGTCCAAGATTAAAGAAGGCTTATAGTGAAAGGTGATGAAATGCAAAAACTGGAACAAGAAAAAGACAAAAACAATCAAACCATGAATGATTCCAAGGATATAATGCACTAAGGAAACTTCATGGACTCACAAAACTAGCTTAATATGATGTATGAGTAGCTTGGTGAGGTCACTTGCTATGTAATCTTGCTTAAGGGTTAGGATAAGAGTAAGAAAAAGGGATAAGCACATTAACTCATGAAAGGAACAATTAATATTAGATGTATGATTATGCAGCTACATGTTAGAAAGCGTATTTATCCTTGAAAACTTAAGGCATCCTACTTAAAATAGAAAAGACAAAAAGGGGTATTGTCTAAAAGAAGTAATGTATAAGAAATAATAAAGGGTACAAATGAAAAGTCAAAGTAAGTTAGTGATTGGTGTAGTAGAATCCTTTTACATGGGACTGCACGTATGGCATTCGACCACTAGGGGCGCTTCGGGTTGAAATAGACAAGTGGTACGGTCAATGATACAAATCGTCAGGAATAGTAACATATGGCTATCGATATCACACAAACTAAGAGGGTGGGTTCAAACCTCAAGTTGGTCAGAAATATAAGTGGTAGTCGGAGGTTGAGCAGAGATCCTCATGTACCGATGATGGATATGACTCACCAATGCCTCACATAAGCTCAGGTTGCACTTGATATGACATATAAGTATGACTAGAGGGCACTCGCCACAAATTTACGCTCACAATGGACTGAATAAGAGTAAATAAGTGCAAGCAAAAGGGTACTTAGCTCATGAAGGAAAGTGTATCTGTAAGTTCAATATCATTCACTTTGATGTAGCTATTATAAATTACAAGTATTTATATGGCTCAATTAGGGAAAGTCTTAAGTATATGTAATTTACAAAGAGGATTCCCATTGGAAAGGGAAAGTTACATAGTTTACAAGGGAAAAGTTGTTTATGGAAAAAAAGGATATTTGGTTATAAAAAGAACAATATGGATTTTAGAAAATGGGGAGTATATTGTTCATTCTATGGTCCCCAAGATGTTGTATGCCGAGTAAAGCAAATTTTGATTATATTATGTCAAGGTTGGATGCTTGGTAGCTTAAATGTTCTAAACTACGGAAGGATTAGTCTAGTAAGAGGCCCATTGTATAGTTGGCCTTAGATGGTTGGCTCGGTATTGGGGTGGCTCGACTATGGCAATATATTAGGTCGGAAACAGGTGGGTATAATGCTTTACTTTAGAATGATGTGTTGTAAAGGGGTCTTCTCAGCAACAGCTTAGGCACCTCAAGAGTCTCTTTAATGAGATTGAGGGCAGAGCAACTCGATAAGTTAGATTAGAGAATGCATTGTTCTTTAGAGTTAAACTCTTCTTAGATAGCTCATTGAACCGTATGGGTGAGTCTTTGAGCTCGAGATTGAGTTATTGGTTTGTGATCCCTATTATTCCCTCCATGCTATTTGAGATTTAGGATCACATTTGGCTAAGCTGATTGTTGCTCATCTTTGAGGACATATGGATAGAGGTTAGCAACATTAAAGGAGTTTGAGACCCCATAATCTTCGTGTAATTCAATCTTATAGGCATTAGGATTGATCATTTGAAGCACTCTAAAAAGTCTACTGGCTTTAGGAGATAACTTGCACTTCCTCAAACTTGGAAATCTATCTTTACTGATGTAGATCCAGACCAAATTTGTAAACCCCTAAAATTTTCTATCTAAATCCTAGATTAGATTCAAGTGTACTAGATGACTATAAGAGTTAACAAGACTAGCTAAGATGAAAACCCTAAGATAACAATCGAAAACTTAATTGCGTATGAACATATTAAACCCTAAATGTGTAAAAACATTAAAGATTGTACCCGGATGTAATAAAAACCCTAAAACTATAACTTTAACAATATAAAAGTACTAATTCACTATAATTTACCCTAAAACCTTAATTGCTAATATATCCTTAGTAACATGTTAAATCATATAAAATCATTAGCAAAAGATCAAGATAACTTCCAATTATCCATAAATGTATACAATACTAATTTAATTTACTAGAAACTAGGATATTACATTATAGATCATATCTATCTTCTAATTATATAACTAGATTAGCATTATATATTGTTAAGTATTTAGTTTATGTTTATACTACATATAGTTAATATTACTATACCAAATGACATATTTCACGATAGATATAGTAAGTAGCATACATACCAAATGACGTATATAGAATATAAATAACTAAAGAAAGATCTCATTAACTATTTTTACTAATCATTTCAATAAGCTCCACATTTCCTTTCATTCCCTTAATTTTTCTCCCAATTATCCTTAAGTATCCCATTATGTACACACAAATTACATGTAATTTTAAAGAGCTGACTAAGTCAACATTTGATTAAGTCAAATGTTGACAAAGTCATCAAATGTCACTTTCATCTAGAGAATTCTTCCATCTTCTTTGAATTTCTATTCAATTTTCACATGCTAAATTCTTTTTCTTTTCCTTATCTTACCGTCCAACAATTGGGAGTTTTTAGATCCTACTTATCCCACTTGTAAAACACAAATTAATACAAAGTAAACCCCTTTTCCCCCTCCATTTCCAAACCATGACTTCCCCCTTGCCTTTTCATCTTCAACCTTTTCTCAATTTCAATCTCACAACTTCAACTACCACCACAAACTAATATACCATATCTACTTACTTTCCATTTTATATTACAAAGGAGAAAAAGGTACAATTTCATTTAAACTTCTATTTCAACTAGTTAGTGTCTACTTTAGGTTAGTGTAGAAGCTTTATGTAATATGTACTTATATGTTGTTGAAGATAGGAATCCTTATACTATGCTTAGAAGTGTAGAAATACTTAAGTATAGAGGTAGAAATGCATATGCACATATAACAAGTGAGTACATGTGAAGTATATATGTAAGGATTTTAGTAAAATACTTAGTATAATTATAAGAATCTTTAGATAAATGGAGAAGGAACACATATACATATGCTCAAGTATGTGTATACAAGGGTATTCTTGATGTATATATGTATGGATATCCTTATGCATAAGTATCTTACATGTACATAACCTAATATGAGGAGTATACTAAGTATACATACTTGTAACTTGCTAAATAAGCCTATAAGATGCAAAAATATGGATTACATGAGGATTTATTAAGAGATTATACAAGGCATTCGACAATACGGATAAAAATATGTACACCACAGTATGTATATACAGGTATATGTATGGATATACATATGGTATACGTACAAGTATACTAGTATACATACAAGTATATTAGAAGTATAAATACACATAACATAAGCAGAAGATACATAAGTACTTTAGTATAAAAGCTATACATAAATAATTTATAATATAATTATTTAAAATAGTACAAAATAGTATAATAAAATAATAAAATATACAATATGTACAAACGTATATACATATGGGCCGAACCTACTTTAAGCCCATAACACACATCTCAATTTGAGTTAGTCTTATTTAAACACATATAATAGTAATAATATTGTAAAATTATCTAAGTATGAGAACTTAACGGTTAATTAAATCATCAAGTACTAAAATAAGATATAAAAATAGATAATAAGAATATTCAAGCTTCAATAATTAAAATTTCAATAAATTGAATCCATATCGTAAAATACGGGTCTTAATGCCCAAAACAAACTTTGCGAAAACAATGAAAAATGACTATAAGTTTATAAATATTGAAAATAAAAAGAAAAAATTATATACGGTTAGCGATAAGGTTCAACTGAATGAAAACTAATAGGAACCTAAGTAGAAATAGGTGAACAAATACCTAGAATAACTAGTTCATTCAATTACTTACTATCGTTTTTATCTTATAATAATTAGGTAATCTTGACGAAGGTTGGGATCTTCTTGAGGACTACTATGATTTTTGCAAGGCATCATAGCTAAGTGAGTACTCTTGATGACTCTATACTTGTTTTGTGTTTGTAGTGAATGTACTTAATTTGAATATTAATAACATGATGCATGGGGGTTCGGGATATGCATGTGCTTGATATTGATTGATTAATGTGAAAAATATTGTTAAACACGGTAATTGAAGATTTGATTGTATGATTGATTATTACATGATTTGGATGGTTTGTTGATATTGATTGATCATTATATAATTTGACTTAATTATATTTGGCCTATCTTAAATTAAAAAGGGTTATACATCAACCATGCATTGCATTTCTTATTTCGATCATCACTTTACGCGAAGGTAAAGAGAGGCCATGTGAGGGTTGTTTATATACATTGGATTAAAGTGTTTAGTATGGTACACTCATACAATATGACCTTACCCTAACCTATAGGCTTACTAGGCGCTAGAGACACCAACTGTATAGTTGAGGGTCGAGTCTAAAGACCTCCACTATAGGGTGTGAGTATAGACTGCGGAGACCGCCCCATCGCTAAACTTAGAATTTCATGTACCACTAGATTTCTTAGAAATGGAAATGTATTTTGTGAAATACGAAATTCAAATTATGGTTAAAACCCAAGTGCTAAAGCCTGATTGTGATTGGTGCTGATGTAACTCCAACCCTTACCTCAGAGGGCGTTAAAATCAGATGTTATATGCAGCACTAATCAACTGCATATATTGTTTGGCATACTATATATACATGCATTCATATGGTTGTAATAATTTGTTTGATAACCTACTTACCAGTAAAGTATGAGGGATAACTCACTAAGCTCTTATAGCTTACTCCCCAATAGTTTTTCTTTTGTAAGTTGATAGATAATTGGACATGGGTTAAAAGCCATGCGTTGAGTGCAAGTGCTGAGATGTTTAAGAGTTAGAATTAGAGAGAGATTGTTTAGTTCATATGAAACTTTAAATGTAAATACCACTTATCTATTTAGATTTAGTAACTTCAACAAGTTTGAATTTTAAGTTTATACTATTCAATCTTATCATTTGGATACCGATTTTCTATAGTTTTGAGGAACTGTGGAATATTGGATATCTATAGTTATTTATATCCTATAATATGTTAATTAATTAATGATTCAACAACCTTAGTAACTAATCATTCAAAGTCTTGCAATCTCTGACTTGTAAGGTCATTTCAATATCATAAGTGCACACGTGATATGGAAATTTTAGGTAATCCTATTAGGCCCCTTTTAGGGTTCTGACAAAATCACTAGGTTAAAATTCTTTATTCTTTCATCCTCTACCTCGCCTCTTAAGCTTGTTGGCATATGGGCTCAATTGTTCTATGACCTTTTGGTACATTATCTTGATGGCCTTAGATCTCTCTACGACTAGATGATCTTCATTCTAGCTTGAAAGGGGCACTTCATCTAATGGAAGCTTAGGGTTGAATCCATAGGTGATCTCAAATGGTGACATGCTCATAGTGTTATGGGTGGTCCTACTATAGGTAAACTCAATTGTGGGTAGGCATTGATCCTAATCAATCATGTTCTGACCAACAACTTAGAGAAGAGTTCCTACTATCCTATTGACAACCTTGGTTCGTCCATCCATTTGTGGATGATGGGATGTGTTGAATAACAATTTGGCTCCCATTCGATTCCATGATGTCCTTTAGAAGTGGCTCATGAATTTTAGGTCCTCGTTTGAAACAATGGTCCTAGGCACTCCATAGAGTTTGAAAATTTTCTGCAAGAAAACAAGAAAAAATAGCTAAAGCATTATTAGTTTTGGAATAGGGCACAAAGTATACCATCTTAATAAATCAATCTATGACTACCATGATAGAGTCCTTCCTTTAAGATGTCCTTAGCAATCTTAACATAAAGTCGATACTTAGCTCAGACCATGGTTTGGTTAGGATAAAAAAAGGTACATATTGCCCTTATTCAACTTAGCTTTTTGCCCTTCTTCAAGTAGCATATCTTTCCAGTACGGCTTAGATATCTCTTATCATCCTTGGCCAAAAAAATCTAGAGGGTAGTACCTCATCAGTTACCAAAATGTCTAGATAATCCTCTATCATGTACCTACTGCACCAATAATTCTTACATATAATAGGTTAGGATACACAATCTTCTCTTTCTGAATAAGTATCTATCTTCCCTGTGATAAACATCAAGTGTTTAGCCTTCTTCACATCTGGCATAGATCGGACCAAAATGTGGATCCTCAATATACAAATCTTTAATTATAGAGAAACCAAGTAACCTGGTTTATAGCTAGGTCAAGAGGATGTCGTCTTGATAGGGCATCAGCTACTACATTACTCTTGCCATTCTTCTAATTGGCGACATAAGAAAATCCCTCCATAAACCCAACCCACTTGGCTTGTCTTTGAGACAACTTAGGTTAGCTCTTTAGACGTCTCAAAAATTCATGATCGATGTAGATCACAAATTCTTTAGATAACAAATAATATTGCCAAATAGTCAGCGCTTAGATTAAGGAGTAAAATTCCTTATCATATATAAAATAATTGAGTGTAGCTCCTTTAAGTTTTCCACTAAAGTAGGTAATAGGTTAGCCCCCTTACAATAGCACAACACCTACACTGAGTCCAAATGCGTCACGCTCTACTTTAAACACTTTATCAAAGCTCGGTAGAGCTAAGACATGAGTGACAGTTAGCTTCTCCTTCACCTTTTCAAAAATTCTTTGTTTCTTCTCTCCCCACCTAAACTCCACATTCTTCTTTGATAGTTCGGTGAGTGGTTCCATAATAGTACTAAAGTTCTTTATAAATCGGCAATAAAATGATGCCAAGCCATAGAAGCTTCTCATGTTGACTGAACAGATTGGTACGAGCCATTTGATAATTGCTTTTATCTTCTCATCATTAACTCATATACCATTACCACTCACAATAAATCCTAGACAAATCACTTCAGGTTGGCATAAAGCTTCTCAGTTTGAAGTTTTGAAAAGATTGTTTAGAGGTGCTTATAGTGAGTCTTCAAGTTGGGGTTGTAGACTAGGTTATCATCAAAATATACTAATAAAAATTTCCTTATTAGTTCTCAGAGAACATGGTTCATCAGCCTCATGAACGTACTTGATGCATTCGATAGTCTAAAGGGCATAACAAGCCATTCATTTCATCCATTATGGGTCTTAAATGTGGTTTTCCATTCATCTCCCTCTCGCATTTAGATTTGATGGTATTTAGATTTGAGATCAATCTTAGAGAATATTCTTGCTTCATTGAACTCATCGAGCATATGATCAAGCCTTAGTATAAGATACTTGTACTCGATGGTAATGCAAAATGATTACTTGGCTATCCATATACATCCTCTATGTCCCATCTTTCTTTGACACCAATAGAGTTAGGATAGCACATAGGCTTAGGGACTCTCATACTTACCCTTTCTTAATCAACTCATCTACTTGCCTTTATAGCTCGACAACTTGTTTAAGATTCAACCAATAGGTAGGCTTATTTGGTCAAGTAGCTCTTAGCTGTAAGTCTATCACATGTTCAATTCCTTACACAAGAGGTAAACCTTCTGGTATTTCACCTTGGAACAGGTTAGCAAACTCATCCAATAGGGACTTTAACTCTGTAAGTACTAGCCTACCTCTGATCCTTTTATCTTAAGTAACCTTTTGACCAGTGGATAGGTTGGTCCTTCAAGCTTCATCTCTTTTTTTAGGTCAGCTTGGGTCATCAACAAAGCTTCCTTCTTTAAAACTCGACTCAGTTGAGTTTTACCTTTGGGCTTAGCTTTACCTTTCTACCTTCATGCTCTAGAGGACATGTGTTCTTCCTTCCATCGTATATCACATCCTAGTCAAACATCCATGGTTGTCCAAGAAAAATATAGGCCGCACTCACGGGTAACACATCATAGAGCACTTTATCTCGATGGTTTCCAATACTGATTGGCATAATCACTTGCTTATTTACTTACAGTATAGGGTTCCCTTGTTAGTGATCTAGTGCAGTTTGTAAGGCTTGAGGTGGGGCTTGGTTAGCAACTTCTATTACGGGACCGTGAATGTGGATGCTATGTTGGTACAGTTGTTACTATCAATAATCAATGCACACAATGACCCATTCACCTTACAACTAATATGGAATAAATTCTCTCGCTATTTGTTTTCTGGTGCTAGGCTCATACTCATCACTCACCTCAGTACTATGGTTGTAGGCATAAAATTATCCTCCTCACTATAGATAATTTCTTCCTACTCGAACAAGTCACTTTGTTCGGTATTTTTTAGTTCTTCCACTTCTTCATCAGTACAATCTACCTCAATGGTTAATGCTTCTCCTTAGATCACCGTAGTTCTTTTGGTTTAGACATTGAGTAGCCATATGTTCAACCCTTGACAGTTAAAGCACTTAATTTCACTTGTCTTTCTTCCTAAGCTTTGGCCTTTTCATTTCATCCTAATGTCTACTTCACATTCTCTTTCTCTTCTGTGGGTAGCTTATAGATTCTTCCACTACAAGGTGGCATATCCAGTAAACTCCAGCACAAGTTTGACCTTAGAATTATTAGGCACTTCATAACATTTGAACTGCTTCTCAATTTTATCTACCCACTCCAAGTAGTCCTTAGCATCGCCACCCTTAGAAAAACTAGGGATATGTATCTTCAACCCTTTAACTATAGGAGCTTAGACACTCTTCTCCTTTGGTTCATAATACTCTTCTGCTTTATCACTTACTTCCTCATCCTCTTCATCGATCTCATCTAACACTAGTTTGTGGTTGAACCGGGGTATTAGCTCGACCATATTAGCCATTGCCTCTCTTAAGCTATTCATTAGCTCTTCTACTATGGGGATCATTTCTAGTACACTGCATATCTTTGTTTATAGCAGTCACTAGACTACCCACCAGGTCAGTAAGTTTATCTAGTCGGTCATCTATAGACTAGGGTATAAAGCTTCCTTATTGACCTTAGCCATTTTGAGGGCTACTCTCTTAATTATCTAAAGTTCCTTCAATACTAGATTTGGACATTGTTGTCTATTACTAGAGATTAATAGTTAAGACATAACTCAAAATTTCCTCTCACAAACTACAATGAAACAACACCTAACATACCAACAGCTATTACAACTGATACATAAAAAACCACTTGAACACTTGACAACCTATTTTGCGAACAAGAAATAAAGGGAAACATAGCACTAAATTTCTTTTACACTAAACACTTACAACAACGATAAACAACTTTCACAATATACTGTAGCAAGTTACTCAAATTACCAAGTAACAGAGACTTACTCAAACGTAGCTAAGCTTTAATACTAAGATGATAAGGATCGCTAGGAAGAGTAACACACAATTACTGATATCACTTGAACCAAGGGGGTAAGTCCAAACCTTAAGATGGTTTGAAGGATAAATGGTAGTTGAAGTTTCAGCAAGGGTCTTCGTATAGTGATGATGGATATGACTCACAAATGGCTCACACGAGCTTAAGTCGTACTTGATATGATGCACAAGTGTAGCCAAAGGGCACTCACCACTAATCCACGCTCGTTGGATTGGATAAGAGTAACTGAGAGTAAGTAAATGGCCACTTAGCTCACAAAAGGAAATTGTGTCTCTAAGTTCAATATCATTCACTCTAATGCAGCTATTATAAATTACAAGTATTTATATGGCCTAAGGGCAAGTCCTAGGTAAATGTAATTTACAAAAAGGATTTCTACTGAAAAAGGAAAGTTACATGGTTTGCATGGGAAAAGTTGGAAATAGGCAAAAAGGATATTTGGTTATAAAAAGGACAGTATGGATGTCAGAAATGGGGCGTCTGTAAATTGTTCATTATGTAGTCCCTAAGATGTTGTTTGTTGAACAAAGTAAGTTCTAAGTAGATTAAGTCGAGGTTAGATGCTTGGCAGCTTAGATGTTTCGAATTGAGGGAAGATTGGTCCAATGGGAGGCCCATTGTTTGGTTGACTTGGGATCAGGGCAGCTTAGCCACAGCAATATATCAAGTTAACAACAAGTAGGTTAGGTGCTTTACCTCATATTGATGTGTTGTAAAGGGTTGGCTTGGCAACAGGTTGAGCACCTCGAGAGTCTATTTAATGAGATGGAGAGCAAAGTAACCCAGTAGGTTAGGATGGAGAATGCGTTGTTCTTCAGAGTGAAACTCTCCTTAGATAGCTCGATGAACCATATGGGCGGGTCCTTGAGCTTATGATTGAGTGATTAGTCCTTGATCCCTATCAGTTAAGATGGGGATTGTCGAGCAGACTTAGGGGTTCTTTTAAGACATGTAGATTTTGATGAACTTTAAGGTTCTCAGCACCAGTACTGTTCAATTGCCGATTGACATAGTCATGGTTGAGTAGATGTGTAAAAAGTACCAAGTTTTCAATGGAGCACATTTCAAGTCGGTACTTAATTACTAACAAATGAGAAGTTACTAAGCTCGACACATGGAGTTGGTCGACAGTAAGGATCAGCTCAACCTTAATAGGCTTTGGTTGGAATAATAGAATCCACTTTGTCAGTCCCTTAAGTTCTCAAGCTCGAGCTTGAGTTAAAGGTCCAGTTGTTTGATTCCTATCATCCCTTCCAAGTTGATTTGGATTTGTGATCAAATTTGGTTGGTCTTCACTCAATTTCTCCTTCAGATTGATAGGGGTTGAGATTGCTAATGTTAAAGATGTTAGAAACTTCATAGTCTTTAGGTAATTCTAGTCGATAGGCATTATTGCTGAGCTTTTGGAGTACTCTAAAAGGACCTTTGGCTAGGGCGAACAACGTATTCTTTCTCTTGTTTGGAAAACTCTCCTTGCTAAGGTGTAGCCATACCAAATCACTGGATTGAAATTGTACTGAATTCCTACCGTTACTCTTTTTCTCTTAGCTTCTTAGTAGCTTAGTCAATTTGCTAGGTAACCTTCTCATAAATCTACTACAAAGACTGTACTCAAGATCTTGTGTCAAGGTCTTCTTGCTAGGGAGTAGGTATTAGAGTGTGATTAAGGAGTAGCTCTAGATTGAAACCATAGATTACTTCAATGGGTGTTTGTTTGGTGGTGTCATGTATTGTGCAGTTGTAAGCGAATTCTACCATAGGTAAGAAGGCATCCTAATAAGCTAAGTTCTTTCCTACAGTAACTTGGAGCTATGATCTTAATGTGCAGTTGACTACCTTTGTTTAGCCATTGGTTTGGGAATGATAAGAAGTGCTGAATAATAGTTAAGTCCCCATACGACGCCAAAGAGTCCTCTAGAAATGGCTCAAAAACTTTGGATCTCCATTCAATACCACACTTCTTGGTACCTTACATAAACAAACAATCTCTTACAAAAAGAGAAAAGCAATAGCCGAAGTATCATTAGTTTTGGAGCAAGGCACAAAATGTTCCATTTTACTAAATCTATCCATGATGACCATCATAGAATCTTTACCTCAAGTAGTTCTCAGCAATCCAAGAAAAAATTCTATGCTCAACTCAGTCTAGGGTTTGATTGAGATAGGTAAAGGCATTGCTTTCCCTTATTTAACTCAGCATTTAACCCTCTTGCAAGTAGCGTAAGCTTCAATAATCTGATGCACATCTCGCCCCATCTTAGGCTAAAAGAACCTTCCACTTAATAGCTTATATGTTCTCTTCTCTCCAAAATGGTCGAAGAACCCTCCATTAGGAGCTTCCCTTACTAATAGCTCTTATATGACCAAAATGGGGGTCTTGAGATATTCCTCTTTGATGTTCACAAATCCTGAGAGTCTCATCTATAGCTTAGTTAGAAGAACATGCTAACGTGATAAGGCATTGACAACTACATTGCCCTTACCTTGTTTGTACTTATCATAAAGTTAAATTCTTTTAGGAATTCAATCCATTGCACTTGCTTTTTTGATAATTTAGCTTGACTTTTGATGTGTCTCCAAGATTCATGAACTATATAAATGACAAATTCTCTTGATAATAGGTAATGCTACCATTCTTGGAGTGCTCAGATAAGGGCTAGGAGTTCTTTTTCATACATTAAGTAGTTCAACTGAGGTCTTCTCAGCTTTTTGCTATGGTAAGCAATTGGTTAGCCTTCTTGCATCAAGACAGTGCCTATCCTAATGCTTGACATGTCACATATGAGCTCAAAAATCTTCTCAAAGTCAGGTAAAGCTAACACCGATGGAAAAGTCAATCTTGCCTTCACTTCAACAAAATTTCTCTCCTTACTTAAATTCAACATTCTTCATTGTCAACTTAGCAAAGGGTGTAATAAGGGTACTGAAACTTATGATGAATCTTTAGTAAAAGGATGCCAATCTGTGGAAACTTCTTAACTCGATATAGGTGCTTAGGTTGGCCATTCAACAATAGCTTGGATCTTCTCATCATTGACTCATAAGTCTCCTTTACCGACTACATATCATAGAAAAATCACTTCCTCTTAACAGAAACAATACTTTTTCAAATTGCTGAATAATCTCTTGGCGTGGAGTACATCAAATATGGTATGAAGATGATTAGAGTGGCTCAATAAGTTAGCTATGATATATATGGATGTCATCAAAGTATATCATGACAAACTTCTCGATTAAGTTTCTCAATATATGGTTCATTAATTTCATAAAGGTACTTAGGGCATTTGATAAGCCAATGGGCATTACCATCCACTCGTAAAGACCATGCCGAGTCTTGAATGCAGTCTTCCCTTCATCTTCTGGCTTCATCCGGATTTAATGGTAGCTAGAATTTACATCAATATTACTGAAGGCCCTAGCTCCATTTAATTCATCTATAATGTCATCCAACTTGGGAATACGATATCGATACTTGATCATGATCTTATTCACAGCTTTACTATCCATACACATACACCTAATACCATCCTTTTTTGGCACAAGGAGCACCGATATAGCATAGGGGCTGAGACTTTCCCATACATACCCCTTTTCTAGTAGATCATTGACTTGTCTTTAGAGCTTAACAGTTTCTTTGGGATTCATTTGATAAGTTGGCTAGTTCAGCAGGGCAGTACCGAGTATTAAGTCAACGCAATATTTAATACCTCGAAAGGAGGTAATCCATTAGGCAATTGTTCAAGAAACAAATCGACATACTTATCCAATAGCTCCTTGACCTCTGGGGTAGCTCAATCTGCTCCTTTAGCTCTAGTAGTCATTAGAAAGGTTGGCATGTCGATCTTAATAGCTTCTTAGAGCTTAGCTCTACTTAGAATCAAGGCCTTCTTGGATCTTCGAGCAAGTTTAGCTTGTAGCTTGCTAACTTGACTCGACATCATGGGGTTCAAAGTAATCTTCTTACCATCTTTCTCAAACACATATGTGTTCCTAAAACCATTATGTATAACCTTTCGATTAAAAAGTCAAGGTCTGCCTAGCAACACATGAGATGCATATATGAGCAACACATCACAAAGAATTTCATCATAATAATTTCTAATAGAGATCAACAACAATACTTGCTGAGTGATGTATAGTACTCCTTTCTCATTCAGCCAATGTAACTTATATGGCCTTGGGTATGAGATAGTCGACAACTTGTGCTTCTTAACTAGGTTGGTAGATGCCACATTAGTGTAGCTTTCACTATCTACTATGAACACACAAACTTGCTCATTTACTTTGCAAGGGATGTGGAATAAGTTCTCTTTCTACTCCTTCCCGGTAAAGGGTTCTATACTCATCATATGTCAGACAACCAAAGTTAGTCTATGTAAATCTTCAGCAAACATAGCTTCCTCAACAAGCTCATCTTCCTAGTTGGTATCCTTTTCGAAAGCAACCTCCTCCTTAGGCTCTTCATCAGTACTATCCACATCGAGTTTTAGAACGTCTCCTTTGATAATCATAGTTCGTCTGTTCAAACATTGGGCAGTCATGTGTCCAAAACCTTAGCACTTAAAGCACTTGGTGTGGCCCATCTTCCTCCCAAATCTTTATCCCTTCTCATAAGTTCTCAACGACATTTTACCATTAGTTGGCCGGCTCTTTTGTTCAACTTTGACATCTATTTTTCTACTTGGCTTAGCGCTTTGTTGAGCTTGGTAACTTCTTTGAGTGGGTCGATTGTATAAGTCGGCTTAGTTTATTCCTCCTCTATCTTTCCACTCACTAGGCTATTCTTATAACTACGTCCAACGTAGTAAATTGTTGAAGCTCCATGACATCATGGATGTCGCCTCTCAATCTAGTGAGAAATCTAGATACTGTTTAAGTTGGTGGTTCATCTACTTCACATTGAATCATGAGTATTTATAACTTTTGAACATACTCATCAATAGTTTAGCTTCTTTATCTTAGCTCTTGAAGCTGAGCAAAAGTATTTTACAAATAAGCATTCAGCACAAATTTGTTTTCGAGTATCCTCTTCATTACGGGCTAAGTGCTTGCTTCTTTATATCCTTCTCATCTCCTCATAATTTAAAAGTTCTTTCACCACATTGCTACATAACTTGAGAACTTTACATCAGTGGTCTTCACTTTCTCATTATCTTCATACTAGTAATAATAAAAATCACGCTACGTTCCCTTGCCAGCTTAGATAGTCATTAGCGTTTCTAGAATCATTAAAGCTCAAAATCTGAAGCTTCACATGGTCTAGCTCGAGGTGCTCAAGCTTACACCTCTTCCTCATTGTACTCTTCTTTTCCTTCTTGACCCATATCATCAAAGTTAATTCTTCTCCACATACGTCTTATTACTCCTCTACCTCAATTTTGTTGAGCATGGATCTATTCTCTCATAGGTCAAGTAGCTTGGGGAGCATTTTACATGAGCTTAGTAGGTTGAAAGACCAATACATGAACAACTCTGATGAAATTGGCTATAAGGTTAGCTATCTCATTAATTTGCTTATCTATACTTCTAGGGGTGTTCTTGGGTGGTCATCTATTGTGTACAATACCGCTATTATCATCTTTAATACCAGTGTTGACATTTAGTTCCATCATCCTCTCAGAAAAGCTTAGTAACAAACTTAGAATCCACAAAACCAAAAACATTATCCTTTTTAAGCCAAACAACTCATACACATACTTCTCCACATGAAAGTTCAAACTAACTGTGAACACAGCAACTACTTTGAAGAACTATAAACTCTGTTGAAACTTGTTCTATTTTCATATGCTCGAAATAGGGCATAACAAAGTATTTCACAACAAATGTCTTATAGTAATAGCAAAACTTCAAATACTCTCCAAAACACTTAAACTAATCCCTCTCGTATTCACAACACACTTGACAACAATATTGCACACTACACATTAACAATCACTAATGAACAGTAACTAACTCAAATGACCCTTCACTCTAATATCAAGATGATACGCCACACCAAGAGTAAACAAGGGTGATCGTATCAAGGTAAGTCCAAGTTTATAGAGAGCTTGAAGTGAAAAGTAGTAAAATGTAAAAACTAGAACAAGAAAATGGGATAAATGAGTAAACTACGAACAATTCCAAGGATGTGACGCACTAGGCAGCTTGGTGAGGGTACTCGCCTCTTAACCTTACTTAATGGTTAGGATAAGAGTAAGAAAAAAGGGGTAAGCACACTAGCTTTCAAAAGGAACAATTAAGTATACTTAATATTAGATGTATGATGATGCAGATACATATTACAAAGGGTATTTATACCTAAAAACTTAAGGCATCATACTTAAAATGAAAAGGACAAAAAGGGGTATTGTTTAAAAGAAGTAATGTATTAGGAATAATAAACGGTACAAATGAAAAATCAAAGTAAATCAGTGATTAGTGCAACAAAATCCTTTTACGTTAGACTAGATACGTAGCATTTGGTCACTAAGGGTGCTTCTAGTAAAAATAGACAAGTAGTATGGTTAAGATGGGGATTGTCGAGCAGAGGTATTGAGTAGACTTGGGGGTTCTTCCAAGACATATGGATTCGGATGTGCTTTGGGGTTCTTGGCCCCAGTACTACTGAGCTACTAACCAGCATGGTTATGGTCGAGCAAACAAATGAAAAGTACCGAGCTATCAGTGGAGCATATTTCAGGTCGATACTTGATTACTAACAGATGAGAAGTTACTTGGCTTAACATATGGAGTTAGTTGGCAATGAGGATCAATTCGACCTTAGCAGGAGTTGGCTAGAAAAATAGAATCTGCTTTATCAGTCCCTCAAGTCCTTAAGCTTAGGTTCAAGTTAAAGGTCCAATTGTTTGATTCCTATCACCTTAGCTCTTTATTGTCTTGTCAATGTTGTGTTTGTGGAAAATCATTGGAGCATTCCTTTGAAAACATTTAATGCCGGTAGTACCAAAAGTTAAAGGCACTAGATGGAAGGGAGAAGAAGTTCTTGAGTAAATGCATGTCAGTACTCTCTAATGTAGCCATTTGCACCACCTCCTTAATCATGCATGTCATGGTAATGAGTAGAAAAAGAATGAAATGAAATAAAGGACACCCTGGCTTATGTTATTGGTTGAGGCTTACGATTCAACGATCATGTGAGTTATGTGCAAAGGTAGACAAATTGAACATGTAGAACTTTAGTATTTAATTTGGGGGTCGAGTTATCAAAAGGAAAGGAGGAATATATGAGTTTAAGGGAGTTATTGTTTATATACGAGAATTATGTTATTGTAGAATTGCAAATTCAAGACATGGCATCAAAAGGGTTGGGAAGAAGGAGTTATTTTGTTGTAGTTAGGTAGAGAAGATAAAGATAAGAAAGAGGGATGGAAGTGGCATTTGTTAGGGTTTTTTGGGGATTGTGTATATAAGGTCAAGAAAAGAAGGCAAAGAAAAGAAGGCAATGGTTCATGAAGAAGAGACAAGAGACTGAGGAGCTTTTGGTATATAATATTTCAAGAATTATAGGATCTCTTATATTGAAAGGAATGTTAACCTTATACATAATTAGAAGAGGGGGTACCTAACAAGATATAGTCTTTAGAAAAGATAAAGATGCATATAAATGAAAGAGAAGAAAAAAAGCTTTACTTTTAAAAGGGTGATGGTTTTGTATAAGAAAGGAGATGTAATTAATGGAAAAGGCAAATTGATAAATGGATCATTTAAGGACCTTGGGTGCAATGTACGAAGTGGGGTTAGTAATATAGATGGTCAGGTTGTAAATGAACTATTTATTTCATTTCACAACTATAATTTTAAGTCAAATGATTTAACCCAATCAACTATAACAATAAAGAATAGTTCATACTTTAATTTACCCTTGAGAACAAGGGTTTTTGAAGGGGTGGGAAATGTTGTACAACTAATTTAGATTTTTTGAATTTGATGAATAGTTGATTTAGAAATTAGAATATTGTTAGAGAAAAAATTGTAATAGAAATAGAAAATAGAAAAAATGTCATATGTTGGTACATGTGCTAGTACATGCTAGAAATTTCTAGAATATTCTCTAGTTTGTTATGATATTGCCTTGGGGAGTGCTATATATACATTGTACGTATACATCAAGAATTAGGAATGAAAAATGCAAAAATATTCTTCACCAAGTTCCTGTTGTATTTGACAATTCTTTGCATTTGAAGAAATTCAATAGTTACATTTGGCTATTGATCAGCACTTTTCCTTCTGCCTTCACAATTTTATTCTCTTACATTTCCATTATTAACACATACACCCATCCATGTTCTACTCCATTATCACATCATCATTGTGATTTTATTGTTTCCACCATGAAGACCTTATTCCTTCTCTAATCAACTAAGAGTCTAGAAAAATACAAAGGAAATAGATATATTTTATTTTGATCCAAATTCCTCCATGCATTGGAGTATGCTTTTATACTATGAGAGAAGTCTAAATTCACCTAAAAGACTAGCTCATAAAGTGAAGAGTCCAATATATATATTAGTATGTGCAATTGTTAAGGAGGTAATATTAGACATTAATGGCTCATTTATTTTACAGAATTGAATAAAGAGGGAATAGAAAAGTTATATCTTAAAAATAACTATTACTAGGTATATATTAGAAATTTATACTCCATTGTTTAGTTTGTGTGTGTATATATATTAAAGGAATTCCTTTTCTAGTGTTTACTTTACCTCATTTATAGTAGTATTAAAGTGGGAATATAACAAAAGAAAACCAATTTGCCCCCTATTTGACCTTATTGGAAAATAACTAAGAGTTAAATAAGTTCTTTTATTAATTAGGGACATATTAGTTGAATTTTTTATTCCCTTGTAGAGAGGGAAGGTGAATAAAATTCTACCTAAAAGAAGGGACAAAAGGTTTAATGATACTAAAACGTCACATGAATTAATGAGTGGTATATAGGTATTAATAAAAATTTGACACATCATAATAAAGAAACATACTTTTTTAAAAAGTATCATATTTCCACATATCAAATTTTTATTGGTACTTCTACACCACTCATTAATTCACGTATTGTGTTACTACCATTAAAGCCTTTCCCAAAAGAAGGAAGTAATTATTCCCTCTAGAAGAGGAATAGAAAAGCTATTGGGAATAAAATTTATTGACTAATTTTTAAATAATTGAGGTAATAAAAAATATTTGGAGAATAAATGTTCTATTACCCCTTTATCACTTTGAGTAAACAAGTTGTAAAGGTCTATACCACACATATTCGAGGGATCTAATTTTACTACCTAACAAACTTACCATAGATATACTCTCAATTACTTAACTACTAACTTATTAATCTTGTTTAGAATATGAATCACACAACTTTTACAACCAATCATCATGACAAGCCTATTAATCTACTGTGGAACATAAATGAATGTGACCTATCATCCCGATCGATTTTTCCCATACAACTTTTCTCATTATATTCAAACTACAAATCCATGTTAGGCATTTATCTTTGTTAATGACTTTACATGTAACTTTCTTTATCTTCTTCTTTTTTTTTATATTGTTACACAAATAGTATAAATTTAACATAAAATGAATTGCAAGAAACACAAAGAATTGATATAAAGTATGTTATAAAACTTTAGAACCACTTATATATAACCCATGAAAAACCATGTTGACCTGCATAAAAAATTCCTATGGGGTCTAGCTTACAAAGTATGAGATTAGGTTATGATTCAATTGGATCACAATAATTCAAAGCACTTGACATATATATATACATATATATATATATATATATATTATTTAAGTTAAAGAGTTTTTAAGTAATTGCTATGTTATTTTTCCATTATGTTCTATGAAATTCGTAATAATTAAAACCATTTACTCAATAAACAATAGATACTATTAAGGGTATCATAGTTAGTGACATTGAGTGGTTCCATTCACGACTCTCAATCTTTTTATCTCTTATGTTCCCACCATTTCAAAATTATAACTAACAATATATATAAGAATAAAGACAATTTCACTCACATTCTCAACTAACATGGCATTGCCACGTGTATCGTAAAAGGTAAAATTATATGCACAAGAAAAATCGTAACACTTCTTTTGAGGATACTTGACAGTTTTGGAGATAAAACTTAAATGATCTCTTATTGCAAAATAGATTAACAAAAGGAAAGATGAATACATATATATATATATATATATATGATTTAAACCCCAAGGGCTTTACGTAACCATTATTTGCAACTATTGATAAAATTCCTTAAAATACCATTAGATTATATTTCTTAAAATTAGTTACTAAATATTATTGGACTCTACATAAATTTAGTTTTAAGGGTTTTACTGTAATTTTATCAAGTTTACATGTTTTCCCCACCAACTTAGGCTTTCAAATCCTAAAAGACTAGACGGTTAACTCTACGTTCTTATTGTGATGAATTGGTAACTGCTTTCTTTTATGTACACAATTTCCAATTCCTTCCATTTTTCTATTCCAACACTCTCCTCTACTCTTTCTTTACAACCACTAATAAATCAAAACTCAAGGAGTGAGGTAGAAAAGCTATGGCTCCAAGAAGAAGCTAGTTTCAAGGTCTATCAAAGCCAATCTCCAATTCCCTATCAGTCGTATCTATTAATGCTTGAAAAAAAGTTACTATGCTCAAGTACTAACTCTCTTGTCATATATTTTATGTTTTTTCTATTTAATACTTACGCCCTTGCTTAGCCTAACATGATGCTATCTTTTGTAGTTTATGTTGAAGTTGGTTTTCTTTCAATTGTTGAAATCAAAGAGTAAATACATTTATGTAAAAGCATCAACTGTAACCTTGGATTTAGTTGTTACGATTAATGTTTCTTGCATAAGGGAATACTAAGAGTGAGAAATTAGCTACTAATTGTTTGATGTAATTCTTAAGTGAGTTTTTATTGCCAATATATTTAATATTTTCAATCCATTATAACTTCTCAATTCAAATCCTTGATGATTTATTATTATGGAGTTTTGTTGTCATTTCAAAAGTTCATGTTCCAATGTTTTACATATATTATGATAAGAAATATTTTATATATTTTTTGTTGTTGATCTAATAATTATCCCCATACCAATTAAATTATTTTTCTATTAATATCATTATGACCCTTGAAGTTTGGCTTCTATTGAAGTTCTATTTATATATTTGTTGTTTCCATTTTAAACTTATGAATATATATAAAGTTTAAACTTCTTTAACTTTTACCAAGATCAGTTGATATGGTTAGGCATGCTTTAAGAATGGAAATGGAAGGGGCTTGAAACACTACGTATTTATTGTGTTAAATAAAGTAAATGCTATCTAGAGGTGTTTTTATGTTTGTAACCTTTATGAACTATTGTTTTTGAATCTTTAGTGCTTATATTTTGCAAATTCTCCTTGCCTTATAACTTAATTTTTTTTGTTTGTTGTAGGAAACAATGGTTTCATTAGTATTCAAACCAATGATATTGTTGTACAAATGTTAAAATAATTTTCACTCACTAATGGTTCTTGGTCACTATCATGGTTTTTATGAATTATTTGTTATTTCTTCAATAATTGAATTCATGGTTAATATATCTATATTAAGTATTAGCATATGCGTTTTTTGTATAACATTTTTCAATGACATAGAGGAGTTCTTTCTATTATTACTTTAATCCATTCATTTAAAATAGTATTGTTTTTGTTTTGATTTGGCAAAACATGATGATCGATGCAATTGCTATTATTTGCTAGCATTCATATTTACAAGGTGCGACTTCATTGCCTTGTATACACATTTTATCTGCAAACTTTGTTTATGTTCGAGTGATAATTGGTGTAAGGATGTATTTGTAGCATATATGAATGTGCTCTAGTCCATGCTAATTCATTTGAACATAATTTTTTATTATATATTTAAGTAGTATTTAATTTTAAGGAAAAAAACCTTTGTTTTTATGATTTTGGGTATTAATGGTTTTGTGTATAGTGAAATTTTAGTCTTTGGATTATAGCAAGTATTGGGGCTTTTGTTTATAAATGTTTTCACTCGTTTCCTCTCTCTTTTTCAAGTGGTAGATTAAGCTCTTGTTTAGATTTTTTTTTTTTTCATCTATATCTTATATGTACCTATTTTGTATTTAATCTCTATCCATTTGAAAAATAGTTTTTAGAAAATTATCTTATCTGTTTTTGTTTCATAATTATAATAAAAGTAATGATTGAAGTGTTTGGATTAGAAAATGAGAAAAAGATGAACCAAATGGAGCCTAAGTTAATTTGTAATGTTATATTGAGATTTCAACATCTAATGTTTAGGATTGGAAAGAGTGAATTAGCTTACGTAAGTCATCTCATAAGTTGGATGGATATGGTAATGTTTAGTAGAGCAAATGTCTCATGTCGATCAAGTGTTTGATAAATTGTTTGCAAAACGTCTTTTTAAGAGATACAAACAAGGTGAATTTATCGACACATTTATTGGTTATTCCAAGTGACTGCCACTTACGTACCTAAGGAGATGGAATTTTTTGTCTTAACGGATGACAAGTGATTATATATATATATCTTTTCTTTCTTTTGCACCCATTATACAAGTGGTATGAGTATGACATCATATTTTTATTAAGTATATGCATTGCAGGTGTTTGGTCCTACTGGCATGTATATCTCTCTCTCTCTCTCTCTCTCTCTATTTTTTGGAGTAGCATTATATTATATATGATTTTCCAAAAAATTATAAACTTCCTTTTTGTTCTTTTTTATTTTTAAGTTAAGTGTGCTTGGAAAATATGAAGTTTATTTTTTCCTTACATTCAATTATATTTTATATTTGATGTTCTTAAAACTATATACACATAACAGAAGTAGCATCCCCTATGTGCATGTATGTGTGTGTGTACATACATATATATATATGTATATATCATATGGATGGGGCAAAGTAGTTGTGTTATCATATTACAGGATTGGAGCTATTGATTACTTTTAATCAAATGGTAGAAGTGGTTCCAGAATCAACACCAACAACCATGGTTCACAATTCTAGCTACTATTTCACCTATTTAGAGCTAATTTTAGAAATTGAGTTCATTGTTATAGATCTATGGGCTTATCTTTTTTATTTTTTTAAGAAAAAATAGAAATAATTTCCTTTACTTAAGATGAGTCACACAAATTGCATCTTGCTATTGAGAAGTTCAAAAATGCCATAGTAATATCCAAAATAAGAAGCTTTTCTAGGGTAGACAATGTGTTAAGCCATCAATCTATAAGACATATTCACCTTCGACCAAAGCCCATTATCCAATCTGTGACCCAATTCACATTTCTCAAAAATCAACTTAACCGTTACCTCTAAAGTGATTCCTTGATGTCTTGTGTTATTTCTTCACAAGGGCTAGCCTACCATCTAAGGCCCCTTGATTGTAGCATTCATGACATTGTCCACATCTGATTTAATAGTAACCTTAGCCTATCCCCTTCTTTCCCCAAGCCTTAATGCCCTTCACAATGCCATACATTCAACATGTTCCACATTATCTCCTTCTATCAGTTCTAGAAAACCTTCCACTACCCTTCCACTTGAGTTTCGCACCACTCCTGCCATCACTCATTTTGTTCTTACCATAGAGAAAGACCCGTCATTATTTATCTTTAGCATCCCTTCCTTTGGTAAACTTTACAAATCTAACTTACTCTTCTATACATGTTTCTCTTATCTTCTCTCAATCGTAGTCTCTTCCATTTCTCTATGACCATATTCATTCTTTGGATTATACCTTTTAGTTTAAGCCTTTTCTCTCCAAACATCACTCCTTCTAGATTTCCCAACAAAGCAATGTTATTTGATACTTTAGATCTTGTGTCCCCTAAGTTGACATCTTGATCTACTTTATGTAAAAACAACTTCCAGAAGTAACTCAAGTCCAGACTTCTTACATCTAAACCTATGGTACCAACCGTACAACTTCAACTTAACGACAACTTAATAGTGCATGTTCCACCATCTTATACTCACTATGGATCTGATAGCACTCATCCTAGATAACTTTATATTTGCTAAGCTTATTAGCCATAGGTACAATATCATGAAAAGCTTTCCAAATAAAATGCTTCATTTTGGGTTAAATATCCAAATTCCATAAGAATTTCCAATCTTTTGGTATAATAACATGTGAAGATGAGGGTTCCCATAACTCCCCCCCAAAAAGACCTTATAAGTTAGATAAAAGTAGACAAATTTTGTTGAGCACTCCTCATCCTTTGTCTATGGCCACATCAATTCATTCATGGCCTCCCTATAAGGTAAGTAGATTGCTTTGATCGCTTTCCTTTTAGTTTTTGTGATTACTCTTGAAAGTCGATTCTTATCCCATGTTCTTAACTTATTGTTAATCAAGCTTGCAACTCTTAAGTTCTAATCTTTAACCCCTTCTTTTCCCTAAAGTTTATAATTTTCACAATTAGGATCCAATCAATCTAACCATGCCCTTACTAACATACCATTCTTGACCTTCCTTCCTCCATCTTTAAATAAGATGTTTTTACCTTCAATAATACTTACCCAGCTGCAAGAGGCTCTTCCTCCTTTCTTTACATCCCTAAACTCCCCATTAGGATAGTTTATACCTTTTAGGATATTAACCTAAAGAGCTTTTGAGCTATTCTATACCCTCCTAGCTAATTTAGTCAAAAGAGCAAAAGTTGAAAGAGTATGTGATAGGAATCGACCTTCAAGACTGATCACATGATCCTAATTAAGAGTTTAACCAATATGGCTCATCAGATTCGCAAGTGTTGCCCAACTCCCTTTAAAGCCACCTTCCTTTACTGAGCTAATCTTCCATTGTTGTTGACCTATGGATCAACCTACTTCCTTGTTGAGCAGAGTTTATGAGAATCTAAGCTACTTGTAGCATGTTGAACTTCCTCCTAGATATGTTTCTATGATCTTTTCCTTTCTAGAATGAATGACTATGGAAAGGATACCTCCAAGCTGTCACTAGTAAAACTACCGAATTGATTGAGGTATACTAGACTATTGACCTTATACTTGCATGATCCAATTTGTTATGCAATAGGCTACCAATCTCTCCCATAACGGTACGTATCTAATCATATTGTCTGATAGGAAATACTCTCTTTCTAGAAGAATTACTAGCCTATCCATCTACTTTTGTAAATGATGTTATATAGTGTTTTACCCCTTTTAATAAATTTCAAGTATAATATAACCCTAGGATTCTAAGGTATAAAAATCCTCATATGGCATTTGTTGTAATCAGACACTTCCTATCTTGTTAATGAAAATATTTGAGTTTTCTTCTTCGTTATGAGAACCTTAGCCCTTATAGCTCATAGCAACCTTTAAGTAAGGTTGTACTAGCGAGCACCCATCATTTCGAACTAGTGAGTCACATTAGGTAAAGTGTTGGTTTGTAAGTGTTTGAGTAGTGAGTTACATCTATAAGCAGCTCGCGAAGCTTAACCCTTTTCTTTTGTATTTTATTTTCATCCAAACCCATATTTACTTTCTTTGATAGCCTTCTCCAGAGGATTCACTCATGCTATGGTAAGCCCTCTTTCAAGGCGTACCTTCGGTTTTGTATCATCTTTGTATCAAGCTCATTGAGTAGGGTGAGAAATTAATTAGTGTTGTACGAGTAGTTAGTGTTGTTATGGTGGTTAAAGTCTAGTAGTTTGTTGGTCGTAGTTGGAAGCGTTAGTATAGGCTTTGTTATACTTTAT
Source organism: Lumnitzera littorea (assembly GCA_024138015.1). NCBI lineage: Eukaryota > Viridiplantae > Streptophyta > Magnoliopsida > Myrtales > Combretaceae > Lumnitzera > Lumnitzera littorea. The sequence continues at coordinate 75,367,102 of JAMXBB010000010.1, forward strand.
TTTTTACTTAAGAAATAGAATAGCAGTAATTGAGTGAGCTAAGTTGTATGTATTAGTTGTGATTTCGAGGTAGTTGTGGTCTGGTTTGTAGTGATTATTGGTTGTAGCGTATGAGTTGCTATGAAGTAATGGGTGTTGTTTTGTTGAAAGTGTTGGTAAGGTGGCCATTGAGTTATGGTGGTAGTATTGTGAAAGTTGTTCCATTGTTGTGGTACTACAATGGTTATTGGAGTTAGAAAAATGATTGATCTAAGTATATATGTGATTATTGGAGATAATGAGAGCAACGCTCAAGGAAGAGGTTACATTATAAAAAAAAATGCTTAGATCCATCAATGAACAATTGAATTGCATTATGGGTATGATGGAAAATATAATGGTATTGATGTAGGTGGTAGCTGCCGGTATAGATGGAGCTTGCAGAACTGTTGACTGAGCTAATGAGGTCACCTTCACTAAAAGTCTAGCTAACCAAGGGATTCACTAAGCTCATAATGCTTAGCATAGAAGGGAGGTTTATCCAGCTTGTCATGCATGGATTGGAAGCCCTAAGCTAAGCATTAATCATAGATTGGAATTGGTAGAAGAAGAAGAAAATGATGGGGAAGAATTCTATGAGGTTGATGAGAGGATGGAATGAGCACCTCAAGGTGAATAGTATGAGAACCAATCTAATCTAGTGTTTCATCTTATTCAACAACCTTCAAGAAGGGCCGATTGTCAAGCTCGTGAAAGAATTAACTTAGATGATGTTAGTGAAGGTGATGAATAGTTTAATGAGTATTACTATGAAGAAGAATGACCTATTCGATCTCCAAGCGGATCGATAACATAAAAATCCAAATTTTGAGCTTCTCAGGAAATGTTAATGCAGATGAGTATTTGGATTAGGAAGAACAAGTTGAGAAGCTACTTGATTGTTACCATTACATTGAAGGTGACAAGGTTAAGCTCACTTCCCTATAATTCATTGGCTATATACACATGTAGTAGAAGAAGTTGCACACGATGAGAGAAAGAGAAGGGCGACGAAGTGTAAGGTTATAGGAAGAAATGAAGAGGGTCATGTGAAGCAGATTCAAACCTAAACATACTATCATGACACTTTTGCAAAGTTGTAAAAACTAAGGCGAGATAATCGATCTGTTGATGAAAATGTATAAGGGTTCCAAATGCTAATTGTAAACCTTATAACCAGCCACTCGAGGTTTCGATTGGTTGAAATATCGGATCGAGCCTAAATTATAAAGTAAAACTAAAAATATTAGTAAAAATGATCTCGTAAATTTAAATTTAAGAAAATAAGCAATAAAATAAAAGAATATAAAAATTCCAAATTTTAAGTAAATTACTCATTATTTATCGAAAATGCGTAAAATGCATTCCGATAATTAACGAATCGCTAGAGATAAATTATATGTATACAAAAAATCATAGAATGACCAAAATAATAATTAGAAATGTTCACATGTATCCCATATGCATTTACGTGTAGATAAAAATACGTAAAATTAGTTAAATTGGCTAAAAACTTATTAAATAATTAAAGAAAATTAATAATTAATTAAGAAAAAATAAGGAATGATCCAGATATAGGTCGTGGTAGCTAGGAAAAATAAGAAAATAATTAGCCAATTAAATTAGAACAACACAAAAGGCAAATTGAAAGAAGATAAAATAGTTATCTAATTAAATTAATGCACAATAATTTCTCTAAAGCTCTATAAATAGCAAGAAAATTTCAAAAACTCATTTGGTTAGTTTGGAGAGTGAGAAAAATAGAGAGAGGCAAAATTGAGAGTAAATTACGGTTAGAGAAAAAAAAAAAGAAAATTGTGCAATTAGGGCCTTAAAGGGGAACCCACACCAGACGAGCACTTGGGAGTAAACGGTCACCACCACCACACGGTGGTGGCAGCGCCTGGATTGGCCAACTAGGACACGGCGGCCGACAATGGCTGGAGCCACCAAGACCGGTGAGTTCGATTTTCAGCTCGATTTTGTATAATTTTGTAAAAATAGTAAATATTCTTAGAAAATTATGAATTTTGTTATTCTAAAATATTTTTGTATGTACTTTTCAGGAAAAATATTATTTTGATGAAAATATGTCCCGTGATATATAGTCTTTAAGAAATTATGCAAAACCAAACATATTTCAGTTCAGAAATAAATGACTTTAGGAGTGTAGTTTTAAGACAAAAATCTTTTTTGTAGACTACTTAGATGATATAGAACAGTGCTATGAAACCCGTTTTCAAAAATTAATTTTCAAAATTTTTAGATAATTTTTAAGCCTTAAAATGAGGCATAAAATGGGTAATTTAAAGTTAATTAAGTAATTAAATGGTTAATTACTGATTTAGTGAATAATTATATGTTTAAGGATGTTGAAATTTGATGAAGTATGATACTTGTAGCATTTAGGGTGTTAGATGTAATTATTAGGTTAATTATTAGGTTAATTATGTAGTAAATGGGTAATAGAGAAAAATAGTAAATTTTAAGTTAATTTTGTAAATTAGGGTAATTAGGTGTAAAATCTGATTTAGGATGAATTTAGACACTTTGAAATGATAATTGATGTTGGGAGATGGTAATTAGAGTGTTAGAAATATTAGATGTGTATTATATACATAATAGGTGATAATACATAATATGTAATTATTGGAAATATAATAAATAGAAGATATTAGAATAAAAATTGATATTATATAAATAATAGGGATATATAATAAATCTGATAGAAATCTGGAATTTATGTAATTATATGAAAATCGTAAAAATTTTTCACATTAGGAGTAAATTCGGTACACTATTAAGGATTTAAGTGTACTGGGTATAATAAAATATTGACTAGGAGTAATTATGGTATTTAAGATATCTAAAAGTAATGCGATTAATTTCACATTATGAGTTAAAACAAGTTGCTAAGGTTCGAGTACAAAACAGTACTTAAAAATCGAATTATAACCTAATTTAGAAAACGATGCGGAAACTGAACTCAAACCTAACCCCAAACCTAAAATAATTGTAAAAGATTTGAGAACCTAGATAACTAGATATATTAAACCCTAAACAAAACATAACAATAAGCGTTATAAGATAAAACCAACCTATAATAGTTATAAAAAAAACTGAAACTACGTTTATGTTATAGGGATGATCGGCGATGGCCTAAGCGAGTTAGACCTCGAATAAGTGAGCGAGTAGTCCAGGTAACTGGATATATTAAACCCTAAACTGAACTTAACAAAGGTATGACTTGTAAACATAAGTCAAACCTGCATAGTAACGCATTAGGGGAAACCTAGGATTCTCCAGCCAAATACTGATCCCTTCAAAAGGGATAGCGCAGGATTGCATAATGGTCCCTTCTTCATCCTTAGTTGAACTAAGTGACAGGTGAGGAGGTTGCGGTAAGGGTGAAGTCAATGGTTTGAAGGTAGTCGCGGGAGGAGCGGTGTCTCTATTGCATAAGCCTGGGTTTAGTCATGAGCTGTTACATTAATGGCAACTCCTTAACCCGGATTAGAGCGGGCGCAATTTCTCTAATCTCACGATGAGCCAGACAACGTCGTGCGATGGCATTTGCTTGAACATGCATTGCACCTAATAAGTTGGTTGATAACCTTATTGTATTGATAGTATAGTTTTAAGTCCTTCATCTTAACTTACTGAGCTGTGGTTGCTCACATCCCTATAGACGTCGTATAGGTGTTAGTTAAGAAGCGGCTTACAACTACTCTGAAGCTAGCAACTGTTGGATCTTGGGAAGTAAGGAAAAACATTTGAAGAACAAACATATATTTTTAAGGTCTAAGCTTTTATTTTAGAATTTTTCATTCATGAATAATGTAATAACTAGAAAATATATTACGATAAAACATTGTAAACGTTAATTGTAATAACTGAATTCTAGTGTATATATATATTTTCTCACTTTAACAGGTAAATGACTTATTTAAATTACAAAATATTTACTTCAAAGTGAGTTAGTCGTGGACGCCTTGTATAGATCGGGTCTAGGATAACGATTGTAAGGCCAACTTCTATCTTAGAATGGTTTACACGGCGTGGTTATTATAACTCTGCCGCTTCGGGGCATGATACTAATGATTAGGTATGAAGTAGAAGAGTCTAAGGCTAGAATGGTTTCAAGATTTGTTACAAACTTGAAATACGAGCTAATGGATATTGTTGAAGTAAAGTTCTTTCATACCCTTAAAGAAGCTATCAAGGTCGCTCAATGTGTTGAAAGATAGAAGATGAATCAACCTCCCCAAACTATCAGTTCTTGACTTGTTTCAACTACCCAACTTACTTAAGGACATAGGAAAAAGCCTATTAGCTCAATTCTTAATAGAAGGGAAGGTCAACTATCGAACTTAGAAGGAGTAAGGAGGGAAAGAGAAGGAATTTGAAAAGGAGTAGACCTCTAAAAGGAAAACGAGTGAGTTGAAATGCTTCAAGTGCAAGGGCTTTAGACACATAGTTACCTAATGTCTTAATCGACAAACGATGGTCATTAAGGGTGGTGTGTCAACCTTTGAAGTATACACTATGGATAAATAAGTTAGTGAAGCCATGGAAGAAATGGAGGACAAAGTGAAGGTAGAAGTTACGTAAGATGATATCTACCTAGAATAGGGGGACATGCTAATGCTAGTCATCTACTGAGTCTTAGTATAGAACATGATCAAAAAGAAGAATAGCATGAGAATTTGTTTCATATTATCTACAAGGTCAACAACCAACTTTGTACTTTGATTATTCACAGTGGAAAATATACAATGTTACATATGAGAAAATGGTTGAGCAATTGAACTTGTGAACCTTTATGCACCTTAAATCATACAAATTACATTGGTTGATTGAAAAGGGATCGTTACATGTCATAAAGCAAGAGTTATTACCAATTACCATTAGGAGTTATAAGAATGAGGTAATGTGTGATGTGTTGCCGATGTATTACTATACATATTCTACTAGGCTGACCTTAGATATTTGATAGAAGAGCCATACATGATGGGTATCAAAATACCTACAACTTTGAGAAAGATGGCTAACTTATTACACTCTTTCTAATGATGCCAAGTTAGGTTAGTAGTATGTAATCTAGACCAAGTTGGAAGGCTAAGAAGGCCTTGGTAATGAGCTGATCTAAACTAAAGGTAATTGTGAAGAGTGAAGAACCAACCTTCTTATTAATACAAAGGTTATTAGAAATTCAAAGACATGCTAACCTACCTAAAGAGGTCGAAGAGTTGCTTAGAGAATTTATTGATCTATTTCTTGATGAGCTGCCAAAGGGATTACCCCCGAAGAGAAGAATAGAGCATGGCATTGATCTCTAGTCCAGAGTAGCATTGCCAAAACAAGCAGCTTACCAAATGAACCTAGAGTAGGCCATCAAACTACAATGTCAAGTGAATGAACTCATAAAAAGGGGCTATGTCTAAGAAAGCATGAGTCCACATGTCGTGCTCATACTGTTAGTCCTTAAAAAGTATGGAAGATGGAGATTGTGTATGGACAACCAAGCTGTTAATAAGATCGCAATCAAGTATAGGTGCCCAATCCCCATACTAGATAACATGTTAGACGAATTGCATGGTACAAGTGTATTTTCCAAGATTGATCATAAGTCAGGGTACTAACAAATTCGGGTGCAAGATGGTGATGAATGGAAAATAGCTTTTAAAATATGATGCAAATTTTATGAGTGACTTGTCATCCCATTTGGGTTTTTTAATGCCCTATGCACATTTATGAGGTTGATGAACTATGTACTAAGAGATTGGATATGGAAGTTTCTTGTGGTTTACTTTGATGATGCCTTAATATATAGCCTCGACCTACATAGTCATGTGAAAAATCTTGAAGTTGAACAATTGTTCGACAATCAAAAGAAATGTTGTTTTTTTCCCAAATTAAGGTTGTATTTTTAGGATATGTAGTCAATAGAGAATGTCTTAAAGTAGATGAAGAAAAAGTTCGAGCTATTGTGGAGTGGTCTACCTCGACCTTATGCACTGAATTTAGAAGTTTTCATAGCGTAGCTTCTTTGCATTAAAGGTTCATATAAAATTTTAGTTTTTTAGTAGCACGCCTTACCGAATTCACGAAGAAGAACATCAGCTTTCATTCAGGAGAAAAGGAAGAAAAGAGTTTACTGAGCTAAAGCAAAGGTTAACTTCAATTATAGTATTGTCCTTACCTGATTTCAATAAAGTCTTTTGAATTGGAAGGTAATGCTTCTAGCATAGGATTTGGAGCCATGCTCATGCAAGACTGCTGACCTATTGCTTACTTTAGTGAAAAGCTCAAAGGGTTAACTCTAAATTATTTTATGTATGAGAAAGAGCTACATACACTTGTTCGGGCTTTACAGACTTGGCAACATTACCTATTGCCAAAAGAATTTATTTTCAATTCTAACCATTAGTCTTTAATACACCTGAAGAGCCAACCAAAGTTGTTGAGGTGATAGATCAAATGGGTTGATTTCTTGGAAGGATTCTTCTTCATAATAAAATACAAGAAAGGGATGACAAATGTAGTTGTAGATGTCCTATCTAGGTAGCATGCACTACCTTTTGATCTGTAGACACAATTGATGGGATTCTCTAGTATCAAGGAGCAATTCCACCAAGACGAATTTTTCAAACCATTTTACACTCGATGCAAGGAGGCTAGAACATTAGACAATTATTTCATAAAAGGCTACCATCTCTTTTGAGTTGGCAAACTCTACATAGCAAGCTGTTCAATTCGTAGATTTTTAGTTTAAGGAGCCTATAGTAGAGGCTTAGCTAGCCATTTTGGAGAAAGAAGGACCTACGAATTATTGAAATCAATATTTTATTAGCCAAGGATGTTGAAAGATGTACATCGAGCCATTGTAAGGTGCTTAACTTGTAAAAAGGCTAAGAGCCAAACTAAGCAAAGCAAGGCTATGCCTTTGCCAATACTTAACGAACTATGGACTAACTTGAGCATAGATTTTGTTCTTGGCTTTCCAAGAACAGTACATAAGAAGGACTCTACAATGGTTGTGGTTGATTGGTTCATCAAGATGGTACATTTTATGTCATGCTACAAAACTAACAATGCTTTAGCTATCTCTCTCTCTCTTTTTGTAGGAGATCGTGAGACTACATGGAATTCCAAGGAGTATAGTCTCTAATAGAGACCTAAAGTTCTTGAGTCAATTTTAAAAGACCCTATAGCATTGATTGAGAACCAAGTTATTATTTAGTACATCATGCCATCCATAAATAGATGGACAAATAGAGGTCATCAAGTGAGCATTAGGATCTCTACTCCGAGCTACAGTAAGGAAAAATCAAGCCAACTTGCACAACGATCTACCTATTATTGATTTCACCCACAACAAATCCATGCACAGCAAGATAAGTAAGACCCCATTTGAGATTGTCTATGGTTTCAATCCCGAACTACCTCTTGACTAGACACTGAAACCCTAAATTGAGTTTGGCGACCCAAATGTAGAATATCAAGCTCGAGATTTGCTACAAATTTATCATCAAGTTGTAGAACGGTTGACTCGTGCTACTAAAAAACTAAAAGAAAGATGCTAAGAATGCCAAGAGAAACTATTCCAACTAGGAGACTTAGTATGGTACATTTGAGTAAAGAACGGTTTCCAAATAGGAGGAGGAACAAATTGCTACCCTAAGATGAAGGACCCTTTCAACTGTTGTAGAAGATCAACGACAACACTTACAAACTTGAACTTTTTGATGGGTATAAGATCTCTGATACTTTCAACATTTTCAACCTAAGCTACTAGCTATTAGAAGAAGGAATCCCAATAGAAGACCTTAAGGATTTGATCCTAAATCCTCAATAACCTGGAGGGGATGATAGGAATTGACCTTTAGGATCGATCACATGATCCTAAGCTAAAGGTTTGACCAATATAGCCCATCAGATTCTCAAGTGCTGCTTAACTCCCCCTAAAGTCGACCTCCTTTACTAAGTTGATCTTCAATTGTTGCTAACCTACTGATTAGCTTGCTTCCTTATCAAATATAGTCTAGGAGAATCCGAGCTACTTGTAACATGCTGACCTTCCTCTTCAACCTATTTCCAAGATCTTTTCCTTTCCATAATGAACAACTATAGAAAGGATAACTCTAAGCTACCACTAAGAAAACTATTGAATTGATTAAGGTATCCTAGATTGCCTACCATATCCTTGCACGATCTAGTTAGTTATGCAGTAGGCTACTAACCTCTCCTATAATGGCATGTGTCTAATTGTATTGTTTGATACAGAGTATTCTCTTTCTATGAGAAATAATTAGCCTATCCTTCCACTTTTGTAAATGACATTGTCTAATGTTTTACCCCTTTTAGTAAATTCTAAGTATCACGTAACCTTGAGATTCCAAGGTCCAAGTAACCTCATATGGCATTTGTTGTAATCAGACACTTCCTATCTTGTTAATGAAAATGTTTGAGTTTTCTTCTCCGTCATGAGAACCTTACCTCTTATAGCTCATAGCAACCCTTAAGCAAGGTTGTATCGCATGAGCAACCCATCATTTTAGACCGATGAGTTACATTTGGTGAAATTTTGGTTCATAAGTGCTTGAGTAATGAGTTTCAGTTATGAGCAACTCATGAGGCTTAACCCTTTTCTTTTGTATTTTTCCATCTAAACCCATATTTACCTTCTTAAGTAGCCTTCCCTAGAGGATTCACTTATGCTATGGTAAGCCCTTTTCCAAAGTATGCTTTCAGATTTGTATCATTGTAAGTCTTTTAATCCTAACCCCCTTAACTCCTTAAGCTTAGTAAGGTTATGCCAACTCATCCAATGTACACATCCCTCACTCCTCCTTTCCCCCCCCAAAGAAGTTAGCAATTAGACTATTTACCACATTGCACCATTGCATAGAAAATTCAAAGCATCCTATCGAATATGTCGAGATAGCAAAGGCTATTGCTTTAGTCAAAGTTTCTTTACTAACTTCACTTAACAAACTTTGTTTTCAGCCTTATAGTTTACTCTCAATCTTGTCTCTTACAAACTTAAATGCTTCCATCTTGGATCTACCCCAAATCAAAGGAAAACCAAGATATTTACCTGGATCCTCTACCTCTTCTACCCCAATAGACTTGTAGCATGCTACTTGGATAGTTGCAGTGTATTTTTGCTTAAAAAGATACAAGACTTCATGAAGTTAACCACTTGACTAGAGCAACAAATATTCAACCAAAACTTTTTTTTAGAATGGTTAAGTTCGTATTTATAATATCCAAATAAAAGATGAGTAATAGTTAAGGATGCTAGCCTCAGTTTTACCCCTACAATTCTGCCGTCTACCCCTAACTATTTCATCTTGTTTAATAGCTCATCAACTACAAGGATAAATAAATAAGGGGATAAAGTTTAACCTTGCCTATCTCTCTTCCATTCACTAAGATGTTAAATTCAATCATTTCCATACAAGCCATAATCCACCCTAGAAATCTTGCATACAAGCCTACCTTTAGTAGAACCCCTTCTAAAACATCCCATTCAACTCAGTCGTAAGCCTTATTCATATTTAATTTTAAGGCACAACTATAAATATTCCCTTTCTTTTTGTTTTTAAGAAAATGAAACATTTCAACTAGTATATTACCTTGAATCAACCTTTATAAAATAGTAGCATTTTAGTGAAATGATTTCACTAAGAAAAGGTTTAAGTCTATTTATAAGGACTTTTGAAATGATTTTATAAAGAAAATTACACTAACTAATAGATCTAAAGTGGTTAATTGACTCAGGGTGAGAAATTTTAGGGATCAAAACTAAATCTATGAAATTTAGAGAGCTAAGAAGCGTACTTGAGATAAAGAAGTCTTATACCACCTTCACAACTGAGGATCCAATAACATCCCAATAGTATTGATAAAAGATTCTAGGGAAACCATTTAAACCAGGGGCTTTAAGGGCTCCCACAAGATAGATAGTTTCCTTTATTTCCAAGTTTGATACCTTTGCCATCAAAGAAACATTATCATCTTGACTAAAAACTAAAGCAATTCAATCTAGCATACCTTGCAAATTCTTAGCCCCACCACTGTGATACAACTCTCTAAAATATTCCACAAAAGCATTAGCTACTACTCGGTCCTCAATTGCCCATTCACTATGTAAAGTTTTAATGTTGTTCATTGTATTTCTCCTCCTTCTATTTATTGTTTTTCTATGGAAAAAATTAATATTCCTATCCCTATAGTTATGCCAATTCACTCTAGCTCTTTGATGCCAATATTCCTCTTATCTACTCCATGGTTCTTCCATTTCCTTTAAGATTAAATGGTCTTCATCCCTGCCCCTCATAATAGTATCATTTTGTGTTGATTTCAACTTCTTCAATAGCATATCAATCCTTTTCTTACAATTTGGGACAACATTCTTACTGTATGCAACAAGATGTTCTTTATGATATTTCAAATTTTGTATTATTATTTCAATAGGTTTAACAACTAACAAATTAGTCCAACTTCCCTTTCCCTTTCCCCTAACATGTTCCAAAAATATACCTAGTGCCATGTGATATGAACATACAGTAAGTTAGCTTTGTACTTGGGTATTAGGAAAATTCTCAGTCCAAGCATTTGAGACAAGAGCCCTATCTATCCTTTCTTTAATCAATGCCCCCTCATATCTTTTATTTATGTAAGTAAACTTTTAACCTCTAAATCCTATATCTACTAAACCCACCCTTCTCATCATCTCTATAAAACCCTTAATTTGCCTCCCATATCTTAGCCTTCTACCTTATTTCTCATGGTCTTCAAAAATTTCATTAAAATCCCCAACAGAAATCCAAGCTCCATCCACCGTCTTGACCATTGAATTAGATTTTCCCAAAACAATTTTTTATGGTCATAAGCTGTTGGGAATAAATCCAGCTAACACCTCATCGCATCTAACCCATCAATTATTGTAGTGATAACATTATGTTGAGCTTCTAAGACCTCCACTTTAATATCTCCAATCCACCAAAAGGTAAGCCCTATTGCAATGCTAGTCGAATCTACATAAAAGGCATTACTATACTTCATATTTCTATGAACTTTATCCACTAATTCCCTTCTATTCTTTGTTTCCATTAAGAAAATTAAACTTAGATTATTTTTCATGATTAGTCCATGCAAATTTTGAATTGTCAAGGATGGATCAGGACCTTGATAATTCTACCTTATAAGACCCATGGCTCCCTTATGGCTATTAAAGGCTAGCCACCACCGTGTATCAAATTATCAACACTTCCTTCCCTTATATTAACTTTCACCAAACTTCCCTATCCTAAAATGTCCTTTCCTTTAACTGTCTTCTTACTAACACCTTTCTTCCTTCCCTACTTTCTCCCCTACATTTTCTCCTTCACTTGTAACCCCAAAGAGAACCCAAATTATTCCTTTGGATTAGACGTACCATCATCAAAACAAGTTTCTTACAAGACATAATGGCCTCTTCCTCTTTAGCTCTATTCAAATGTAGCTTTTGAAGAGCCTTAACTATTGGTGAGGATCTAATGGTTTTATTTTGGCTAATGATGATAGATCAAGGATGCTTTATTACAATTTTTGGTTCTTCTTTAAGAGGAAGCTCAACAAGATAATTTACTTTAGGAGATTGATTCTTAGGTTTGATTGGAGAGAGTTTTAGAATAATATGCATAGTAGGTTTAGCGTTGGAGAATTTTAAGGACTTGTTTTTGGGTTAGCCTAAATTCGATAGAGAGGATGTGGAGCTGGGTTTAGCATATATTTCTAGTTTTGTTGGTAAAGTGTGTTGGTTAGGTGTTGATAACAATTCCTGGTTTTGTAGAGTTAGAGAGGATTCAACCTTAGTATGAGTTACAATTTTGCTATTAACATTATCATCCTATTTTTTCCAAGAATTTTTATTGTCATCATTACACACTTTTCCTGAGCAGAAACTATTCTTCATTGGTGTAGCTCTTAACCATGGAGCATAATTATTACTCCCCCAATCTTTCACAACACAAAATGACCTAATCTACCGCATAATTCCCACTAATCCACATTGCCTTTCTGAAGGGTTTCCTACAATCAATTTCACTTGAACTCTCAAAAAGCATCTCTTCGCACCACTGCTCTTATCAAAACTAAATCACTGTCCACAACCTCCCCAAGAGTTGCACCAATTTTCTTCACATTAATGGTAGTCATTTGGTCTAATTTTAATCCAAATACTTGGATCCAAAATGTGGTCATATTGAAATCAATCTCCTTAATGTTTAAATCATGTTGCCATTCATTTAAAATACAAACATAACCCCTAACATTCCATAGTCCATCTTTCATCACATTACATATCACGACAATAGAGTCAAAATGTACCAGGAATTTATTCAGCCCAATTAGATTGAAGGTCACCTCACCAAAGGTCTCCCGCACCTTCCTCAAACCATTCATTACATCAATTTTATTGAAGATCTTAAAAAAACTTTACCTACTATTACTACTTCTTTTCTACTCAAACCATTGTTATCTAGCTCTAAAATTAAGGATTCCTCTAAATCACTATCTTCTTCTGGAGATGTTATTGGATCCTTCCCTTTGTGATGGGTATCCATTGATTTTGAAAGAAGCAAAACTATGTGTTATAAAAATTGAAGTAACAAACCCTCAACAAGAGGAACTAATGTAGTTTGCCTTGATTTTTTTGGTTTATTTCCAAACTAAAATCAATAGAGATAAAGAAAGGATAGAACACGGAATCAAGAAAGCGAAGATAGAGAGAGGGAGAGAGAGCAAACACTATATATATATATATATATTGTGATGGGTGTGAAGTGCAAAAACATAGGAAAGAGACTCAACGATGATTTGATGATATTGAACCATTTCTACTTATCAAATTACAAGATTCCGTGGGTTGATTCAGATTCAACTAGTGCTATAAATGTAAAAAAAAATATATATATATATTTGGTGATATTTCTTTGTAATTTTTTATAACTAAACGAGCAGAAAATGAGCAGGTGAACATGTGAATGATACTTAAAATTGTATTGATTAGTGTGTTTTGACGAAAAAATTCAATCCAAATGATACTAAAAGTTGTTAAAATGGTAAAGAATTCACAGCAGATGGGTACATAGTGATGAGGGGAAACAAACACGCGATCACTGTAAGATAATGAAGGCTGTCAATGGAGTGAATATTTTCTCTCTAAAACCGGAGAAAGAGACATCCTTCCCGCTCCCAATCTATGGGCTTGTCTAGGAAGAAACATATCAATCGAAGCGTCGGCTTTCTTATCCGAAGGACATTCCACAAACCTGTTCAAGGCAACTTTTGGTTATTGCAGATTCAAACCAGCCATCCCACTAATCCTAATCATCATAGTAATATCTTTCTCAATAAGCTTTATTATAATATTCAAGACCATGTTTGCAGCCAACCATGTTATCCACAAAAACAACCATGTTTTGCCGTACTGTCAATAAAAGTCGCGAAGTATAGACGCGTGAATTGTAAATCTGTATAGGTGCTTTACGCATATTCACGTCATTTGCTATTGCCCCGTATTAGATCAAACGTTATAAGTAACTTGTAACAATTCTTGTTAGGAGTTGAATTCGCTGATTAAATTAGATAGTCATCAGGATATAAATAATTTTAAAATCACCAGATGAACTTTAGGTACTTTTTCAATTTTAAATATATAAGTTTGAAATTAGTAAATACCATATTTAATAGAAGTTTTATTTATTATATTTTACAACTAAAATTTAAAGTTGTTATATATGTCATATTTAATTGGACCATTACTCGTTTAATTTACTGTTTCCATTTTCTTTAGAATGATGACATGGCAAGTACAATTGTAAACAAAGAGAAGTAAAATAATTTTTTTGCGCCGACTTGGGAAAGAAAAACACCAAACTCATATTGTGGTTTTGATTTTTCTGATATTTTATGTGTCTTACTCTGTTTTTTCCTTTGTTTGGGTTTTGGCATAAAAGTACTCACAAGTCAATTTTTTTTTCTTTTTTTTTTAATATAATTTCCGGTTGAAATAGGATGCAATTATATTAATTATAAGAAGGAAAAAAAAATAGAAGTAACATTGCATGGTAATTACCAAAACAATTCAAATCAATCACATAAACTTCTCAACTAATGCCTATTATTTACAATCTTTTCCAACTATGTAGTTATCATTTTTTAACTTCTACAGTTGTTATTACTTTATTTCTCTATTATTTTAATTACTCAACATTACTATTATTTAAAAAATTCATTACTCTTTTTATTTCATTAACTTTTACCATTGTAGTAAGAACTTTTTTTTTTTGAAAAATTTATTATAATTTTGATTTTACTAACCTATATCATTTTCATTGTTCCATATTATGGAATCTAAACTTTTTTTTTTTTTAACTCACAATGTGAGTGCATCATCCAGTATTATTAGTTGTAAAAAGAAAAAAAAAATAGAAGTGGCATTTGCAGGATAGCTTATCAACCAAAAAAATCAGCAACAAAATTTGTTTCAATTTGAAGGGCACAAGGACAAACTTCAGCATAATGGGGCTTTTCCATACGCATATCTACAATATATATATATTATCATCAAATCTAACCAAATCAATATGAACTAAATTAGATTGAACTATAAAATATGATTTTATATTTTGGCTCGATTTATGGCTCGGATCGATGACGGTTCAAACATCTTCGAATTAAACCAAATTTTGATCTTGTTTGAACTCGAATCGAATTGTTTTTAGTTAAAAAATAAAAAATAAACTACATTTTTAGTTTTAAACTCCACTGACATTTTGTTATTCATCATTTCCATTTTGTTGTCTGTAATCTTATTCTCAATCTTCATGGTCTACTCTGTTTTCATTGTTGTCTTTTATTCCTAAATAGATCTGTGTGCCTTTACAATCACTTAAGATATAATGTTACCTTGATATGTTTGGTCAAAAATTGTAATGACTATCAATGTTGTTAAATATATCAATGTATTTTAAAAGTAATTTGAACAGAATAAAATCAAGTAGTTTGGTTTAAAATCCTAACTAGTTAATGAGGTTTAATTTATTAAGAATTTAAATTGAATCATTTGATTTTGATTGAATTCAACCCATTACCGAGTCAAACAGAAGCACGAACACCCGTAGCAATATATTGAAATGAATGCTGAAAAGATCCCTGCATTTGGACCATTTAACGGCAGTACTTGAGTTTAGTCGTATATCGACATAATTTCCAAGACAACTGTCAATAAAATATCCATGTTGCCTAAGTTACTGGCTAAAAACCATATTTTGTTTGTCATTTTTAATGTTACTTCTCGGTTTTACAAAAAGTTCCTGAGAAAGCAAATCTCAAATGATATTTGTTTGTGAACACTAATAAAAGTAAAATGCCCGCTATGTACGATGAATGTCTAAAGGTTAAATTTCTTTCTGTCAATTGGGGAGCTTTTCAAATTCAATGGATCAAAGGTCGGTGATGTTACAAAATATTGGGTGAAATTAGAACATTTTACGTAATTTTATGAAGTAAAAGTGATTTTACGAATTAGAGTGCAAAATATATAGTGTTTTGACAATTAATTTGGTTTTTAATATTGCTGAAATTTTTGTAACAAATAGTAAGTTATAAAATGTGGTTATTAAAGATAAAGGAGAGATAACTTTAAGTTAGGTTATATCTTATGGGCTATGACCATTTCTTTTTCCTTTAAGTAAAATATTTCATTGTCAAGAAAAATTAGCATTGCCATTTATTTTTCATTTATTAATATTATTCAATAATTTTAAAAAGGAAGGTAAATGGTACCCTAGAGCAGAATACATATGCTTTAGAACATAGGTTCAAAAAATAAGTACAGGACATTATAACATCATACCCAAATTGTATCATTTGAGAACAAATCTAAAAAATTGTTATTTAAAACTTATCTTGTAATCTATAATACTTGTTCAAAACCTATTTTACTGATAAGGAATGGGTAAATATTCTATGCAGTAAAGTTATCTACTCACTTTTACATATAAGGTCATTTACAAATAAAGAAGGTTTTTAATGAACCAAAACCCATTTGCAAACTTAAAGGTACTTTACCTTTTATTGAATTATATTATGAAATTATGCAAAGTTATATCTTTTAAAGGAGTTATAATCATTGAGAATAACTACTTTTTATTTTTAGTGCATTTACAAAAGTTTTTAAAACAAAGAAGTTTTATTGAGTAGGGAACACAGTTTCAAATTTTTAAACTAAAATCGCCAACGTTTTCTATTAACAAAAAATAAAAATCGAAGAAAAAGAGGGAAATACAGGAAATTGGAGTAAAAAGAAAGAAAAATAAATAGATACTCCATTATCTTTAGATAAATCGGAATCTTTTTTTCCTTTTATTTTACTTGGATTTTTGTACATTTTTATTCATTTATTTTTTTGCACGTTTTTAATTATTTTTCATTAATAATTAAAAGAAAAAGAACAATCCACGAAAGTTCTACATACGGAACTTTAAAAATTTCCTGTCAATCGACTCGACGACCATATAGGATCCATATCCCGATCGTCTGGCAAATTCAATTTTCCTTTACCTTAGGGCAAGTTTCTGTGGTACCCTGAGCTTCTCTTTAGAGAAACCTAGGTTGTCCTCCTAAGTTCCACCGGTTGTGGCTGCTAAAATGAAACCTTCCGGTAGATACCCTATAACCCTGTGTTATATCCTCCACATCCTTTGGCGCAAACTATATCATCGACATTCGCTTCATATTCATTACTTGCAATTCCTTTCCAATTAAAGTCAGAGAGCTTATGATTTCCCTCCATTTTTCTTCTTTAATTCCTTGTCTTTAAATTTCTTGGCACTATTTCTGTCTTCAATCGAAACATAGTGTTTGGTGTTGCAATTAACCTTAACACACTAGGCTTGACGTAAGGAGTGGAAGGAAATTTTTTGTTTGGATAGCAAAGAAAAGGGAGGAATAACTATGGTAGAAAACCAACAAGTGGTGGGCAAATAAAAGAGTGCAGAAGCAAACATTTGGGATTATTATGCATGAAAGCAATTGGAGTAAGCCTGATGTAGGATGGATTAAGGTTAGCTGTGATGGAGCATGCAATAGTAAAGAAACTAAATCTAGTATTAGGGTGATCTGTAGAGATAGCTCAGGACAAGTCATAGGAGGTTGTTCAAAACGCATTCACCCAGTTACACCTATTGAAGTTGAACTTATTGCGCTTAAGGAAGGACTCAACTTAGCATACTCCTTAGGCGCACGGAAACTTGTGGTAGAGATCGATTTGCATCTAGTTGTGGACTGGCTAAAGAATAGGAATGTCAATCCAAATTTATGCCATTCGGCCTTAGAATCATGCATAACCTTATTATCCTGTTTCTATGATATCCTTCTTAACAGGATCAGCGGGAACTAGAATGAAGTTGCAAACCGGTTAGCCAAGCATGGGATGGACACGCATTTAGATGTTTATTTTGACAGTATTGCACCAGTTTTTATTTTTGATGCTTTGGAAAAAGACTTATCTAATAGTGATAATAGTTTGGAGTCGAGTGTGTTTGCTGATGTCAATGCGGATGCTTGGATATGGCTTGTAGGCCTTAGACCTGTTTGTATTGCAGTTTATGTTTAATGATATATTTTCTCCTTATCGAAAAAAAAAAAGGTCTTAAGATTTAAAAATATTTAGTCATTGAAAAGGTATTTATTTAATGTTATGCGATTTTCTCCCACATATTTATAATATTAAAATGGAAAGTGCTATTTTTGGTGTCATAAGTTTCTGAGTAAAATAAATAAGTTAATAATATATGGCAAGTGTGAGTGAGGTATTGGGGTAATTTAATATATCGTGAGTGTTGACAAATAATAATAATAAATAATATGGTAAGTGTGAGTAAGATAGTGAAGGGTAACATTAGATGGTAAGTGGATATATCCTTAATTCTTGATTATAATTGCATAAAATTTAAGAAATACTACATCAATTTTCTTTTCTCTTTTTAATAAATAAGGTCATATCTAAAGTCTCTCTTTGTACTCCATTTTCACTCGTTTTATCCGTTAGGTGGTTCTTCTCTATCACCTTCCTCTAAAATTAAACATTTGAATAAAGCCTCTTAAATTCTTTGTTTCCCTTTCAATCTCTTTTATAGCACAATCTAAAATGGTATCAAAAACACATAATGCTGAAATTTTTATCATAGTGTTGATTAGCAATTTGGAACCATAAATTCCTAAGGCCCATTTCAACCTCTATGAACAATGGACTAACTAACCTCAACCCACAATTAGTTTAAGGTAGCCCAGGTCCTAACTTAGGAAGATTGGTCACATTCGAGCCAACCTTATAGCCAACCTTAAGATTGTGGCTAGGTTGGGTTGAGACCTCAATCCTCATATTGTAGTTAGACCCATAGTGTTGGTGCTACAAGTGATCTCGAACCTCAGTAGACCACTTAGAAGCCTTAAACCTCGAGAACTAAAGAACAGTGTAACTCCATCACTTGCTTATTTGGGAACATATCTTTTTAGGAGATATACTTACCTATTTAGGTAAGATACATATATAAAGAAGATACTCCTTATGAAACCTATAAATAAAGAAAAACCCTATAGGTAAGACACTTTAAGCACAAACACAAGCTTCCTTACTCTTGTTTCTTCATTAATACCACAAATTTGTTTACTTATGCATTGAAACTAACCTTACAACTAGATGCCAAATTTAGGCTTTCTACCAATTATACGTCAAGCATGAAGCCACTTTTCATTCATCTCCTATCTCCTTGCCAAGAGCCCCTTTTTTCATTCTCTTAACAGTAAACCTTGTTCATTTTACCGAGATCAAAGCTTAGTATCTACTATACTGAACTCTCATGGACTCTAAGCTCCTATAGACTTCACGCTCTTGTAGACTTTATGTTCTCTTAGACTCCACACTCTTATAGATACTAAGCTCCCATAGGCACGAAAATCTCATAGGCACAAAGATCCTGCGAGCACCGAGATCCCATGGATAATGAGCTTTCGTAAACATTGAGATCTCATGGACTGAGCTCCCATGGATATCGAGCTCTTACTAAAAGCACTTCCTTGGATAAAATACAAGGTGTATGGATAAAAATTCAAATTGCCTAGATAAAATCTAAAGTGCACGTGATAGGAATCAATCCCCTAGATTGATCACACATAGCTAAGCTAAAGGACTCAAAGGACTCACCCAGAGAATACTATCTCAAAGTCCCATCCAAGACAAAAATTCCTACCTTAACCTCTTAGTTTCCTACTACTGTCAACCTGACTATTGAGCCATCACGTACTTCAGACTTGTCGAATAGTTGTGCTATGACACAACATCCAAGCAAATAGCTTCCAAAGACTATCCGAGTTGAGCTCTTAAGCCGCCTACCAACATCTAACCCCAACTTAAGTTGAGTACTCTAGCAAATGATCGATCAAACTCTTACCTAATCCAAATTAGGTTGGCCCTAACTTACAAACTCCCTCTTTTCTTCATTTTATCCAATTTGTACTATAATCCAAAATGACCAACCACTATGCGACGTATGTCTTCTAACACGACATTCTAAAAGGATTTTTTACTTTTTCATATAGAATATTCTTTGTCTCTTTTATCCTTTTTAGCATGGTTTATGTATCATATTTGTAGAATATCCTTTTATCTTTTCATACATATAAAGTAACCTTAGTGAGATGGGTAGATAAACCCATGCTTGATGTATGTAGACAATAACTTCATTATCAAAATTTATATAAGTTTCCCTTTGAGCAACCCTAGTGTTCTCATTAACCTTCAACTCTTATCTATTCCCTTTAGTAAGGAGTAATGGCAAATGACATTTCAGTTTAGACTAGTGAGTGATATTTGGTGAATTGTAGGCCGAGTAAGATCATGTTATGTCATATATAGTCGAAGTAGCTTGAACTTTGCTAGCTTTTCTTTATTTCTTTTCATTATGGTGTTTCTTTATGTGTCTGAACCTAGAAACACATTAACTTCGTTAGTATTGGAGTATGGTTTTGAGAGGAAGTGTCTGAAGTTGCAATAAAGTTTTGGTTTAATTGCTATTAGTGGTTGCTGTATCCCTTTTGTAACTGTTGTAATGTGTTCGTATGGAGTAAGCTCAAAGTTGTGAGCTATGTAGTGGAGTTTATGTATTGATAAGTGTAGTTCTTTGCTCCTCTATTCTTACTTTGTTTTTCACTATGAAAACAAAGCAAGTTCATTTTTGTCTTATCTAAGTGATTATTAGGCGTTAAAGTCGTTAGTGTGTTAATCGAAGTTTTGGGTAATAAGGTCACATTGTTTTCCTATGTATTGTGTTGTTAATCTATTCAAAAAGTATTATACCATGTTGGAATCAAGTGTTCAAGGTGTTATTGGAGACCAGAGTAGTGGTGCTCAACTTGGTCATAGTCAAAATAGTAGTAACACTCCTAAGTCAGTTGATGACAAACTCAGTAGACTCACTAACTTTGTTAAGAGTCTAGTCTTCATGATGCAAGTTAATAGGAAACAACCCTAGGGTATGCAACAACGTAACCCACTCAAAAATGTTCTAGAGAGAGATTATGGCCAAGGTAGCTAAGCCAACTGCCTAATTCGACCCTAGTAAGCTGGTGGAGTCACAAACCGAGCTGTCAAATGAAGGTTAGAGTTAGAAGAGATAGAAGAAGATGATAAGGAAGTAGATGCGGAGACTAATGAAGGGGACAAGGAAGAGGCTAAGTACTATCAAGCATGAGAGTGAGGATGTCGAGCTCCCCAAAGACTTGACAATGTTAAGGTCCATATTTTGCCATTCAATGGTAATAGAGATGCAGATGAATACTTGAAGTGGGAAGAGAAGGTCAAGAAAGTGTTTGATTGTTATGGATATACAAATATTGTTAAGGTTCGACTTACTGCACTAGAGTTTACTAGGCATGCCACTATATGGTGAAAAAATTTACATGCAGCTAGAATAAAGGATGGAAGACAAGGTGTGAGAACTTAGGATGAGATGAAGATGTTGTTGAGGGGTAAGTTTATGCTTGAGACCTACTTGTAGGATATATTTGCAAAGTTACAAAAACTTTACTAGGGAGGTCGATTTATTGATGATTATGTAAGAGAGTTCTAGATGCTTATAATCCGAGCCAAAGGCTTGTACAGTATCAAGGTTCATTTTTAGACTCAAATATAAAATTCGCAACATTGTGGAAGTGCAGAGGTTCTATATCTTGGAGGAGGCAATTAAGATAGCGCAGATGGTTAAAAAATAAAGAAAAAGTGCTCTAAGCCAAACTAGACTGACATTCTTCAAAGCCTTTGTTCTACGCTAACCTATTTAAGCCAAGTTGAGGATGCCATGCTGAGCTAAGGAGAGGAATGATCGACTTAACGATAGCTAAGTACGCTAACCAAGCTACATTGAGGCCAAACTAACCCTGAGGACATATTAAAGAGTGCATACCGCCAAATGGAAAACCAACAAGGTGAAGTGCTTTAAATGCTTAGGCTTCAGATACATAGCTGTTGAGTGTCCAAACTGACATGTTATGGTGCATTAAAGAGATGTAGTAGATAGCACCAATGAAAGCGAGCCCAAGGAGGAGAAGGATGTTAGAAAAGCCGAAGCCAAGGAGGAAGAGGAGACCTATGTTTATGCTAACAAGGTGAAGTGCTTTAAATACTTAGGCTTCAGATACATAGCTGCTAAGTGTCCAAAACTGACATGTTATGGTGCATTAAAGAGATGTAGTAGATAACACCAATGAAAGCGAGCTCAAGGAAGAGAAGGATGTTAGAAAAGTTGAAGCCAAGGAGGAAGAGGAGACCTATGTCTATGCTAACTAGGGAGAAGTGATGACCCAAGTATTAAGATGAGTATTGAGTTCTCTACCAAACTCTTAGGAAGACTAGAGGAAAATTTATTCCATACTAAGTATACCATCAAAAGATAGTTATGCACCATCACAGTGAATAGAGGAAGTTGTACTAATATAGTTGCATAGTCCTTCGTATAGAGGTTAGGTTTACCAAACCTTTAAGCATCCTCAACCTTATAAGCTACAATGGCTTCATAATAAGAGTACTTTGCACGTAACTAAACAGGTAACTTTGTCATCCAATGTTGGGAATGTGTATGGGGATAAAGTAACATGTGATGTCGTCCCTATGGGGGCTTTACATTTGTTGCTTAGATGACCTTCGTTTTTCGACTGATGTATTACTCACGACAAGTACTATACCTATGCCTTTGTTAAGGATGGAAAGAAGATTGTGTTGCAACCTATGACCCCAACCCAAGTAAATGAGACGCATAATTAACTCACTCGAGTAAGTAAGAAGGCCTTAGTGATGAGCTGAAGAGAACTCCTGACTTCTAAGAAAGCTGATGAGCCTATGTTTCTATTAATTAGAAGATTGCTGGAGATGAGAGATTTGAAAGATGTCTTAGATGATATCTGAAGGCTGATTGTTGAGTTTTCTGACCTGTTTCTTAAGGAACTACCTAAAGGACTACTTTCAGTCCAAGGCATAAAGCACTGTATTGATCTATAGCTAGGCGCTACCTTACTAAATCAACCTACATACAAAATGAACCTTAAGTAAGTTGCCGAGCTACAAAGAGAGGTAAATGAGCTTAGAGAGTGAGGATATGCAAGGGAGAGCATGAACCCTTATGTGTACAAACTTTACTCATCCTAAAAAAAGATGGTTCATGGCATATGTGCATTAATAGCCGAGCAATCAATTGTATCATTATCAAGTACAAATACCTAATGCCGAGGCTTAATGAAATGTTGGATGAGCTTAATGGTGCCAAAATGTTTTCAAAGATTAATTTGCAAAGTAACTACCACCAAATTCACATGAGACTAGGTAATGAGTGGAAGATTGCCTTCAAGACTAGGTACGGTCTCTACAAATGGTTGGTTATGCTGTTCAAACATACCAATGTACCAAGCACATTTATGTGATTAATGAACTACGTAATATGTCCTCTAATTGGAAGATATGTAGTTGTATCATTTGATGACATTTTGGTATATAGTGCCAATTTGAATAACCATGCTTAACATCTCCGAGTAATTTTTTATATTCTATGAGCCAAGAAGTTATATGGGAATTTGAACAAGTGTACATTTTGCCAAGATGAAGTGATTTTTCTTAGGTTTGTAGTGTTAGGGGAAGGAATCCAAGTAAATGAAGAAAAGATCTAAGCTATTTTGGAATGGCCAATGCCGAAGAATATCATTGAAGTTTGAAGTTTTCATAGCCTAGCTTCTTTTTATAGGCAATTCATTAAAAACTTCAATACCATAATTGTCCCCTCGACCAAGTTGACAGAAAAGAGTGATAGGTTGAAATGGGGCAACCAAGCTAAATAAAGCTTTAGGGAGATCAAGAAGAAGCTCACCTCCACACCTATCCTATCATTACTAGATTTTGAAAAACCCTTTGAATTGGAATGTGATGTATCAAGCATTAGGATTAGTGCTATCCTGATGTAAGAATGACAACCCATTGCTTATCATAATGAGAAGCTAATGGTGTCGCCTTGAATTATTCTGTGTACGAAAAAGAGTTATATTCACTTTTTCAAGCTCTTACTATCTAGCAATGCTACTTATTACCACAAGAGTTTGTTATTTGCACTAACCATGAGTCATTGAAGCATCTTAGAAGTTAGAACAAACTTCCAAAGAGGCAAGCCAAGTGGCTGGAGTTTATGGAGGGTTTATCCTACGTAATCCAACATAATAAAGGAAGCACCAACGTGGTCGTTGATGCTCTATCACATTGGCAAACCTTATTGACCACTTTACAGACAGAGTTGCTAGGATTTTCACTTACCACTAAGCTGTATACTTATAACCGTCATTTTGGTCCCATTCTTGAGCAATGCCGAGAAGGAGTTACCATTGGTGGATATTATCTTAAGGATAGCTATATATCTAAGGACTAATGACTATGTATACCAAACTATTCTATGCATGAGCTGTTGGTAAAGGATGCATATAGTAGTAGATTATTTAGTCATTTTGGAGAGACTAAAATAGCTAATCTATTAGAGGAAAGCTTTTACTAGCTTGGTTTGACCAATGATGTCCATAAGTTAGTTGGAAGTTACAAGGTGGGTAAGAGAGCTAAGGGGAAGAGAGAACCCCATGGAGAGTATATATCCTTACCAACACTAACCCTACCTTAGGTCGACCTCAACATGAACTTTGTTCTAAGGTTGCCCTAGACATCCAGTAAAAAAGATTTGGTCTTTGTAATAGTGGATCACTTCAGCAAAATGGCACACTTCATCCCGTGTCATCAAACTAATGATGCTCTATACATTACTTATTTGTTTTTATATGAAGTTGTCCGACTACATAGAGTGTTAAAGATTATTGTTTCAAATTAAGATACAAAATTTTTGAGTTATTTTTGAAAGACTCTTTGGAGAAGACTTAAGAATAAACTTATGTTCAGCTCCAATAACCACCCCTAGACCGAGAGCTAGACTGAAGTGGTGAACAAGCCATTAGGAAATTTACTTAAAGCTATTGTACAAAATAACTTAAAAAATTTGGATCTATGTCTACCAGTTGTAGAGTTCGCATATGATCAAATCATCCACAACATTATTAGAAAGACCCTATTCAAGGTTGTTTATGGCCTTAACCCTAATATCCCCTTAGATCTAATCAATACCCCTACAGCTATTGAAGAAAGTCAATCCGAAGTCAACCGAGCCCAAGAGTTATAAGAGCTACACCAAACCATGACAAAGAGGATTACTAAAGTCAATCAAAGATAATAAGAGATTGGTAGTCAAAGTTGCTAAACTATTTCTTTCAATCCAAGAGACTTAATATGGATTCACGTCAGTCGAGAATGATTTTTTCACTTAAGAAAAAATAACTTATCCCCACGAGCTGATAGTCCAGTCAAGAATCTGAAGAAGATCAATTGCAACGCCTACCAAATCGAGTTATCCAATGACTATGGTGTTTCCTTTACTTTCAATGTGTTCGACCTGATTCCTTCACCAACTAGAAGAAGAAGACCTCGCAAGTGCTCTAGAAGAACAAGAATCAATGACCACTTCAAATTTGATGACAAATCTTTCTAACCCTTAAGCAAATGACAAGAACCAACCCCCCCTAAACCGATCATACATAGTTGAGCTAGAGGACTTTAAGGACTCACCTAGAGAATATTATCTTGAAGCTCCATCCAAGACGGGAATTCCTACCTCAACCTCTATGTTTCCTACTACTATTGACTTGACTACTAAGTTGTTATGTACATTAGACTTGTCGAATAGTTATACCATGACACAACTTATGAGCAGATAGCTTCTAAAGACTATCTGAGCCAAGCTCTCAAGCCGCTTACTAATGTTCGACCTTAACCCAAGTTGAGTACTCTCTAACAAATGACTGACCGAGCTCTAACTTGATCTAGATCAAGTCGGCCCCTAACTTGCAAACTTCCTCTCATCTTCATTTCTTCCAATTTATACTATAATTTAGAACGACCAACCACCATGCGGTACGTATCTTCTGGCATGACATTTTAGAAGGATTCTTTAATTTTCTATATAGGATATTCTTTATCCCTTTTACTCTTTTTAGCATGTTTTATCTATTTTATTTATAGAATACCCATTTGTCTTTTCATACATTTAAAGTAACCCTAGTGAGATGGGTAGATAAAATTATGCTTGATGTACGTAGATAATAACTTCATTATCAAATTTTATATAAGTTTCCCTTTGAGCAACTTTAGTATTCATATTACTCTTCAACTCTTATCTATTCCCTTTAGCAAAGAGTAGCAGTGAGTGACCCTTTAACTTGGACTAATGAGTCATATCCATTGAATTATAGGCCGAGTAGGATTAATTGGTGTATCATATCTAGTTGGTAGCTGCTCGGACTTTGCTAGTTTTTCTTTATTTCCTTTTGTTTTCTCTCCGTTGTAATGTTTCTCTATGTGTTCAACCTTGGAGATGCATCAGCACAGGTAAAAATTTGAATTGCTCGAATAAAATCCAAGGTGTATGGATAAAGTCCAAATAGCTTAGATATAACCTAATGTATATGGATAAAAATTAGAATTGCATAAATAAAATTTCAAAGTGCTTAGATAATTATGAAATACTCTAACGGCATATTCACTTCATGGAATTGGAATTCCATTCCCTCCTTATTCTGTCATCGCCACGTTCACTTGGTTTTTTATCATAGAATCGCAATTCCATAGAAATCCTTATTACTTGAAATTAAGTAATAGAAATTCCTCAATTTAATCAAGGAATTACAATTCCTCACCACTACAACCACCACTACCACCAGTACCACCATCACTACTGCCGCTACCACCACCACCACCGATCGCTGCAACCGCCATTACCACCACCGCCACCACCACCACCACTACCACCACCACCACCACCACCACTACCACCACCACCACCACCGCCTATTACTTTAAGATTAGTTGAGAAAGAAAATAGACCTAGGATAATTTAGTCATTAGAGTTATATTACATATCTATTTCTAAATTGCTTATAAATCTAATTAAACAAAGTAATATATATTACACCTTTATTCAATTCCTTATGGAATTCTAATTCCGTTCTCTCTTCATTCTATTCCATGAAGTGAACATACCGTAAGAGTTAAGGAAATTCTAAGGTAACAAAGCTTAGGACGATCCTTAGGGGTTAGGTCACCAAGCTTGACTTAGGAAGCTTAGTAACTTATAACTCATGGAGCTAAATTCTAAGCATTGTGGAAATTCTGAGGTAATGAAGTTTCAGACAATCCTTGGGAGCTAGGTCCCCATAACCCAACTTGAGAATTCCTATACATGAAATTAAAATACTTAAGTGCCTTGAAAAATCTATAGGCAAGGAAGCTCGAGGTAAATCACAAGACCGTAGCCTTTAAGCTTGGTTATTAAATAATAAAGTGTGGTTTGGTAATTGAAAATTTGTGGACTCAAGCCATTAGATAACTTCCGTACTCTTAAGGCAAAAAAAGCTCAAATCTTCAAGTATCCTAAGTAAGGAAAATTTTGATGTATCAAAGGCTTGGAAGAAAGCTTAGTAAAGGCATCGAAAGCCTATACTAGCTAACGTAAAGTAGACCCACTTCATGGATAATCTCATGACACTCATACCTTAAAAAAATCTAACTCTGTCAAATAACCTCATAGCATTCATGCTTGAGGAAAATCCAATCCTCATGGATAATCCTATAGCATTTATGCCTTAAAAAATCCAATTAGCTTAGATAATCTCGTAGCACTTATGCCTAGGAAAAATCCATTAATCTTACTTGGATCAGCTTTACTAGCATATAAGCTAGAGGAAAAATCCAAGTCACCTCTTAATGCAACCTGATTACCTTCATTACCACGAAATCCTTGAGAAAAATCTAATAACTCGTGCACCATATTACTTCACTTAAGTTAAGATTGTAGCTATTGGGCTTAGGACCTTGAGAGCCCATATAAGCACCCAGTCTCCTTATCAAACACATCACCAAAGGGACTAAGCCAACATGAGGGGTTTGGGGGGGAAGGGGGTGGGGTGGTGGTGCAAATGTTGATGGACAATTTGGACCATGGACTTCCAAAGCTTATTCCAACCTCTTTGAGCCATGGACTGACTAACCTTAGCCTACGACTGGTCTAAGGTAACCCAAGTCTGACATGGAAATACTGGTCAATCGAGCTGACCTTAGGTAACCCTAAGACCTTAACTCGATCGAGTTGAGACCCCTAGCCTTATATCATAGTTAAACCCATAGCGTCCATGCTATGGGTGACCTTAAAACTTAGTAGCCTACCCAGAAGCCTTAGACCTTATGCACTAAAGAATACTGTGACTCCATCACTTGCTTATTTGGGAACATATCTTTCTAGGAGATTTACTAGCCTATTTGGGTGAGATACATATATAAAGAAAATACTTCCCATGAAGCCTATAAATAAAGAGAAAACCAATAGGTAAGACACATTACACATAAACATAAGCCTCCTTACTCTTGTTTCTTCATTAATCTTATAGATTTGTTAACTTAAGCATGGTAGTGGTTGCGTCAAAAAACCCTCTGGCACCTACTAACCTTATGATCTCTTTTAGAATTCAGGTTCATCTCCATAGCCTAAGGTAGAATCTCTATTGGCGAAATTAAGATGACAATACATAGTTTCACTTTTTTCCCCCTTTTGCTATTAACTTTCATGGGGACATTCTTCTTCCTTTTAGAATATTAATATTATGTATAAATAGGCATATAGTTATTGTACTTTCATCTTAATGAAATTCTCTCTTTAAGTTTAGCACTCACATTACAAATTTATGGTTTGCTTTTGTTGGGGGGGAGGGAGGGAGGGCGGCAATGTGGGGGAGTTGTGTATGTATGTGTGTGGGTACTACTAATCATTCTTATATAATTATTAATAGCTAGATTTGATATCATTTGAACCCATTTAATAGTTATGTGGGCAACAAACTAAAAATAAATTATAACTTCTTGATATAGAAGTTGAAATATATACCCCTTTTGTTAATGGTAAATTAAGGATTACCAAAAGCATTGTACTCTGTGCTAATCCTAACACCACTATACTGTATCCACAACCAAACCAATTAATGCACCAAAAAGTTCCTAAATTTTTAAAAGGTCTTATAGCAAAAAGGGTATTTAAGTCATTTCAATGTACTTTCTTCTAACATCTATAATATCAAAATGGGACTACCACTTTTAATGTCCAAAGTTTGTAAAGAATATATGAATCACCCTACAAAATACTATAGTTGTGATAATCCACCATGAGTACTTCTACAAGAGAGAACTCCACTCTCGATATCCTAACTTCTACCTATAATTTATGGAGCAATCTTATAATATTTAACAATATGTAGAATTCAAACTTAAGATAACAAGGTGCCAATACTTCATGTTGCCTTCTCAAATAAAATACTAAATTTTTTAACATTATGCCAAGACATGTTCTTATGTAAGTTACAAACATCCAGGTTTCAATACATGTACATAATGGCATAACGTAACATTGAATATGATCTCTCACTACTCTCTCAAAATCATAATCTTAAGCCTAATAATATCAAGTAAGGAACTTATTAAAAGTACTTCCTAACTCTAGTATAGTAATGGGATCTTGCAATATATATAAACCTATAGAAGAATGAGCACTCATTATAGCTTAGTGAGATGGAAAAACTCTTGCAAGTCAAGTAAGAAGTCAAGCATATGTTACATATGAGTAATCATGTGATTACAACATTGTACATGTTCTTTGTAAACAACATGGCATATAAGGTATACCCATCCCCCTACTAACCATGGGTTGGGGATTTCACATATATCATAAGTTCCAAAGTCATACAAATAATTTCAAGTGGTTCCTTAGCATGACCTTCATAGTGCCTCATATGCCCCTAGATCTACATATAAAAGATGGCAACAATAGACTAACACCAAGAAACACCTAATACTCCCATGCTATTTAGTTTGTGAATGGTTAGGCAAGGCATACGTTAGCCCCTCAACACTACCATATAGCAGTGATGACCTTTAGAACATGTAGGAATCTTGTAATACATGTCGAACCTAATTTCAAGCTCAAGTTATTGATTAGCCAAATTAAGGATAACCAATCAACTTATCGTTGTATATATGAATTATGTATATATATATACATATGTATATATGTATGTATGTATGTATGTATATATATCAATGTCCTATTAAGTAATCTTATCAAACAAAATTCATAGAGAAATCAAGAGAAATAATCATTCACAACATGGTAATTATATCGAGTATAATTAAGAAATGTACTCATTTTATTTGTCCAATTATAAGGTTTCTAGACAAGGATGTAAGATTTATTTAAGTTGACTTCATTCAAATTCCATTGAGGTGCCATTTACGTAGCACTTTAAAAGAAACATTCCTCATTAAGTTGTCAAAATGCTAGGCAATCTAATTCCTCAACTCATAGCAAAAGACATGACTTCAAAAGAGTCATTTAGATGCCTCTACATAGGTGTTCAAATGATCCTTTTCTAGACAGTGGCACATAAGACAAGTTTGAACAAAGCATCTAGTTTTTATAACTTAATCAACTAGTCATATAAAAGTTGCAACAAGTTTCCATCACATATTACTCATAAACCAACACATTTCGACTATTGTAACAAGCAAACATCAAATTAATCACTAGTTTATGATATGACAGTCATTTCATCAATAAAGTAAGAATGTAACATGTTAGGTTTCTGCTAACCTTGATTGCATTTTGATCATTCGTAGTAGTTTAGAGGTAACTCAATACCATTTAAAAAACAATTGTGATCAATAGAAACAAGATGTAGTCATCATTTGGTCAAAACTTACTATAACTATAACTCTACTTCTATTCCTTACCTTTTCCCTATTTCCATCTTTGATTCTTACCTGGCAGTAATTTTAAATTGTTTATACTACTCGAGATTCGTAGAAATATAATTACAAATCTTAAGAACTGAGTTGTATCAAATTATCTAAGAAAATTTCAAATTTAGATGAAAATGAATCCTTACTATTTTGGGCTAAAACAACATGTTTAATGAACTTTAAGGACGAATAACTTAATAATTAGATAGTGATTGAAGCTATAGTTGCACTTGATGGTAATGATCTACATTATAAGTGCAGTGGAAGTGGTATTACACAATTTGATGGACTAAGGTAAGAGATATGATGACTTAAAGTGGTAAGGTAAACTTTGCTCTTACACTTATAAAATTCTTTTTCTACATGTTAAATGCCTTCTAAGAGGTCAATTTCATGGCAATTTTTAGTTAAGGTGGTGATGGCTTAAAAGTAGTGGCGGCATCGTAGTAGAAGAGTACTCAAAGTAGATAATAGGGATTGTTTTAGCTTTAATTTGTTTAAGTAGAGTGATGTAATCAAAAAGAGCAAGTTAAAGATTCTTTATCTAATTATAGAAGCAAAGAGAAAGAATAAGAAGGATGAGGAGGAAGATGAAGACATAAAGTGATTAAGAAAGGAAAAAGAGAGAATTGGGGGAAGAAAAATTAGCACTTAGGTGTAGACTTAGGGAGCTTGTATTTAGAGATTTGTAGTATGTAATCTTGAATGTTGAGTAAGGTCAAATTTTATTGATCTGTTGTTCTTTCTTTTTTCTTTTTAGTGTAAAATATACAAGTTTAATAATTATTTGAATATAATTATATGGAGCTTTTTTATGAAAATTTATGAGCATTCTTGAAATAAATTATAATGTGAGCATATGCTAAAAAAATTATTCTAGTGACTTTAAGTTATATTCTTAAATATCATTGTCTGTTTATTGTTGATTTACTATTTGTGCTTTAAAATCTCAAACTTTTAGATTTTAATTTTTTTTTAGTATTTATATTATATCATAGAACTAATTATCATGGTCTTTATATTTGTTATCTTATTTTTTGTTATGTTTGGTCCTTAATCTGGTTTTGTATCTGCTTAATCCCTTATTAATTGTGTTATGACTTAAGATTTGGAAATTTTAAAATTAATATTGCGTCCTATTCCCTTCCTCCTCCTCCACCCCCCCCACTAGTNAGTTCCATGTCTAACGTAATGATCCCCTTGGCTTGGACCATACTTCCATTGAAGTCGATTAGATTATGGTAGTACAGCTTCATTTTCACTAGCAGCTTCTTCCTCATCCTCTCGTAAGTATGGAGGAAAAGTATATCGGTAAAACTGCTAATGTTCACCATAATCTTTAAGACCTCAAAATTTGAGATCCGTACCCCTATTACCAAGGCATTTGATGGGGTATGTTAACCCTTTGAAGGTCTTCATCAGAAAAGGAGATAGAAGTGTCCAACTTCTGTCTCTTTTCCCTTACAGTCAGCACCTTTAATGGGGTGTTAACCGAGCTGGCTAAATTAACTGAGCTGCTAGTACTTAGCCAGCTCCTAAGGTACCACCCCCCACCCCCCCCCCCCCCCCCCCCCCCAACACTTTTTACCAACTATAGAGAGGGAAGATTTGAACCCTAATATATCCTGATGAGAAACCAGTAATGATATCACTAGGTTACATCGATTTTGGCGTAATATGGATATTCTGAAGCTTGATATTTTTATTGTAACCTTTGAGATTTCACAATATATTAATTAAATATACTGACAATTCATATAGTTAATGTCATTTAGGTAGTTAGGTTACTCTAATAAATAACAAGGTAGAGTAGGACAGTTACTTTAGATGGTTAGAAAAGGATATATTCATAACAAAAAGAAAAAGGGATAAATCTCACGCAAGTACTTAAACTTTTTAAAATTTTCATTTTAGTACCTAAACTTATCGATTTTTCAATTAAGTCCCTAAATTAATTAAAATGCATCATTTTACTATCTTTGTAAGTTTTAGTAGTAGCAAATGTTAATATTTTCTGACATGGCATCTCTTTCTCCTAAGTGGTGCTAACCTAAGATTTTGCGTCTCTCTTACTTGTTGTTAGCATGAACATTAGTCCAACAAACAGCCATAGTGTCAAAGGAAAATGCTTCTTGCAAGCTATAAATTTAGAAATAGAACTCATAAACCCTATTTCCTAAATTGAAATCCATAGATTGAACTTGGTTCACTCCTAAACATGCATCTTAGATCCTCATCTCTAACAATAGTAATGGCAAGGAGAAATGCACTTCAAGCTATGTTGTCATTAATGTCTATTCCTGGCTATCGTTTCATAAGTACTCTAGGTGATGTGTATTGTTTCTATGGCTTGAGACACAAGATGCAAAGAGCTTGAACATTAGAAAACTATGGGAGAAGGTTCTACGATTGTCCTTTATACCATGAGAGTAACAATTATAGCTTCTTTAGTAGATTGATACAATAAATGGCCGAGCATAGTATCAAGGAAGGAAGTAAATGTTGAAGGAGTGGACATTAGAGAGATGGATTATCTAGATATACAGTGAAAATTGGATGTTTTATAACCATAGATCTCTATGCATGATGGCACATGCAAGCGTGAAAAACCAAAGTAAGATCTAAAAATCTTTTAAGTAAGTGTTAGGAAATTATGTTTTTGTATCTTTATACATGTGTTAAAAAAGTGTGTTAATGGGTTTTGGAATATGTCAATGGGTAGAGAAGTTTGTAGTAGGATTTTGATGTGGAGTTGTTAAACATGTTAATGGTGATATGGTTAATGAATTGAAAGTGTCTTTGTCAATTTAGTTTTACTTTAAATTTTATTCATCATGTAATTTATGTCATGTTTGAGTATCCTTTACATTAAATATAACAACAGTTTCATCAATTTATAGAATATATAGATAGAAAAAAGAAGGGAGGCATAAGCAACTAGTTTTTATCAATTTCTATTCACTAATGACTGTCATCCTTTTGCTTTGAAATCATCATACAAGCTTAGCTACTACTTAGGCTATGTTTGAACTAAACTTGAATCTCTACCTTAATGAAATCATTTTACAAGCTTTGCAGCCACTTAAGCCATGTTGAATGATAAGCACAGATTCATATACATGGTATGCTCATTTAGAATGTAAACTGAAGACATTGATCTATTATATACATAATCACACCATATCTAATAGGTTTATTCTTTTAAGTTATAGGGTGTAAATGTAAATTTTTTTTTTATTAGAGCAAGGAATCCTGAGTCTAATCCTGCACATGCTAACTAGTATAAATTGGAGAATAGCTTATCACCAATTGAGTAAGATACATACCTACCAGATTGAGCTATTCCCTACTACACATTACATCTTCATTACTAACAATATCAGCTTTGTGATATTATCTTCAATAACTTTCTTATAGCAAATTTTATTACTGATTTTATAGACTTTTTAAAGTCTAGTGCTAGCTTCTTATGGAAGAGATTACCTTTAACCATAGTTTATTCACTCATTAAAGGGAGGGAAATGATCGAAGAGTCGAAGTTACATTGTACTACTAAGTTATTTTACAACATTATAGGTTAAGCTAAAGAAAAATGAGACCGAAGAGAGCCAAATAGCTGGTTATATATGAAGCATTAACAGCTTTCACGTACACAATATGTTTTTACATGCTATTGCTAGATTCATTTTTGGCAACAAGATGCTCCTGACCAAGAGCATAACAAACTCGTTTAAGATTAGTTGAACTTGTATCATCTGAACATACCAAGCTATTATTACAATCATTAGGCCAACACAAATTGCAGCCACTAATAAACAAATAATAGAATTTTAATTTGCAAATTTTCAAGTGAAACAAGAGCAACTCAAGATCCTTCTTTCAAAATAAGAAAAAAATAATAAAATCAAAACCCTATGCCTTGATACAAAATCATATCTACTATTCCATGCATCCAAGTGAAAGAAGCTAATATTAATGTCCTTGTACTTTTACAATAAAATTACACATATTCAATGCAAATACTCAATAGTAAATTACAATAAATCTTCACAATAGAAACTATAATTAAAATAGTAAGGAGTATTAGTTCTAAATACGAACCAAAATATTATATCAACTAAAAGTTACAATTGATACAAAATCATATTTAAATAGTTGCAACGAGATACAAAAGACATAATTCAATGGTTGCACAAAACCATGAAAAAAAGTTGCAATCACTATTGACTTTCTGAGCTGCCAATAGTTGCAGTTGATACAAAAATGATACTTCAACATCTAAGACAGTTTTCATACTATTTTCAAACAACACTAGCATGTCTACAATGTTTAATCCATTATTGTCTAGTCCAAATAGATCACTTCATCTCCACCACTGCACTTTGAGTTCTTCTTAGAAGACCTTGAGTAGTTCTTTCTAGGTGATGTCATTAACCACGTACTTCTTTGAGTAAAGAATGAAATAACTTTATCCGTGACTATCCACTTCTTCATCTTCGACTTAGAAGCAATATTGTCATCATCAGAGCCTTGCTTAGCCTCAGGTGCATCTGTTGCATTTTCAAACTTCACTTACCCTTCCTCCTCAGTTTCTCCATACTCGATCTTAGATCTTATTATAAGAGATTGTGTAGTTGGCAATGGAGAATGGAAAAATTGATCAGTCCTACAAATGGGCACAAACACTGTGTTTCATTCTAAGAGTAACTAATCCAATCCGATTGAAGCGAATAGCTACTCCAGTCAAGCAGTGCAACCGATAATATTTGCTCAGAAATAGTTGTATAGCTTAAGTACTATTCATTAAAAGAGGGATGGCTTAGGTACTATTAATTGAAAAGGGCATTCTATCTACTACCAAACATATCCTGCACCATACAAATACATGATTAGTATAATTATTAACTCAAAAAGAAAGAAACTTATTGACAAAGAATGATTTCACAAGGTATACCTCTTTACTAAATAATGGCATTTCTACGTACCCAGTTGCTACATTGTTGATGTTTCCTTTGGTTGCTCTTATTGAGTTAAGCTTTGTAGGCTTGGGAATCTGTGGATACAAGACATTTAATATATAAATGGAAGCATTAGTGCTTTTTTAGTAAATTGCACTAACTTTAATATGGAAATAGATGTAAGCAACATGTTCTTGCATTAATGTTTGCTGCACTCCTTCAGTCGTAGATCGACAAGTATTATGATTATGTCCACTTTGTTTGCACTCCTTACAAGTCATCTTCCTTCCATATCTTGTCATTTTATTGCCTCTAAGTAGCTTAATAGGATTCTTTCTCCTTACCTTAGGTATCTTACCATGCTTCGTTCGTAGTGGCAATGGCTCTAGACCTTGAAGTCTAGTTTTCCTCCAAAACTTCTCTCCTAGAATGGTTCCTATTAAGTAGGCATAAGATTTTAAGAACATTTCCTTATGATAATGTTCATCAATGAAGTCTTCGAGTAGTCCCCCTATCAAAACTATATCAAAAATAGCATGACAATAAGGGATGCTTGATAAATCCCAAGCTCAATAAGCATAAGTAAACTTGCCATTGTCGAGATCATATATGTCAGAGTTATGTTGGACCTTGTATTCATCCCTACCATTCCACCTTGCCTTGCACCACCTAGCTTCCATCTGATTATCATCCAATTTTTTTAGGATCCTTAGACCGTAATCGCAAAACCATTTGCTTACTTTATCCCATTATGTGTACATCAGTTCCATGACCATCAATCTAATATCCTCAAGTGTGCTAATAATTGACTTAGACCTTGCTTCAACTAACTAACCGTTAAACGCTTCACACGGATTATTATCTACTATGTGACACTTAACGTTAGTGTTGAAGAAGGACTTATACCAATACTTTGCCTCAATTTTCATCAAGTCAATCTATCCATCCTTGTCAACATTAAACAAGCACTATAAGGTGGCCTCAAAATCTAATTTGTTTGTGCTCTTAGCAATCGCTTAGAACAATTTCTTGAAAAGTGGTCCCTTGTATTTGCTCCCCCAAGGCCCTATAAGAAATGTACAATCAAGGTTGTGTTAAATTACCAAATTTGATTGCATTTTATAATATTTGCACAAATCTAAAGAATAACCAGCCATTCTATCTTCAAAACTAGATATATACATGCTTGACTATACATTATATAGTTTTGAAGATGGAATGTATATATGTATATAAATGAAAATCTGAAGAAGTCAAGTAATGGCAAAACGATAACAAAAGGTTGCATAAGTCGGGAAAATAATACTAGAAACTACTCATGTCAGGAAAATATTAGCAACACATAGAACTACTATATTCATAGCAAAAATTATATACAAAGGCATGTTAGAATGAATAGAAATTAGGGAAATATTAATTGTACTGGGTTAACTTATATTAAGCTTATTGACTTATTACTTTTACCATCTCAATGACTCAATAATGATGTCTAACTAATGTAGATAAGAAAGAATAGAAAATACAAATAGATATAGTAAAAATTGTCATACCTTTTACTTGTTGCTTATGATAATCTAGCCCTTACCTTTGTCATCCGTGTCAATTGCCAAGTCCTCCATTAACTATTGCATAAACTAAGTCCATGTGTTCTTATTTTCTATCTTAACAACCACCTAGGCGATGGGAAATATTTGGTTGTTTGCATCTTAACCTATTACAGGCAAAACTTCTTCCACGCAAACAACCTTTAAGTAGCAACCATCGATGCCAAATACTCACCTACAACAATATAAAAACTCTCTTGGAAGCATAAAAACACATGTAAAACCTATCAAACATGACCTTATTAGCATTGAATTCCCTTCGAAAATTCAAGAAAACAATAGAGTTCAAAATTTTCCTCCAAAGCTCCTAGGCATATTCCTACAACACCGCATGCTCCTTCACCTCTAAGCCTATAAGTTCTTCCATAAGTCTTAACTTAGCCTACCTACACTAGGACATGGTAACACCAATGCCCATTTTCTCTCGCACCAACTCTTTCAAAGCATGTAACTTAATATTTGGTGTAGCTTTTATAGTCAACTAAAACTTTTTAGATATTATTATACTCTTAACTCTTTTATATTTTAAGGAGATGCCATAAGTGTGCTTTCCTCTAAAAGTGTTCAGATGAAATGTCTATGTCTCCCTTTCATATGAGTCATACATCAACCATGGGCATTTTTTATTTGCACATATTTCCCAAACTTGACTTTTGTTGTTTTTAACAAATTCAATCTATCATTGTTCTATCATAGGCTTTTTCACAATCACTTGCTTGAACTCTTTTGGACCTAAAAAGATCATTGACACACAAAACATAGCATCCTCAAAATTGCTATCATATACTAGATACTTACTTCTCTCCCTAACAATTTCCTCCTCACCATTTTTCTCCTCTTATTGTATTTTGAAATCATCAAGATCCCCATCTTTGCTATAATTGGTTTCCTCATTAACACCATCATCATCTCCTTCTGATGGGCTATAATCAGGGTCCTCAACAACCGTGACAATTGATCCATATGTACTTTCATGATCAACTTGCCTACTCCTACCATGGTATCTATCCATAGTTGCCTTAGGAGCTCTCTGAGTTTCCATGAGTTCCTCATTTAACTCTTCCTCACTAATTTTTGTCTACCCCTACATTGTTATTTCTTTGCCTAAAAGTCTCTCCAAAGCTTCCACTAGATGGGTGCTACACATATATTTCAATATTATTACTGATAACAAAATTACTAACTAAGCTCATAACATCAAATTCATCAAAGATTACCCTAAGGCCATCAACCATCGTCACCCTAGGAATCTTCCTCTTATATTATAGCACCCACTACTTGATAACAAATTGATAATGTATTGTTCAAATAACTCACTTGACTAAACATCAACAATGATACTGTTGCCACTCTCATACCACACATCCTACTGTCCTTTCTTAAACATTCCATTGAAAAATATGGTAATCAACCTTTCACCCATTTACATACCTGAAACATAGAGTAAAATAGATATATCATAATAATTGAACAATAATATAGACTTTTTAAAATTTTTTATCAACAAAGCATGTCAACAAGCTGGAATCATAAAGTACAAGCCACATTCTTATGAACACTACAAACAAAAACCCATATGGTTATGTCTCAAGCAAAATGGAACGGCATAACACCAAAATAATGAAAAATTAACATTCTTATGAATATACCTTATACACCCTACCTACATCTTTATATCAACCCTTCGTGTTAGAAAAAATAAAAAAAAAACAAACACACACACACACACACACACAAACACAACACACTCTCTATTTTCCTCATTTATTAATATCTCTCTCACTCCCCCACACTCTCTCTCACTTTTTCTTTTCCGCTTTTTGCTATAAACTACACCCTACATCTCTTTCCTACTCTCTCTCTCTCTCTCACTAACATTCTCACTACCCTATTCCTCTCTCCACAACTCTCATGTCTCTATGTTCCTCATTTATTAATATCTTATATTAATATTATAATATATTTGATTGTACAGTATAGCTTATTTATTTCATATGCATGCAATATAGGTGCATTGTTAGCTAGCATAGTTATATGTGTCTAAAGGCACTTGTAACACGATGCACTATATTTAAAGTTAATGATTTTTTGGGTGAAAGAGAAAACTTTCCCTTATAAATCACTCCCCTCCCTTTTTTCATACTTTTTCTAAATAAAGGAAATATCGTTTATTTATTTTTTTTCACCTCCAATTTCTTCCCACTCTTGTCCTTCCTCTTACCCAAACATAGCCTAAGAGTTCATTAACAAAGGGGGAAAAAAAATACTTAAAGTGTGTTTTGTGGTTCTTGTCATTGTTAGCCGCTAGAATTTATATCATTTAAGCTTATCTAATTGAATTTATGCGGCTAACAAAGTGAAGTAACTCTAAAATATACAAACAGAAAGAGAAACATACACCCCTTCTATAAATGGTAAATCAAGGATAAACAAAACCATGTGCTTTGTCCTAATCCCAACAACGCTACTATATGCATAACCCAAAAAAAAAAAAAAAACTTATCCCATAAATACGCCAAACACAGCACTATGTTGAAAATACATGCAGCCAGATACCCTAGCAAGAAGTCGATATTTTCCTGTGACGATGTCTTCAATAAACCGCAATAGCACGTATGACAGTGGCGATGGATTCGGGAACTGGAAGTCTCCAATTCCATACCTTTTTAGTGGGTTAGGGCTTTCTTTAGGAGTTATTTTGATTTCATTGATAATTCTGGCTTGCTCTTATTTGAAGCCTGTATCGTCATCAACGTTAGGGGACGAGGAGAGGTGCTCTGGTGTAGGAACAGAGAACAATGAGCTGCCAAAGATTGTGGTCATTATGCCTGGACTCGACAAACCTACTTATTTGGCCAAGCCTGTGCCTGTGAGTGCTAGTGTCTGAACACGTTTGGGCAGTAGATTTTTACATAGTCCTTTTTGTTTGAAATGGTATTCAAATTTCGTTTTAGATGATATTGGGTCTTATTTTTGGTAGTAGTAGTCCACAGAGAAATGTAAAAGATATATCGATGACAATAGTAAAAAGATTGCTCAAAATTCCATTTTTTCAGGACACATCTTTAGTAGTAAGTCGAATTATTTATGAATATATTGTGAGTTTATTTAGAAGACTGAAGCGTGATTTTTTTTGTTTTTCCACTACCCATGTTTAGAAAGTTTTATTTCTTATGCGCTCATGAGTAGTAAGAAATGGATGTTTTCCTTCTATTTTATTTTTCCATGTCATCGCAGACTTTATGTTGAAAATTGACTTAACATTCACATATGGAAAGAAAAAAAAAAAAAAAATTTTTGACGCCATGATCAATTGTTTAGCAAGTGTTGTCGTCAATTTTATTAGACTTATGTGTCCAGATCTGCTATAAAATCAATAACGTATAATAATCTATTTGTCTGTAAGATTTTTACGTCATTTATTTCCTCAATTAATTATTACCGGTGCTACCAATGATAGATTTTCCGAACTTCTGTCGAATATATGTATATAACCCCGCAAGATACAGGGGATCAGTTTCATACGAGTACATCTGGTTTGGCAGGAATTAGGAAGACGATTAGAGGGAGAACCGATGTCTACGTGGGGGCCCAGCCGGCTAGGTGGCTAATCATCTATAAGAACGACTTCAGTCGTGATGATAATACGGAAAAAATTTCACTCGGTAGAGAGGTTAGAACACATCTTTTATATGTACGCGCAATAGATCAATAGTAATTGAATTCGTAATACGTGTTATATAAATATACGTACAGTATTATATGAACTTACCTATATCTAAGTAATGTGAATTATCCAGTGAATCTAACCATCACCAGCCTATCATTTGGAAAAGAAAATGAAAGTTTCATAGTTGAAAAATGGGGTCATCATCTAGACCATTAGTTCATTTCATTAACCAGGACTAAAACCTTTCTTACCGACGGCGACGTCTCGTACCGCATATAACGAAAGAAGTCCGGTTGAAAAGAAAAGAGAAACAATTGAAAAGTTGTTAAAATGAAAACTTTTGTACTTACTTGTGTGGAAATGCAACAACTAGAAATGGATGAAATGTAAAGAGGATAGTAAAAGAAAAAAATAATATTGTTGTTAAGACATTCGAGAAAGCAAATATATATATATATATATATATTATTTTTTACTTCTTGAAGGCAAGATTAGCGCTTAAAAATTAAACATTTTCACATACTTCTAATCAATTCAATTCTTATTATTATTATTTTTCATTTCCTTAAACTTTCTCGGTAATAAAATTCCACCGTTTTTCACAATTTCTCTTCCATTTCCCTTGCATTCCTCAGAACCAAACACACAATTAAACTAACTGTTACACCTCAAAATCCAAGCGCTTGAACAATGCATCGTAAATTACTCATTCCAAGAATATGTAAGATTCAGAAAATACTACGCATCTGCAGTTAATGTAAATAAATAAAATTTTATATTTTCTTCCAACTCTTACAGCAATAATATGGTTTACAATATAATTCTAAATCTTCTTAAGTACATAATAATCAAAGATGTCAATCTACGTAAATCTAAACTAAATTCACCTATTAGTCAATGCCTTTTGATGCTCTAGCGTTGCTCCTACTCCCCAATTAAAAGTCCCAGTCGTGGTAGAATTAATATTTTGCACTGGAAGTAACATTTTTCAAAATATGTTCGAGCACAGTACTTAATTACTGCATACAGAGATACATGGATGCTAATCCACAATGCAGATACGTGCTTATTACACACTAACTTGCTTCTTATTTATACATGATACTGTTCATAATAGAACCAACGGAAATTAACAACATACATGAAGATAGAACGGATATTCAAATATAATTGTTTTTAACTCATTGTCTATGGTGTTACTTTAACAACGTTTTTTAGATTGAACCTTTCAATAATAAATAATATAAAATATATATATATTAAATACAAAATAAATATAAATAAAACCTAGATAATCACAAATCACAATAAGATAAATTAATAAAAAAGGCTCGAGCTTTGGGGAGAGCGAGACCATATTGTCGTACTACAGTGGGAATAGGAACAGGAAGGGAGCAAATGGGGATGAGAGAGTTGAAATCGGTGACGTAGTCATTACTCACTTGAACGTAATAAAAGGATAAGTTTGACTCATTTCCCTTACTCATCTTGATAGAATTTTAACTAAATGCATGAGTCAAATCCAACATTTGATTACGTGGCAAAATATCGGCAACAGGACGTCTACACTGAAGTGTATGCAGGGGACTCTGAAACGCAACCTTTGTTGATTTCTGGAAGACGTAGAAATAACGGCATATAAAATGTAAAGGGTGTATTTGGTACATTTGTTAAGAATTAAAATAAAAATTTATAGTGATATGTTTATTTGATAAAAAGGAAAAAAAAAATGTAAAAATAGTACGTTTTTTATTTTAAAAAGTACCGGTCACATTCATTTTACGTTTTAGAAAGTACCATGGGCGAAACAAAACCAAATGCGAAAAGTGGGGTTTCAATTTTTACTCAAAAGTAGGATTAATGGGTCCAAATGAGAGTGCACTCCACGTCATCTTTTCACTTTGGATAAATAATGGCAAGTAGTTGTCCTTTCCAGTAGCTGTTCTACATGCATAATCTTACAGGAAAATTTCATTACTCGGTGAATTTACTTTTAAGTTACATTAATTCTTCCCTTTTATATTTTTTTATTTATCAAACAAAAGATTGGTATTATAGTATTTCAACCAGTGTTCATCAGTACAGAAGAAGTCCCACTTACATCATTCCACTGGCTATGATCCATATCTAGAACAACTTTAGCAGAGAGAATGGAAGGCAAAACCATTAATTCAAAGGACACACCCTCTTCCTAAAATTTGAAGTCATCCAATCTATTATTTTGTTTCCATTTCTGGAGATACAAGAAAAGGAGCCAAAAAAACTCCCTAAAACTGATTCAAAATAGAGCAAATCTCTTTCAGAAGTGGCTTTATAGCCCAATGAACATATCTAGCCTATTCACCAAGGCATGGAATATCTTAAGCAATTTGACTCAAAAGTAATATGAGTCCAATTCATATCCTTTGCCAATTGGACACTCAGTATGGGACCTCATGGTTAAGTATACCATATGGATTGTAAAATATTAGAATACTAGTTTATAAGGTCATAGTTGTAAATATCTTATCAACACAAGTTTAAAACTTTTGGACAAAATAATTAAAATAGGCCTATTAGTGTTTGTTGGCTTGATTATTCACTACTTATAGCTTAAGGCATTGCAAATAGTATTAGAATGAACCCCCTATCGATAAGTGGATGATTCGGTTCTAGCTTCAATTTAGAGAAGAAGTCCGAAGAAAATAAAGAGTATTACTAGGGTGTGACTTCTTGTATACTTTTAAGATGACTTATAGATAATGAGTGACCTGAATCATATACTGAAAAAAGAGAAAGATCTAGGCTTAATTGTAAGGCCTCGTAACGAAGACGTCGCGTGTTTAAGGGAGGGAGATTGTAAGATCATATGGTTAAGTGTCCCACATAAATTACGAAAGATTAGGGTACTAATTTATAAGGTTATAACTGTGAATACCTTATTAATACAAGCTTGAAACTTTTGGATCAAGTGGTTAAAATAAGTTCATTAGTTTTTATTGATTTGATTATTCACTGCTTATGGCCTGAGGCATTACACCTAGTAATAGTGCCATGCACTTTGCAACCTCAGATGCATAAGCCAAACAACCTTTTAACCTACTTATTATGACTTTTCCACTAAAGTCATGAGCAACTACGCCAAGCCTTATGCTATAATCTGTCTCAAACCATGGCTCGTCATAATTCACTTTGATTACATATGTACTATAAGGAAGCTAA
The DNA here is from genome assembly GCA_024138015.1 of Lumnitzera littorea. Taxonomy (NCBI): domain Eukaryota; kingdom Viridiplantae; phylum Streptophyta; class Magnoliopsida; order Myrtales; family Combretaceae; genus Lumnitzera; species Lumnitzera littorea. Next base: position 75,411,076 of record JAMXBB010000010.1, read on the forward strand.
GATTGACACATTTGCATAAGGATACACAAATCTAAAGATGACCCTTCTAGATGTTAGCTTCCTTCCCTTTTTACATTTAATACAACTACTTCCATTCATTAAGGCATGGAATATCGTTGAGCAATTTGACTCAAAAGTAATATGAGTCCAATTCATGTACTTCGCCAATTGGACACCCAATAATAGTGCTACACACTCTACAACCTCTAGCGCATAAGCCAAGCAAGATTTTAACCTACCTAAGATGACTTTTCCACTAAAGTTACAAGCAACTACTCTAAGCCTTGCATTATAACTTGTCTTAAACCACGATTCATCACAATTCACTTTAATTACATGTGTACTAGGAGGAAGCTAAGATTAACACATTTGCATAGGGATATGGGAATCTAGATATGACCCTTTTAAATGTTAGCTTCCTTCCCTTTCTACATTCAATATAGCTACTTCCCATTCCCTAAAAATAATATTATAATTCCATATATCAATGTCACATATTGTTGCACATCTTCCCTTCCAAATTGTCTACAACACCAATCTTACTTGATGGACAAAGTCTATCCTCTCAAATCTTAAACTTCCATTATTCTACTAAGTAACTCCACCAATCTTGCAAGTTTGTCAATTTATCTTTGTTTGTTCACCTTCACTTCAAGGATCTCGAACTAAACTGGTTATGCCAAATCATGCACTTGTAATGCATGTTTTAGGGTTTCCACTTTCCTACATAAAACTTATAAAGGTGTTTGACAAGCATGTCCGTGAAATAAATTTTCCATGGTTAGTATCAAATTGTTCATTACTCTCTAGAGAAAATGTTTAATCTTGGTAAGTGTTTTTGGTTCCATAGATTTTTCCAAAATGATTGTTGGATTTGATTAGATGTTGATGGATTATGTGGCACAGGTTCAAGAATCTACAACAAAATGAAATGGTAGGTTAACTTCACAATATATTCCCCCAACCGCTCCAAAGGCTACACAATCCCGTCCTTTCTTCATTGGTATGTCAAAGGTAAAGCACTTATTGCCATACATTGATCTTCTGTTAAGTAGTTTCTAATTCTAGATAAATCCAATCTATAATTACCCTCTTCAATTAATCTTGCAACTTCAAGTTAATATCTATGCTTTGATTTCCATGATGAAGCTTATATTCCTTTAAAGTAGGAACCTAACAATCCAACTAAATTTGAATTCAACTGCCATCTTTTATCTTCCATTAAGCACCCTTGAAAAGTATTTCCTTTCCCTCTAGTCTACTACTCCAACCCTTGGAACCCTTACTTCCTCTACAAACATCCTTAAAATCCTTGTATAGAAAGTAAATTCCTTTCAACACATGTACCTAGAGAGCATTCGAGCTATTCGCCACTCACCAAGCAAGCTTGGTTAGTAATGATAAATTATAGGTATATAAATCCTTAAACCCTAATCCTTCCCTTACCTTTAGCTCTTGTCAATTTGTGTCTTTCTACCCAATGTATTTTCCTCTCTCCTTGTTTTACTACCTACCAGAATCTTGCAATAAGTGAATTCACTTCTCAGCACCACTTCTTTCGGTTCCTAAAACATAACATGGAATAAATAAGAATAGTTGAAGCTATAGGATTAATGAGAATTTCTTTACCAACACTACTCGGTAAACATTATTTCTAGCTTTACAACTTCCTCCTTATTCTATCTCTAACAAAGTTAAGGGCCTCAACCTTGGATTTCCCCTAAATAGAAGGTAAACTTAGATAAGTACCTAGATCATCCACTACTGGTACTCCCAACACTTCCTCTAACTCCACTTGCAAGACATCTAAAGTATTCCTATTAATGTTTATTAGATTTTAAAAAGTTTACTTCTTGGTTAAATGTAGCACAGTATCCTAGAATAAGTGCTTTAAGCTTGAAAATCTCTTCACAATCAGCCTTTAAGAAAAATAAGGAGTCATTTGGAAAAAAAAAACAAGTGAAATAGAGCAAGACATGCTTTTTTTTATTTTAAAGCCCTATAATCCATCTTCTGTGATAGTCTTGTTAATTCCTCTAAAAAGCACATCAATAACTAAGATGAACAAGTATGGAGATAAGAGATTCTGTTGACGAAGTCCTCTTCTTAGCTTTACCAACCCAACCACTTGACCATTGACTGACAAATTGCATTGAACAGTAGTAACACATTGCAAACCCAGTCAATCCACTTAGAAGCAAGATCACATCTTAGTAGTACACTCTATAAAAAAATCTAATTCAATGTAGTCATAAGCCTTTTTCTTATCAACTTTGATTGCACAAAATTTTTTACCACCACTTTTCTTAGTTTTTTTAGAAAATGGAACAACTCGTGCTATCACCATGTTACCATGAATCATTTGACCTAAAAGAGAAGTGCTTTGGTTTTTAATTACAAAATCATTTAGGAAAGGTTTAAGCCTATTAGTATTGATCTTGGAAACAATTTTTATATAGGAAGTTATAAATACCAATAAGTCAATATTGAGTAACAGTTTGGGGATTTAGAACCCTAGGAATAAGGATAAGGTTAGTGACATGAAGAGAGTTAGGGAAAGTACCTGTCATGAAGAAATCCCTTATTACCTTTATGATTGACTTTCCCATTAAATCCCAACGAGACTAGTAAAACATCATTGGGAAGCCATTTGGTATTGGAGCTTTTGGAGCACCTATTTAGGACACTGCACATTTGAACTCCTCATTCAAAACCACACTTATTAGCACTAAATTGACTTCCTCTGTTACAAAGTGTTCAACCTATTGTAAGCAATCTCCATTGTTCCTTCCACCATTCAATTGATACATGTCATAACACTAAGGAGAGCCTAGTAGGATTATCTAAAATTTTCATATCACGTGTATACTCATGATACAAAAACCCCCTTACAAGTTAAAGATTGTAAAACTTTAAATAATTAAATACTAAGGTTTTCGATTTCGATTAAATAATTTGCTATAAAATATAAGTAACTATAGATATCCGATATTTCACAGTTTACTAGAACTGCAAAGAATCGGTATCCCCTATCAAATGTTAGATAAGGTAAAACAACTTAATTATTTACAAGAAATGCTATATTATACATAATCTTATCATATAGTATTTTCTACATCAATTGTTTCTATACCAACTATACACATTTCAATTTAGTCTAACATCATTAAACATATTTCCAGTTTGTACTCTACTCTTAAGATTTTCCCTAATCCATACTTAAAAGCACCTATAAAAGAAACTATAAGGGAATAAGCAAACCACGACTCCATGAGTTCGTCCCTAATTACTACCTTTCAAGCAAGTTATCAAATATTATTAGCACCTATGCAATCTATCTATAAGCAAAATGAATGCATATGTAGTGAATGCAAGCAATATATCCATAGGAGTTCAAAACTATGGAAGATATAGATTTACGTCATCTACACGTCGATTTTTCCTCCGTACTTACCCTTACGAGGCACCTTACCTTAACCGCATAAGGTTATCTGGAGGCAACGTCCCACTAAACGTTTCGCGACTATTATCTTAATCCGAAAAACAACAATTAATATAGGTGGATCCTAATTAGGGCCATCTACCAAACATATCAAAAGTTTACTAGGCACACAAAGCGAGTCCTCTCACTACCAATATATATCCAAGGCCCCATGGGCACAAATCTACGAATCCTTTCGCAATCAATTAGAGATACTATGCTAGATTTGCCTTAATAATAAAAATGTCATTCACGGGCACTATGAGCCCTCAGAGAAATCATACAAAATGTATTTAAGATTAGAAAAATGTTTGCAAAAAAAAAAAAAAAAATACTTTTCTCAAAAATCTGCAAAGCTAACACTCTTTATTAGTATACCAATTGAGTTACAAACATGTAACAGATATAACTAGTTATTTTAGTTGAATAGTTATGTTTACTAATTTAAGAAAGTGATCATACGGCTGATAACACATAAAGTAATCAGTTATTCAATTAAACAATCAGTACTAACCAACAAACAACATCCAAATAACAAACAGTAAATAAATAGCAGATTATAAGAACTCCCTCACTTGGGTTAATACTCTCTCTCTAATCCTTTGGAATTTTCAATTCTTAATAATTGGGCACCTAAAAAATAAATAAATCTATAAATATTTTGAAAAACTAGGTTCATCGATTAACTAAATATCTATCAGTATTTACCTAATTTCCTACTATAACCCAAGTATAGTATAAGTATAATTTAATTTAAATCTTTTACCTATTTTTCTCCCTTTATCTTAAATTTTCGATTACGTATAGTTTTTTCATTTTAATTCCAATTTTTATGAACTTATAGTCTATCTTTATCATTTTTAAAACGTACTTTCATGTAGCGGGGTTCGTTTTGGACGTTATAACTCATATTTTCCATTATGATGCAATAATATTACAAATTTTATTATTTTAACTTAAATAATTATAAAATGTTATTTTAAGCTTTTCTTTGTATATTTATGGTTGAATAAATATTTAACTTTTATATTTTGCAATTTTCTTGTTTTTATGTCTATTTTACTATAATTTACTTATTTTTGCTAATTTTTAGGTTTAGGACTTATTTAATTCATTTGTACTACTTTATTAATTTTCTAATGAATGAATTAATTTGTTATTATTTTTAATTACGAATTTAATTAATTCAATCAAATGTTGATGTGGTAATATAGGGGAATCCTACGTGTCAATTTTGAATTTTTTTGTACCTTTTCAATCTTTTCTTATTTTTGTATTTTTACGTCATAGATATATAATAATATTTATTATTATATTTTACTAAATTTTATAAATTAGTTATTTCTTATGTTTTTATGGTTACGGTATATACATATATATTCATATTTACTAATTTACTTTATTTATTAAATTAATATTATAGTACATTATGTATGTACTATTCAAATATACTCGTTTTTCTACCTATACCATACTATTCATATATGTATTTATATATATATATTGTATTATTTTGTTTTATACATACATACATACATACGATCATATTTACATATATATACATATATATATACTAAAATACTTAATATATATAGTATTATACATAAATACATATGCATATATATCACGTCCATAGGTATATATATATAAATATATATATATAATATCTATAAAATAAAAAATACGATATATATACACTATGGNTACCAACATATACTCTATAAAAAAAATACAGTATATATGTGTGTGTGTGTGTGTATGTGTGTATATATATATATATATATACTATACATGCATACATATATATATGTACATAAACATAATTTCTTATACTAACTATTTGTAGAAATTATTATAATATGTATAATATACATTTGAATATATTTTAGTATCTAGACATATATGAGCATACATATACAAAGAAATACTAAGATTTCATATAAAATCTAAAATACATGTATGTAAAAGAATATATCAAAATAATTAATATAAAATAAATATATTACACATACTTTTTGTCTATCTTTTTTTTCCTTAGCAATTTGATAAGTCAAGGATGGCAAAGCTTCTTCTCCTTTTTTTTAATTATCTTACTGAAATTCGAAGTCAAAAGCAATAATAGAAAAAAGCGAAAAGGATGACACGGTTTAAGAAAAAGAAAGTGAGAAATTTTAGTATTGTGTTTTGTTTCTTGTTTTGAAAAGTAAGAAAATAGTGTGTGTTTAGTTCTTGTTTTCTTCCAACTGCGTGAACAAGGATAGTAAGAAAAGAAAAAAACATCCACCGTAACCAGGAGAAAAGAAAAGGAAAGATTAAAAGGAATTCAAGGTGATTTGACTTATGCTTATCTCATCCCTTGTCATATGCACGTAATTGCACCTGGTAAAAAACAATAATAATAACCACACCAATGTCTGTTACATTCTTTTGGAAATACAATCATGTAACTAGATGTGGCATTGAAGGAAAATAATAAGGAAAAAGAAAAAGAAAAGGAAAAGGAGGAAAAAGAAAAATAAAAATATTAGATTTTTACAAATTTAAAAATTATAAATTTAGTATTTATAAAATAATATTGAAATTTTATAAAAATTTATTAATTCACTTGTTACCCATTACGTTTATAATATTTACAAGTTATTTCAATGTGTTCATTAAAATTTTTATGTGATTACACGTTTTAATCGATAATTATATTCAACTAATGTTTTATTACTATTAAGTTATATTTATTCATTTTATAACCTTAAAATTATAATTTTAGGATTTTTATTAAGTTCGAGTTCAATATTGGGTATTCATGCATACATAGGATTTAAGATTTTCATACACGATTAAGGTTTCAATCATATTTATAGGGTTTTATTACATATAATATATTCAATTTTATAATTTAATAAAATTTTCATTTTACCTAGCCTTATTAACTTACGAGATTACTTACAGTACTAATGTTCGATTTTATTCTTAAATAGCTAAATTCGCGAAATTTACAATACAACTGCTAAAGTAGTCTTTAAACTCCCTAGCAATTAAATTCTCATCCTTAAGTTGTTGTCCTTATCCATCTTGTAACTATACCACCTATTGTGTTGCCTTCTTCTTGATGTTGCATGGTGAAAAATTGAAATGTTATGGTTATCATACTTTAGCTAATGAATTATTAATCTTTGATGCTAAAATATTTCCTTCCTTTCCCATTATGTATTAAGCTATACAATATGCTCTTCTTCCTCAAGGTTACTGACATTAGTTTCTAAGTTTTGCAACTCGGCTAACTTCCAAATAAGGACATCAATTTTTGTCCTACTATTAGGAAAAACCCTTTTACTCCAATCAATGAGAGATCTATGGCAACATACCAAATTCCTCATAACATTTAAGAGTTTCATATCATCAAATTCCCTCCATGAGGAGGCAATAATATCCTTGCAATCAGTTCTCATTAGCCACATATTTTCAAATCGAAAACTCTTTTTTAATTTTGTAACTCTATAATCTAATTGCACAACTAAAGCTACATGATTAGAAAAAATAGTTGGCTGATGAATGATTTGGCAATGAAGAAAATTTTCTATCTGCTACATTGAACAAAGTCCCCTATCCATTCTCTCCTTAACAAGAATTCCTTCCTCCCTCTTATTTTTCTAAGTATATTTTGTCCTTTGAAGCCAAAATCTTACAAATGTGTATTAAAAATGATATCTCTAAATCCCTTAACTAATCTCATCTCTCTTCTCCTACCATCTAATTTTTCATGATATTCTGTAATTGCATTAGAATCACCCATAACTAACCATGGAGACTGGTCTATAGTAGCTTTCCCTCTTAGAATATTCCATAAATGAACCTTATGGCGAAAATTTGTGCGAAAGTGAATCTAAGTAATTCTCCCCAATAAATTCTCATTCTGGCATGTGACTGCTATGTCCACAAAGTGAAAATTGCCCTCTAAAATGTTGACATACACACTCTCACCCCACCATAAGGCTAAATACCCCATTAAATCTCTTCTTTGCATGTAAAATGTACCATCATAATGCAACCTATTTCATAACCTTTCAATCTTATTTTCTTTATTTATTTATTTTGTCTCCATTAAAAAGATAATAGAGGGATTAAATTTATTAATGAGGTTTAGGCTAGCGACCACCACCTATATTATTCACGAAATTAACTAGAACATCTACCCAATCCCCTCCTTCATACTCTTCAATCGTACTTATAACATAAACAACTACTAATTCCTTAACTTTATTATTTTTACTTAGGGGAGGAGGTTTATGCATTTAGCACCTCCTTGAACTTTTTCCCATCACAAGTTTTATTTCCTCCTTTACCTCGTAGTAAGCATCTACTTTTTCCTTCTTCTATAACCACATGTCCTCATCAACTTCTCTTGCCCTCTTAATGCTCAAGAGCATTAAATCACTAGCCACTTTAGCTTAGGTTAGGGTTACAGCCAATTCTTTAACAATAGAGACAAATGTTGACCATGCAGAGTTATGTTTTTTTATGAGGCTTTAATATTAGAAATGTTACAATCCAGGCCAATTATAGGTGCTTCACTTAATTTTAGTCCCTTAAATATATGAATGTTGAGATTTAAAAGATTTTGGGTATGTTTGGTCAAAGTGTTTTGGCTAGTAAACGGAATAAACACCTCTGGAAGGTTACAATGGATCAATAGCGATTGTGTTAACAAAATATTCGGATCTATAGGTGTAGGAATTTGCTTAGGCAAAGTGTTGTGATCTTTGGTTGATGTGTTAAAGGCTATCGATGAAAGAGTTTGTTTAGGTAAAGTGTTTATGTTAATTGGGGATGAGTGTAGCCTTATAAGAACAGGGTTGTGATTTAGAGGAGGTTAGTTTAATGGTTTTGGTTTTGAAGGCACTATAGGTAAGTTTCTAGTCAAATGACCTTTCTCTTCCATAATTTTTTCCTTTGATCCCTAAGTTCTTTGAGCTAATGCCCTCATATTAAGACCAAAATTCTCTCCATTAGCATGATCATATTTACACACCTTACCAAAGTGGCCCAATTTACCACTCAAAACACCGAACATTAAGTTTCTCATACTTGAAATGAACTAAATATCTCACGCAATTCCCCCTAGTTACCCATGTTTAAGATTTCAGTAATAATGAATGTAAACACCTCATTTTTGCCCCTATGTAATTTAGAATTTTTTTTAAATAAAGGAAAAGGGTCCTTTTTAAAGTTGAGAAAAGTACCCAAAAAAAATTTAATTGAAAAAATAAAAAAAGGAGAAGAGTTAGGAATGATAAAATTTTTAGATATAAAACATTTTTAGGGTACTTAAATCATTTAGAAAAGAGTCATTTTTTTAAGGTTAGATAGAGTCAAATTTAGCAATTATGAATCGGATTTAGACCTTGTTCAACTTAAATTAATTTTTTAATGAATGCACTTCAGTCAATTTAAAGTTCAAATTTAGGTTGAGACTAGGTTTAGTGTTGTTATTTGTTCATTTGTTTATTTATTTATTTTAAATTAATTAAAAAAAAAAGGATTTGGCTTATTCGTCATAGGGCTAGAAGCCCTATTACGTCTTAGGCCAAAAAAGCCTTAGTATACCTAAGCCTAAGCACGCATGAGCTCTTGGGAATTTTTTCAAACAGGCCTGTGTACATGCTTGCTTGGGTACATAGGTCATATGCTCTGCATGTGACCATTGTCTTCCTCTCCACCTCCCCTTAGCTTTTCAACAAAACAAATAAAAAATGAAGAGGAAAATGTAGGTTTCTAGAACTTGAATCCAATGACAAATTTGATTAGATTTTTATTATTTCTAAATGGATCACGGCTAACTAATTGGTAAAAATCATAAATCTAAAAATGATAGTATTAAATCCGATAGAATAGAGATTGAAAGGGGATTCAATCTAAGGGAATCTGAGATGATCCAAAATCAGTTAAAAGATTTAATTTCAAATTCTATCAATAAGGATCATGCTATGGAAAAAAAAAAATTAACCCATTTCAATTTGTTCTCCATCTCCAACCACAACACATAACCACATAGCCCCTATTCACGACAAACCAAACCAATTACGCTCTCGACCCATTGCTCAAACTGTATCCCCTGCATGACTAATAGGCAACTACTATCAATACTTCACCATTACACCAACCTTTCATAGTACACTCTATTCAAGCACCCTTTAACCCACACATAGCCATCCTTACCAAACTTAACCTAGTTGTGCTCTCCTTACACCGTCAATCTGAAGACATTTGCCGAACCAACGACCATGACCCATGTAACACCCTTAGCAACACCTTGCACCTAACAACCAACAACCCAAGGAACACCAATACGCTTGAGACTAACCCATATCACCCCATCAATAGCCAACCCCCTTGTGACCGAACCCTTCGCCACTGTCTAAAGACCTTAATCACACCGACCAACATCCATAACCCAATAACTATACACTTATAACCACACCCAACATTCATACTGACTAGAAAACTAACTCTATGCGAACCCAATCGATCAAACACCCTCTCCCTTGACAACCCTTTATTAACTTTGTTAGATATCTCTTATAATCATGGATTTTGATGATAACAAAAAGAGAAGAACACTAATAAATTAACAAGTGTGTAGGCATTTAAAAGGATTCTTATAAAGTTTAATTTCGTAAAACTAAGTTATATTCAGAAGCTTATTCAGAAGGTCTGGCTTGACTAAAAAAGGTAATATCTTGAAATTCTTTCAGAAAGTACTTCAAAAGCTTTTATAAGAAGAATTAGTACAACATTTTAGAAGCTTGTTCAAAGACTTTTAAGAAAAGAAGGCTGATATTCTTCAGAAGGTTATTCAAAAAGTTGGTTTGAAAAATTACCTAAAATATTAATTTTAATCAAATTCAGATTAGATTAGCTCTAGCTCCACTAGATTGGGTGTATTAGAAAAATAAACTTAATCACATTTCACTAAAGATAGAGTTAAAATTCATAGGGATTATTTTTAAGCAAAAATATATATGGATAAATCAAGATATATATAAGAATGGATAAGGATAAGGTTGTATTGGATTTTGTGAGATTTCAAATTTTGAACATAAGGCTTATCCGCAAATAGCTAACAAAAGCTAATCTTTTTAAATTCAAATTAAAGCTTATTTGGTAATTACAGATTAAAGTTTATCTGATCTAAACAAATTAAGGAGAGTTGTTTTGAAATTCAAATGATCGAGATTAGGCCATCCTAGGATCGTAAGAGCGGGGCCATTTTGTAAGCTTCAAATGTTGTAGGGTGATCACCTTTAAGAGCCAATCAGACTAGCCCACTCAAGTTTTGATGTGACTAAGGAACCGTTTTTTAGAAACAAATGAGGTCACAAAACTTGAAGACCTTTAGAGCTTACCCTTTTGCATGCATGAAACCTTTTTCAAAGGATTAGCAAGAACCCATAACGTGGCAAACATAAACGAAGAATTGTGATTATGGAGTTATGTTTTTCCTTGTATTTTTATTTTCTCTTCTTGCATTCTTCCTTTGTAACCATTCTAATAATTTTCCTATAAATATTTTGCAAAGATTACATGTAAAGTTTAGAATAGGCTTTAATGATAATTTTACTTTTTGTAGACATGGTCAGATTAGCTCAGACTACTTTTAATGAGATCTATGTTCACCCACCTCATGGGCTTCAAAAATCACTCTAGACTTAGTTCCAGCTTTTTAGCCTAAATAAACAAGAATTAATCAAAAGCAAGATTTAAGCCTATACTATCTCTATAGATCGTCACTATAAACATGAATTTGATGTGAGCCTTAACACATTTCTAAGAGCCAGAAGCTATTGCATTTTGCTTTGGTCCACACTATTTAAGCCCAACCATTAAAGAGTACTCCCAATTGCTTCAAGCTCCAACTATTACCAATGATATCTACATTCCAAACCTCGAAGCTGCTACACCAAAAATCTTTAGTAAACCTAAAAAGGCCGAGATAAACTGAATTTTTGGTTCAAAAGAAGACTATTCAAATGGATAACATCATCAACTAGTTTTCTATTGAGTTGAAGCATAAAGAAAAGCGGGACATTTTCTATGTAGACTTAGAAACCTGGCATCAACACTGAGTCAAAGCCTTTATCTTGGTAGCCTTCAATGCTATCCTATTCCCAGATGAAAAACACTAGGTCCACTTTAGAGTTACAAAATTAGTAACCCAATTTCTTGAAGGGAAGTCATACATACTTGCTCTCTCGATTAAACAAGTCCACTCACTAAATCACCTCAAGAGAAGGAAACAAAGAGATTTGAAGACTAACATGGCTCTGATTTTAGTTTGGTTCATTAGCCATATGAGGAGTCACCAACTTGATTTCAACCAAGCCAAGTTCACACAACAATATGATCTCATCAAGTCCTTTGAAAAATGAATCCAACTACTTGAAAATATAGCCTCTCATTACTAGGCTCAATATTTTTAAAAGATGAGGAATTACTTTGGATACCTAAATGGTTTTTGAGGAGTGAAATGATAAAGGAATGTGAAGGTTTCAAAGTAGTACCTCAATTGGCTTCAACAGCTATACTGGATACTTTCCAACCAACGAACCTCTTCAAAACGTGATCTTAAGGACATCACTAGAGCCCATTTCAATTGACTTTCATGACCCTAACATTTTAGTGGTTGACAAGGTGTCCAAGCTTTTGAGCATCAAATCTCTTTGCTGTAAAAGGAAGACCACCCCTACTACCAAAGTCATACCCAATAGAACTCAAATAGCCAAAGGATTTCTATATCACTAACTACAAAAGCTAAAGGATTTGGAAGAGGTAAAGGAGAAAGAAGAGGGCTAAGTTGAAGCCACACCAAAGAAAGCAAGAGAAGGAGAGTAAGAATTGAAAGCTTGCTGTAAGGAATACCACCAAAAGATGAAGGCCTTAGAAGCATAGCTGACGAAGGTTAGAAGCAAGAGCAAGGAGTTAGAGGCTCTTAAGATTCAAAAGAGAAAGAAAGCACAAAATGAATCCATTCACAACAAGAAAAATGGGATATAGTTTTCTTTTTTTTTTTCTTTTAGGAACTTTTCTTAGAATGTAATAAGTGATGTAAAGCTTCACAATTGCAAAAATTAATAAAAGTTAGTTATGTTTTGCTACATTAAGGGTCTCTTGCCAATTTAAATTTCCTTGCATTTGTATGCCATGCATGTTTGGATTTGTTCATTTATACTATTTCCCTTTTTTTTTTTCCTAATATGTGAATGTGTGTGTGTGGTAACTCTTTGTGGAGCATTCCCATCAAGTTTCAAAATAGTGCCCAAATGTTAAGTCTTTCAAAGGAGTCCAATCAAAACCCGCTCCCAAACCAGAATGGCTACTTAAGGAAATGACAATGACAACGACAACAACAACTCCTCCAAGATCACTAATCCCATTGAGTTGAGGTTCCAATCCTTAGAAAGGACCACGGGACGAATGGTAAAAATAGATGCATTTCTTTGTTGACAGCATTGCCCTACTTAGAGCTACAGCACTAGGTAATGAAGAAAGCTCAAGGCCCGTCATGGGAAGAATATTGAGGCCCCATCCACCGAAGCAGAGGATAATTATCTAAAAGACCCATTTGAGTTAAGGGGAGTTTATTCGAAGGTCAACTAGACTTTTGAGCCCGATACATATGTATCCCCGGTTAACACAAGGCCAGTTAACTCAAGGCCCAATCAAGATAGTTTGAAGGAATTAGAAAGGAAGCTGACCCAGTATATAATCAAAAAGATGAAGGCACTTAGGGGCTATGATGGGTTTGAACAAGTTAGAATTACCAATTTCTATACATACAACATTGGAGCCAACCCCAAGAAGTTTAAGGTACCAGCGTTTAAAAAGTATGATAGGACGGGATGCCCCAAACTTCACACTAAGCTACACGTAAGGAAAATGGGCAAATATGTTCATTATGAACAACTCATGGTGCAAACATTCCAAGATAGTCTAATAGGTCCAACTTTAACTTGTAGACCCAGCTCAACCTAAACTAAATAAACACATGGGAGAAACTCGCTAGGGCATTTTATAAATAACATAAGTTCAACGTCAAAGTGGCTCCAACCACTATAGACTTGGTTGCCTTATGGAAGAAGAACAATGGACACTCAAAGAGCATGCTCAAAGATGGAGATCCCTAGCTGCAAGGGTATCCACTCCTATGATTAAGAAAGAGCTTACCTCAGCCTTCATAAATACCCTAGAGAAGCCTTGTTTCTCCCATTTGATCAAGCAAGCCTCATCTAGTTTTTTTATAGTGGTGACAGTAGGGTATAGGATTGAAAGCTCTATCTCCTTTGATAAGCTTCAAGAACTGTCAAATAGAAGACCATCCACTTCATCCTTTATTTCTAGACCAGCAGTCAATAAGCTTAGAGAATCCACAGTTAGCATAATAAACTCAAATGCCAAACTAAATGCTCAAGTCTCCTTCAAGACAAATTCACCTCTAGTGCAACAGCAGTTCAAAATTCTATCCTAGGCCAACAAAGCCCCTAAACAGTTCACCAAGATACCAATTCCTCTAAGTTAGGACTTCGAGAAGCTGCAAAAGGATAATCTAATTCAGTTTAAGCTCCCTAGTGAATGGTACAGACCAAAGGTTTACAATCCTAACTAGAAATGTGAATATCATTGTGAGTAGGTGGGGCACTCAACTAATACATGCTAAAGACTAAAAAAAAAATTTAAGACTTGATAGATGAAGGTTCAGTGCAACCAAATTTTATGGAAACCCTAGCTTTGAATGTTAATAACAACCATTTGCCCAACCATGGCTCGATTATCAACATGATTTCTGATGACTTCAAGTTCACCATCAACATGATCAGTTCAGATAAGAAGCCCAAAGTGTTTGAACCTATGTTATTTATAAATAACATAGGTTCAATGTCAATTTTGGTGAACTTTATCAAGTAATTCCCCCACACTAAATAACTTGATCTCTCTTGATTTATCACTAAGATCTTTCAATTTACTCTTAGGGAAACCTTAGATTCATGCAGTAAGGCCCATACCTTCAAGCTTGCACCAGATGGTGAAGTTTATCTCAAATGGCCAAGTAATTACAATTTTGGGAGATTAAGACTATGATATTTACAAGGAAATGACCATACCTTATATAGGTAGCAAAAGAGCAAGAGTATTTTAGTCTGTAAATGTTCGAAGAGGTGTATATGATTACTAATCCCAGCAGTAAAGAGAATGAAAAGGTAAAGTTTATGGAAGGCTAGATTGGTGCTTATGACCCTTGGTTACAATCCGACTCCAACAGAAGAATTTCAAAAGAAAAAAGTGAGGGGGAAGAGATGCGATAGGTTGTACTATGCCCTAATGGCCTTTCCACCACTAATTGAAACGTTTATCCGAATAGAGACTCAAGCCCTAGAATCTACCAAAGAAGAATTCCCCCGAAAGCTGAATCAGTAGGCTCATCCCATAAGTTCCAACACCATCCAAATAACTGGTTCTCTCTCCTTGTGAATGGTGAGGGGCCTTCCTTAGGGTAAAGAGTGAACCATAGTTTAAGTATTTTTTGAGTTTTTCCAATTGCCATCATTCCGAATGTATTAGTAAAACTTTTCAACATTCAATGAATAAAATATTAGTTTCTTTCCTTCATTTTGTTTTAGTTCTCTTTTACTTACACTCTTTTCTTTATATTCTTTGCCCATATCCAATGCTATAAACAAAAACTAAGGATACCTCATGCAAGTAGATAATGAAAATGTTGATATCACTTTTGGCCCTATTAGGTTAGTTATCAAGAGTGATGCTAATGACCACAATGATATGTAAGAAAATTGGCAAAAACATGAACAGCGTGGATATACCATTGATGAACCAATTGGAACAATTAAGTTAGGGGCCGAGGATAATCTAAAGAATTTAAAGATTAGAGGGAATTTGAAAGAGTAGCAAAAAGCAAGAATGTCTATGTTGTCAATTGAATATCAAGACATGTTTGCATGGTCTTATGAGGACATGCTTAGGATAGATCCATCAATCATGGTTCATTGTCTACCTACATGACAAGACATCAAGCATAAAAAGTAAAAGTTATGAAGATTCTAATTGGACATCCTTTTGAAAATCAAGGAAAAGGTTAAGAAGTTACTATAAGTCAACTTCATCAAGGTATTTGATTATGCGAAGTAAGTAGCCAATATAGTACCAATAATGAAAAAGAATTGAAAGGTTAGAATATGCGTGGATTTTCGAGAACTCAATCAAGCAACCTTTAAGAACAACTTTCCTTTGCCTCATATCAATGTCTTAGTCAATAATACAGCTAGGAACTATCTTTTTTCATTCATGGATGGTTTTTTTCCAGATACAATTAGATTAAAATGTCCAAAGAAGACAAGATGAAAACGACCTTCATTTCAACCTGGGGTACGTTTTGCTACAAAGTAATGCCCTTCAAACTCATGAACGTCGGGGTAACTTACCAAAGAGTAATGGTCACAATCTTTCATGTTATGATACATAGGGAAATAGAAGTATATGTTGACGATATGATTGCGAAGTATAGAGAAGGGGAGAATCACATAGATAATTTAAGGAGACTATTTGATAGATTAAGGAAGTTTCGACTGAAGTTGAACCTAGAGAAGCGTACTTTTGAAGTGACATCAGAGAAATTGCTAGGCTTTATAATAAGCCAAAAGGGCATTGAAGTAGATCCTGATAAGACCAAAGCCATAATTGACATGCCTCCTCTACTTACACTTAAGGAAGTGAGAAGTTTGTTAGTTCGTTTGAATTACATAGCATGATTTATATCTTTGCTAACAGATAAATGTTACCCTTTATTCAAGCTACTAAAGAAGAATGTTAATGTCAATTAGGATGAGGAATGCAAAGAATCCTTCACGACAATTAAGGAATATCCCATGAATCCTCTAGTACTTGTAGCTCTTAAACTTGGAAAGCTGCTATTTTCATACCTCACTATAATGCACCAATCCATGGGATACATGCTTAGCCCAAATGATGAGGAAGGGAAAGAGCAGGCTGTTTATTATTTGAGCAAGAAATTTACAAAAGGGGTATAGAAATACTCAGAAATTGAAAGAACATGTTGTGCATTAGTTTGGGTCATGCATCAACTCAAACAATATACACTTTATTACCAGATTGAGTTGTTTACATAACATAACCCCTTGAAATATTTGGTAGAGAAACCAACCCTAATTAGTAGAATCTCAAAGTGGCAAATGTTATTATTAGAATTCAATATTAGTATGTGAACCAAAGTTCAATCAATGGGTAAGTCTTGGTAGATCAATTGGTAGAAAATACCCTTGAGGATACTCCTTAAGAAGTGCAAGTTAGATTTCCTAATGAAAATATCTTGGTAGTTGAAGATGATCCTAATAGAGAAGCAGTCAAAAAGCCCTCAAATTGGAAGATGTTCTTTGATGGAGCTACTACTGTACCTGAGTGTAAAATTGGGGCAATATTGATATCCCCTAAAGGTACACAATCCTTGATGGCTGTAAGACTTGTTTTCCCATATACTAACAATATTAAGGAATACGAGGCATGTATTATAGGGGTTAAGATGGCATTAGACAAGGAGATATGGGAATTAAAAGTATATGGAGATTCTTCACTAATCATTAGCTAAGCTTGAGGTAAACACAAGACAAAAGACCTTAAATTAGTGCCTTTCCACTAGCATTTGGTTGAGTTAGTAGACAGGTTTGAAGAAGTTACATTTACATACATACCAAGGACTTAAAACTAGTTTGCTAATGCTTAGGCCACCTTAGCATCCATGATTCAAATATCTAGTGGGGTAAAAATTCAACCGCTTAAGATTGAAATCAAAGAAAAGCCCGCTTTCTACCTAGTAATTAAGGATACAAATGATGAAAAGCCTTAGTACCATGATATTTGAACATTCTTACAATAAGGTATGTATTTTGATAAGGTTAAGAAGAAAGATAGGAAGAAAATCAGAAAATTGGCCTCTAAATTCTTAATAAGTGAATCCATCTTGTACTGCCGATTGTTTGATGGTATACTCTTATGGTGTATAGATGAAAGGGAACTAGAAGTTTTAATGAAGTGCATGAGAAAGTATGCGACCCCCACATGAAGGGCTATATACTTGCCAAGAAAATCATGAGATTAAGATACTATTAGTTAGCTAAGGAGGGAGATTGCATCAAACATGTTAGGTACTACCACCTATGCTAGGTTTATGTAAACAAAGTAAATGCTCCATCTCAAAAATTACGTACACTGTCTATGCCATGGCCATTTTCAATGTGAGGTATAAACATCATTAGCCCAATCACTCCAAAGGCATCCAATGATTGGTAGCCATTAATTATTTCAGTAAATAAGTTGAAGCCTCATCTTACTTAAGTGTTACCAAAGGGGTAGTAGTCAAGTTTATTAAGAAGGATATTCTGGCTTGGTATGAGACTCTAAAGATAATTATAACTTATAACAGTGTGAATCTTAACAACAAACTCATATTAGAATTATGTCCGCATTTCAAGATCATCCACAAAAATTCCACTCCCTATCGACCTTAGATGAACAAGGCTGTGGAAGTAGGCAACAAGAATATCAAGAAAATCATTAAAAAGATGGTTGTTACATACTGAGATTGACATGAAATGTTACCATTAGCACTTATGGCCTATTGAACTTCTATCAGAACGTCGATAAGGGCAATGCCTTACTCATTAATATATGGAATTGAAGTTGTATTACAAGTAGAAGTTAAGATCCCATCTCTCAAAGTGTTGTCAGAAACCCAGTTGGATGAGTCTGATTGGATAAAGAAGCATATTGAGCAATTAAATTTAATCGATGAGAAGATGTTGACAACCTTGTATCACAACATGTGTTATCAACAATGAATGGTAAGAGCTTTTAATAAGGAAGTGCAATCGTGGAGTTTCAAGGAAGGATATACGGTATTAAGAAAGACTCTTCCCAATGTACATGATTCTAGAGGAAATTTTGCTCCAAACTATGGAGACTCTTATACTATAAAGAGAGTATTGCTTGGATGGGCTTTAATTTTATCTCAAATGAATGGTCCGGATTTGAAGGACCTTGTAAATGTTAATACAGTGAAGTTATACTAACCTTAAAGAATCAATGGATATTTTTATTGAATGCTAGCAATCTTCACGTTACCATGGTTTTATTTTCATTTCCTACAAGCAAACTTAGTACCCTTAGTAGTCATCAACATCAAGTAACACCTCAACACTTTTTCTACTTCGTTAAAGGTCTTACTCTTTTATCCACCCAGATAAGCCCCATGTACTATAAACATGAGAGAAAATGAACACACAGTCTAAAACAACAACAATTAATGAAACCTCTTCAAATACTCTATTACAATTCACCCTCCCTGATATGGGAGATTTGTTTTCTATTTTTCAAGGCAAGGCCACACTTAGAAGAGAAAATATCTCATGGCAAATGAGTATTACTTGGGTTTAGCCAAGGAAAGATAAGAGATAACTCAATTAAGACTTTGAGGATCCATATAGGGCTAGAAATTTGAGACATAACCTTTTCTACTCAATAGACAATGGCATTTTGTGTGTTAGGTCACTTTCCTTAAACTCACCATTAAGCAGGACTTTGTGTACTCCATTTAAAGATCAGAATGAATTTCAAAAGGTTGAACCATGCATTCTAATCAAGCTCCTTAAGAAAAAATTTGATTGTTTGGGGACTATCAACAAAGCTAGGTAAGTGCTTCCATGCTTTTTAGTATAAAGATGAGTTAATCACATTTGCATTAAGCATCCCTCTAAGGGTAGTAGTCAACCTATAGGGTGCTTAACCCTAATCCTTTTCGAGTCTTAGCCAGCTCATAGGTTGCTATCTCATCTTCATTAGGGTTTTAGCCAATCTGTAGGATACTTAACCTTTTTTTCTTTAATAAAGCCTTAGCTAGCCTATATAGTGCTTATTCTTTTCCAACCACCTAGGTCAGTTAGCTCATAGAAGTACAACTAGGTTTTAAATCAACTTATCATTTAGGGTTGCTAATCCCTTAGAGATGCTCTTGCCTTGGTCAGTCAACTCATAGAAGCTCAACTAGGTTTCAAATCAACTTTTGTTTAGGGTTATCAATCCCTTAGTAATGCTCCTACCTAGGTCCATCAGCTCGTAGAAGGATGACTAAGTTTCAAATCAACTTTTGTGATGCTGTCACCTAAGTTTAAGGTTGCTAATCTTTTAGTAATGCTCTCGCCTAGCTTAGTCAACTAGTAGAAGCATAGCTAAGTTTTAAATCAACTTCTTGTTTAGGGTTACTAGTCCTTTAGAGATGCTTCCGCTTAGGTTAGTCAACTCATAAAAGCACGACTAAGTTTCAAATCAACTTTTGTTTAAGGTTGCTAGTCCCTTAATGACACTCTTGCCTAGGTTAGTCAACTTATAGGAGCATAACCAAGTTTCAAATTGACTTTTTGTTCAAGGTTGCCAATCCCTTAGAGACACTCTCACTTAGTTTAATCAACTTAGAAAAGCACTATCGAGGTTCGAATCAATTTCCTTAACCAGCTCATAAAGTGTTACCCTTTTTAGAGTTCTTACTATCTCACAGGGACACAACCCTTCATTAGGTATCCTTAGGGTTCTTACTAGCTCACAGAGACACTACCCTTCATTAGGCGTCCTTTAAGGTTCTTGCTAGCTCATAGGAATGCTACCCTTCATTCGGTATTCTTTAACGTTTTTGCTAGCCTATAGGGATGCTATCCTTCATTAGGTGTCTTTTAAATTTCTTTCCAACTCATAGGGTGTTGCCCTCCTTTTAATATCATTTTAAGAGTCTTGCTAACCTTTAGGGTGCTAGCCTTTAGGGCGCTATTCTTCACAGTGTTATCCTTCACTTAATGTCACTTTTAGGGCATCATGTCCTTTTGAGAAAAACTCATTCACATGTTTCGATTAGCTCTTAAGGCATTACCTTTCTTTGTGAAATATCTTTCACCAATTCCCTAGTGGATCAGGCTTAAGATAGCTAGCTAGCTGTAGCACTTTTTAAAGCAATGTTATTCACAAGATAAAACCAGTACCTCTTTTTGTTTTTATGGTAAAGTTTTGTTTAAACTTCACTACAAAGAGGGATAGCTACAAAAAGGGATAGCTGTAAATACCTTATTTTTATGCCCCTTGTAACATAGAATTTTTTTTTAAATAAAAGAAAAGGGTGCTTTATAAAGTTGAGAAAAGTACCCAAAAAAATTAAAAATTAAAAAAAGAAAGAAGAAAAAAAGAGAAGAGTTAGTAATGATAAAATTTTTAGTTGTAGGTCATTTTTAGGGTACTTAAATCATTTAGAAAAGGGTTAAATTTTTAGGGTTAGATAGAGTCAAATTTAATGATTATGAATCATATTTGGACCTTGTTTGGGCTTAAATTAATTTTTGAATTAATGTGCTTTAATCAATTCAAAGCCCAACTTTTGGTAAAGACTAGGTTTATTGTTTTTAGAATAAACTATGAATATTTGATCCTAACTAGAAGGTACATAGATACCTCTAAAGCAACTTAAAAATCTATAAAATTTTTGTTTTTTTCTCAGTTTTCTAAATTATATTACAATCCCCTATTTTTTTGTAAAATAAATGCAATTGCATTTATTTATTTATGAATAAGCTTTGTTAAAAAAAAGGGTTAATTTTGAAAATTAATCTTAACTTCGAAAAATTAAAAGTGGTACCCATTAAGGTTTAATAGGGTAACCCTCAAATCCAAAAGTCTTTGGTTTTCTATTTTAAAGTTAGTTTTATCAAAGATGATAGCCAAGTTGTAAACAATTTACCCATTGGTTACAATTTATTTTTTTTACCTGATTATAGTTGAGTAATGGCTCCAAATGATTTTCAATTTAAAAAGAAAAACGAAATTTTCCTTAGTCCTTCGTCGAAGATTAATATTAAATGGGTTAGGATTTAATATTAATCAAGATAAGGAAAATAAAAATAAAAATTGAAAAATCAGGCTTAAGAATTGGGCGGAAGGTCCCATCCCTGGATACCAGGTACATGGCAACAAGAAAAGCGGCTACAGTGTGAAGATAACCCGCTTCTGAAAGGCGGGGAAGGACTAATGATTCATTCCCTTTCCTTTTAGTCGAGTGACTTCGTTCCTCGATTCTATGAAAGCCTCTTCTATCACCATTTGAGGAAATTAAATCTTCCACTTCTAATACTTTTCCAATCCATCTACCAATCTTAAAGGCATTACCTAGAGACATTTGGTCTAACTTCAGATCATGAACTTGCATCCAAAATGGAATAAAGTTTAGGGGTACTTCTTTCAAATTCCAGTGAGCTTACCATTTATCAATCACAACATAGTATCCCATTACTACCCATGGACACTCCTTAATTAAGTAATTATTCACTCTTCCTTGTCGTTCCAACTATACTAAACACCTTGTTACCCATCAAAGTTATAGAAACATCCCTAAACTCCCAATTTCTTCATAATATTCATTAGAGCATTTTTATTGAGTATTTTATTGGGTATAATATTTGCAACCAATAAACCTTCCTTTTGCTCATGAATGTGTTGTTTAATCTCCAAATCTAATTGTAGACACCCCAATTATGTCCTCCATAGGTCTAACTCTAATTTAGAATCCCCTAATCTTCGGAAAAAGGCTAAAAAATAGAAAATACTAATGATTTTCAAGGTCTAGCTTGAATGACTAGTTATAGGACAAATTATTTTCAAATGAGTATCGGAGCACACGTATCCATCAAGTTAGGGGCATCCAATGTAGGACACTTTTGGAAAAATCGAAGATCTAACAAGTAAAGGTATCCTACCAATTAAAAAGTTTAGAATGAAAAGAGGCAAAACAAGTCCCTGAGATTCATTGTAAACATACTTGAGAGTCGAGTGACATTGATTTGATGAATTTGGACTTATTCCTTAAAAGAGGTCTATCTTGCACTTGATACGTAGGTTGAAATGATGATAGGCATTCATTTCTCTATCCTAAGCACATTATCCCTTGCCAACCCCGTTGAGCCTTTTAAAGAAGTGATTCCAAAATGAAACCCTATCAATAACCACCCCATATTGAGGCAATTAGCAAGGTGAGGTCATCAATCGAGAGAAAAAGCATAAACTAATTTGTGCTTGCTCTAGCTACATCAATTCATGGGTAATCATTGCCATTGATAATTTGTTCCCTTCAAACGAAGGAAGAGTATTGAATCCACAATTTTCACATACTTTGAGCTATAAGCCATTTAAAAAGAGAAAGGAAGTAAGCATCTCCATTCCATCAAAAGCATACAAAAGAACCCAAAGGGATTGAAAGGAAACAAAGAGAGAAAAAGAAATGAAAAAGCCAAAGGGAGAGAATATCATGAAAAAGGAAAAAAGAAAAGAAAATAAAAAAAAGAGGGAAAAAAAATAAAAAAAAAAGAGGTGCTGATTTATACTCTTTAAGAGAAAACAAGTTTGAAACAAGCACATGAAAGTGAAATCAAAGCCTAAAATCTTAAGGTGCCTAAAGAAGCCCAAGCACATTAAGAATCAAGATTTATAGCTCAAAGCTTAAGGGCCATCCCATTCTATGTACTTTAACATGACATCACCCACTAAAAGGCTCTTCCGATTAAAGGGGTGAGATTATCATTACTCATGAAATTAGGGACAAGCCCATTTTAGTTTTTCTTAAGAGTTCTTGACTCATAAACCTAGGTTGAAAAGATAATTCCTTCAAAATATGCCTATTCATTAATCCCTTTTGAAACCGTTAACCAAAAGCCTATATTGCATTATAAGTTCAAAAAAGGCCTACTTGATTAACCAGGGCATATCACTTGCAAGATGGATGATAATTTTTGGAATTTAGAGTTAAGAGTGAAATCTGAACTAAGAGAGTGAGGAAGCCCTCTTAGATTAGATGATTCAATGAGTGGGATGCCTATTTTAAGACAAGAAGCTTTAAACACTTGTAACCCAGATAACATATGCTATTCGCCCTATGATGAAGATTAAAGGTCGTAACATTAAAGGCTTGAAAAGAATGCTATGTAGAAGAATCACATCAAAAGAGTTAAGCAAATTAGATGACCGATGATAAAACCCCAAAAAATCTGAAGATGCGATAGAATCAAGAGAATGAGAGGGTAATTTGGCCCTTCAACCATAACTTCCACACACAAGCTTAAGCTTCAAAAATGCCTATGGAAGAGCAAATGACTATCAAGTAGTAGGGTAAGCCTACCATTTATCAGCAATCTCTATGGCCCATAAGGCCCTCTTACTTGTTAGCAAATTCAAAAAAATAAAATAAAATTTGTTTTTTGCAATAAAGGGGCACAATCCCAATTTAAAAAAAAAAAGGCAAAATATTTCAAAATAATCTAGAGTTTAGATAACGTTTCATTCTTGCTTCTGTCAAACCCGAGTCTTTTAGGCCATCTCATAAGCCTAATTTAGGTAGCTACCTACCTTCAAAGAATCACCTTTGGAGACAGCCCTAGTAGCTAGGTTTTGAACAATTCAATCCAAGTCCATATTCACTAATCATGAGATGTTTGCTCCAATGGCTCATTTTGTCTATTCCAACAATTCCTTCATGTTTGATCAAAACTTAGTGTACTACTTCTTAAGTTGGATCATAGCTTCAAAATGTCTTCTCTCTTTAATAAACACCTTAGGGTCAATTTTGTTTAAGAATTACTCCTTAGCAACTACATCAAGGAGCACCTCCCATTTAATTCCTTCCTTTAATTAGGCCAAATAAATTTAAGCCTATTTCAGATATCTAAATTTCTTATAATCAACCTTTATGAAAAATTTAGGATCGCCTACTCAATAAAGCATTGTCCTATTTTCAAAAGTATCAAGATTGCTTACTTAGTGAAGCACTATTCCATTTTCAAAAGTTTCTATATCACTTGCTTAATGGTATGCTATCTAGTTTTTCAAAAGTATCGAGATTGCTTACTTAGTAAAGTGATGTCTTATTTAGATCACTTGCTTAGTAGAGCACTGTCCTAAAATTTTTAAGGATCACTTGCTCAATAGAGCACTGTCTTATAGATTGCTTGCTCAATAAAGCATTGTCCTATTTTATTTGGATTGCCTACTCTATAGAGCATTGTCTTATGGACTATTTACTTGGTAGTGCACTATCCTATCTAAATCACTTGCTTGGTAGAGCGTTTTCCTAAAATTCACAAGGATCTCTTGCTCAGTAGAGCGTTATCCAGTTTTTCAAAAGTATCAAGATCACTTGCTCGATAGAGCGCTATCTTGTTTGGATTGCTTACTCGATAGAGTGCTGTCCTAAAATTTCTAAGGATCGCCTACTCGAAAGAACACTATCCTGCGAATTGCTTGCTTAGAGGAGTGTTGTTTTGCGGATCACTTGCTCAATGGAGTGTTATCCTATTTTATTTGGATTGCCTACTCAATGGAGCGCTATCTTGACTGGATTGCCTTCTTGGAAAAGCGCTATCATAAAATTCCTAAGGATCACCTGCTTAGAGCAGCGCTATCTTAAAATTACCATAGACCGCCTTTTCGTTAGAGTGCTATCTTGTTTCCAAAAATTTTAAGATAGTTTGCTTGATGGAGCATTGTCCTGTTCTAAAATTTCTAAGGATCTCTTACACAATGGAGCATCATCCTATTCTAAAATTCTCATGGCCCACTTGCTCGATAGGGCACTCTTCTATTTATAAAAGTATCCAAATCACTTAGATGGTGGAGTGCTGTCCGTTGTCTTTTAGAACACTAGCCTATCAATTGCCATCCATCCTTTCAAAGATGTTTCAAGTCGTTAACCCGTTAAATCCCTTTTAAGGTTAGATATCTCGTAGGGGCCCTGACCCATCAAATACCCTTTAAGAAAGAATATCTCATCAAAAGGTCTCATTTAGATAAACTACAAGGAGCTCTTTCCACCCTTTAGACAACCTTAATGTTGTTGTTTCCATCAGATAAAATGTCTCATCAAAGGGTATCGTTTAAATAAACCATAAGATACCTTTTCCCTAAGATAGCCTCAATGTTATTGCTATTTTAGAAAAAGGATATCTCACTAAAGAGTCTCGTTAAGCTAGATTATAGAAAGCTTTTTCCGCCCTCTAAGACAGCCTTAGTGCTATCATACCATTAGATAAGATATTACGCGAAAGCGTCTTGATAATATAAACCATAAGAAGCCCTTATCGTAGATAGCTTCAACGCTATCGCTTTTCTAAGAAAGGATGTCTTGTCAAAGGGTCTCATTAAGATAAATCGCAATGAACTCTTTCCGCCCTTTAGACAGCCTTAGTGCTGTCATTCCCTTAGGATAAGATATCTCACTAAGGGGTTTTGTTTAGATAGACTACAAGGAGTCTTGTTCCTAGATAGCATCAATGTTATTGTTCTTTTTAAAAAAGGATATCTCACTAAAGGGTCTCACCAAGATAGACCGCAAGTAGCTCTTTCCACTTCTCTTGATTAACAGCTCATCAATTAGAGCTGTTCTGTAGGTAGCTCGTTTCACATCTCAAAAATTATCATGAAGAACCATTTTCAGAACTCTTTTTCTTCCATAGAGACAAAAATGGGGATTCTTTTTTGGTATTTATGGTAAAGTTTTTACCAAACTTCACAATAAAGAGAGGCAACTATAAACATCTCACTTTTGTCCTCTCTAGGTCCATCTATAATTTAGAACCCCCTAGTCTTCAGAAAAGGCCAAAAAAACAGAAACTATCCAAAAAATGGAAAAGAAAAAGAAAAAAGAAATAAAAAATCAAAAATGAAAGAAAAAAATAAGAAGTTGAAAAAATAAGAAAAAAATAAAAAAAAAATGAAAGAAAAAGAAAACCTAAACTCCAAAGAAAATAAAAATATTTTGAAAAAAAGGCATGTGGTCATCCATCTAGGTTGAAATAATTTTTTGAGGTCGAACACGACTTTTAGAGTCAAAATGGGCACATGTGATTTAACTTAATTAGGAAGCTCAAATAAAAAATGGATATTTTTCTACAAATCGAATTTTTTGGCTTGATTTGGACTACTCTTTTTAAAATATTTTAAATGTACACTTTTTTAAGAAATTGTAACTTCAAACCACATCTCAATCAAGATAACGAGCATTTTATGATCACTTAAAGTTTTTAATAAAAGCTGAATACAGCTCATAAACGAGTTTCTAATTTAGTTAAAGTAAAAAATTTTGAAAATATTTTATACATACATTTATTAGACTCTACATTTACTTAAGGATTAAAGTATAATTTTTTAGATTTTTAATAATTCATTAGGTCTTGTTTAGTTTTTTTTTTTTTTTTTAAAAAAAAAAAAGAAGAAGAATGTAATAGCAAGCACTTAGGGCAAGGAGAAGAAAAAAAAAAAGGGAAAAAGTGAAAAAAAAAAAAAGAGGTAATGACGTGTGCTAAACTGATGTAGTGCCAAGTGGCACTTATACTTAAATGCCACATGGCATCACCACATTTTGCCACATGGCCTAACTACATGATGCCACATGGCAATGAGTTGACCAAAGTCAACTCATCTCTCCTTCTCTCCTTGGTTCTAACATTGCATCAGGATATTTGAGTTTCTTTTTCTCACAAAAATCGCAAGTGTAGCTGAGTACATTTTACCCAATTTCGACGCATTTTTAGCCATGAAAAATTCTAAAAAAAAATAGGAAATACATCGAGCACAAATCATTTTATCAGAGCATTTGAATATTTATCGAAGGAAATTTCCTAAATAAAAAAAGAAATATCAAGGTAATATAAATAAATGGCTATTTTGCACCTGATTTTTATTTGGAAAAATTGAAGCATATTCTTACATGCTAATTAATCCATCAATGCAAGAACATTTTCTAGTATTCGGATGCATCATTATTTTCCTAAAACTCGTGTAAAAACAATCTAATTTTGGCCCAAATTAGCACAAATCGAGATGCACACCAAAGCTTTCCATTTTCACCAAGATTTAAATTTTTTTTTTTCATACGTAGAAGTTTCTTGGCCTACATTCATACCTTAACACTATAAGTAGAGGCCTCCTTCACTCATTCATACAACTCTTAAGTATTGAAAATCACCACATTATATAGAATTGATAGTTTCTCTCTCTAGGTGTTCATAATGCTAAGTCTACTCTCTCTCTTTGATTTCTCTCATTTTAGAGTAAATTGATCCAAGATAAAATAGTGAAATATTTTACATTTATCCTAAAACAAAGCCCAGTTAATGTATCGTTTTAATTTCATAATTGAAGGAAGTAATTTAAATTTAAATCAAGATTCAAAATTTTTAAAGTTTGTTAATAGCTAACTTGAATTTCTTGTTAAAATTGCAAGAAATAAGTTTAGGATTTCCAAAAATTGCCTTGGTATTTCGAATATTGGTGTCTTGTGAATCTAAAGCCATCGGCCTTGCCCTAAAAACTAATCAAAAACCACTTAAACTGGTTGCCAGTTTGTTGCTCATTATAAGTAAATTCTTCAATCATTTACTTAAATGCATGTATTGCTTGAAAGAAGGTTAAAAAAAAAATAGAAAAAATAAAAAAGATGTCTTTTTGATCTTATAATGTTATGATTTTAGTTTAATGAGGTGTTTTTTCAATATTTAATCATTTTTATTAATTAATTTTTAATGTGTTTATTATTTTTTTCCTTAATAATTTGTGAATAAGATAAAGGCTTTTTCTCAAATTAAAAAAATAATAAAATTGTAAAAAATTTGTTTTGATCTTATGTTGTCATGATCTTGTTTGAATAATATGTTTTTTATTGATCACATGATTAGTTAGTGTTAGTGAATAAATTTGCTCACATGTTAGATTAAATAATGGGCATGTTTGGTTTGAATTTGCTTGGCATGTCTAATTTACTTTGTAAATAACCTTTTGTTAGTGGGTTTAATAAATAAGTTATTTAGTTGGTAAATAATTAGTGATTTGTATGATAATTTAGTTAATAAATTTGTATATTATAATTGACATTTGTTTTGTATCTTGATTGATTGTCCTTGCATGATACATGGTCTATTATAATTAGTTCACATGATTAAGTTGATTGGTATATGTCTTGGTTACGTACCTTAATAATTGTTTTTATATGTGTCTTGTTAATGTGTTTTGCTATGCTTGAATAAAGAAACTTTCAAATAAAATGGCCATTTACCCAAAAGTATTTTTTTTCTCATATTAAAATGTTTTTCATAAATAAAAAAATAAATTAGCCTTTTTCAAAATTTAGGGATTTCTTTAGGATTTTCCATAGATAGACCAAAAAAAAAACCTTTTATAAAAAAATTAATAAAATTTAATAGACTTAAAGTAAAAAGAGTTTTTCAAAAGTAAAATTAGCCAACAAACTAAAGTTTTCTTAAATTGAGAAGGGATTGATGCACTCTACAAATACGTAGGTAGTTCAAGTAGCCCAAAATAATAAAAATTATTGTTTTCCCATTTTCTTTTTATTTAGAAAAAGAAAACCCAATTTATTTGAAAATATAGTTAAGGCTCAATAATCAATTTCATATATCTCTTTTATGAAAACCGCTTAGGTTTTAATAAATTAGGCTCCAAACTCAAGTTTTTGTGGTTTCTATTTCTCTAAAAAGTATTTTTAGAAAACCTATGGATTAGTAGTTGAAATTAGAATCTATCCACCATAGGCCTTAATTTCACTTTTTTTCTTGGTTTTAATTGAATGGCAACACTTTTTTTTCAGGTTTTTTTTTTAAAAAAAAAAAATCCTTTTTCTTTATCTAATCAAGAGATTTATATTGAGAAAGTTTAATATAAATTAGACTAAGAAAAGAGAAAAATCAAATTTCAACTTGATACTTGTAAACACCTAATTTTTACCCCCTGTACTTTTAGGTTTTGTTTTAGGGTCCTAATTCCAAAATAAAAATAAAATAAAATAATTGAAAAAAAATGAAAATATAAAAAAAAAAAAGAGAAAATAAAAATTATAAAGAATTTTAGATTTTTTTAGAAAATAAATTATTTTATGGTTAATAGTTTTAGTTTTAGGTTAAGTACAAGTATCAAGATATAATCTAACAAGCTAATGAATAAGTATTGGAGTATTGATATTGGGTTAACTTGAAGTCATGGATATGTACATTTTATTTTTTCTTTCATTTTATGAAAATCAGTTGAGCGTATGATATTCAAATCTAATTCAATTTTGTTTTTGCATCTAATGCAATAAAGGTTTGAAAGATTTAAATTTAATTTGATTTTTATCAAATCAAATTTGAATCAATATGAAAGATTCAAATCTAATTTGATCAAATTAGATAAGAATCGATACAAAAGATTCGATTTGATACGGTTTAAAAGATTTGTTTCCAAGCTTTCTATATTAATCGCACAAATTAAAATAAAAAAGAGGGTGATAGACTCACCCAAAAAAAAAAAAAAAACCTCCCTTTAGACTAGATCCTCATTGTCAACCCAATGACTTAATCTAGTCTACAACGTCCAGGCTTCATTCTCCAAGCACAGCAGCTGCAACCAACATCCACCAGTGAGCACACGACCAACACACGCTAGAATCACTGTCACATAGCCCACACTCGCTTGACTTCACGATTGTATGCCTTAAGCTTCACTTGCAATAGACCCAAAGCCAATATGCCCAAGCACCCTCTCTCAACTAGTCCCTTACGCCTTATATACAGCCACTGTCATGAAAAAAATCACTACTCACAACACCTATCTAACTTGACCCAAACATTATCGATGCTCTAACATATCATTCTATATATTCATTATCACAACTTCACTTGCAATAGCTACAACAACCAAGCATAGAATCGACCCCAACGTCTATGACAAGTGACAGTAGACACATACCAACCAAAATTTCGAACCCCATGACCAACCTCGCCTGAATTCACGACAGTAACCCCTAAGTAGATCCACATGCCAAGTATGCCACACTGCTCCAATACTCCATCAAATTACAGCATGGACTAGAGAACCACACTTCATAGCTACACTTCCACCAATCACTACTATCCTTGCACCGTACACGAACTAATGCACAACTCACTGCAGTAGCTTCAAGCCACTGCACAATCCACGCTCGCCCTAATCTCCCCAGCCAAATTCCACGTTACTATAGCAACTTGAACTCAAGCCATCACCCTATAATCCTCACTTGTCGTGTGTATAGCAGTAGTGAGCTACACTCTACGCATGTCCAAGTCTCTTGCAGCGCTCGCGACACAACAACTTTGACCCACTCTTAATAATGGTCAACAAATAATAGCCAACGCTAGTCGTAACACATAATCAACATAGTACAGTTTACTTCTATGTCCACAAATCGCAATTCCACCATCCACAGCCAACACCCAACTACACAAAGATTCGCCACCACTGAACAGCCCACTGCTGCACACGCAACACATTCCACGTAGGCTATGACACCACTGCAACCCCTCATCCACGCTCACAGCTCACTTAGACATGGACGCATGATACATAGCTGATCATAACTCACTGCCTAATCACTCATTATCACTATCGATAACAAAACACCCTAGCCCCAACGTTACTAATCCTTGCAAGCCACGCACATTTACTAGTTACACTACTGACAGTTGGATACGCTACACACACATATCGTAGCACATACACTGCCTAGCCGTCGCTCCATACACACTATCACTATCATACTCATGTCCTCATTACTGTCCTAAACACCGATCCACTATCCCTCGTTGTGCGACAACAATCAAGTTTGGTTTTTCTTTTTAATTTATTTATTTGTTTGTTTATTATTATTTTATTATTATTACATTATATTATTATTTCCTTAGTTAGTTATTATTGATAACATAATGTAAATGGATATGCACATATTAGATTAAGAGATTTTATTTTTGGTCTTAGTCTTTTATATATAGGTAGTTGTTTAATGATATATGTATATATATTAACTTAGGTGTTCTTTTTTTAGCATTAATTTTTTAGGGTTTCCCTACATAGAAATCTATTTTGTTATATATTAGTGTAGGTGTTTTTTTTAGCATTATGATTTTTAGATTTCCTCACTTAGAAAATTCATTTTTGAAATAAAAATCAATAATAACAAACCTTTAAAAAAAAATAGGACTTTTTAAAGAGAGTTTTTATAAAATAAAAGACAAGTTAGGACCCCTTTATATATATATTTTTTTTAATAAATTGAATCAATTAAAACATAAATCCAATCGATTTTCAAAATTAAAATCAACTAACACACTAATATTTTTTTTAGAAAGAGCTATGATCGTCTGATCCCTACCAATAGATAATAAAATCTATAGAAACTTAGGTTCTTTTTTTCTTTTGATTTTTATTTTTCTTTAAAAATATCATAATTTGAAGAATAAACTTAATTTCAAAAAATAGATAATGATACCCATTAGGGTTCAATAAGTTAGCTTCCGGATCCGGATCCGGATTCAGATTCTTCTAGTTTGTATGAAATTAAAATCAAAAACCGATAGCTAAATCATAGTCAAACCACCAATTTGATTATGCTTTCTTTTCTTTTCCCAACTTTGGTCAGCTAGCGACTTTAAAAATTTTTATAAATAAAAAACCGAAATTTCCCAATTTCTTTAGTCAAAGATTAATATTAAATAAGTTAGGGTTTAATATTAATAAAAAAATGAGAAATGAAATTAAAATAAGAAAACCAAATTTCAGGCTCGATAGTTTGGCAACTCCACTAAGGATCGCCATCAAGAGGGCTAGCTACTAAACTTTACCAAAACTAAGATTATTTTTCAAAAGAAAAAATAATAATAAAAAAAAACTTGAGTTGGTTATTTTTTATTTATTTCATTTCTTTTTTATACTTTTTTTTGTGGTAGTTAATTTAGGGGGGGTGGGGGTAGTGTTTAGTTTTGGGGTTTTATTTTATTTTATTTTATGTATCATAAATGCATAGACCGTCTTAAGACCTTAGGAGAAAGGCCATTGTGTAAGCTTCGAATGTTGTGGGGCAACCACCTTCCAAGGCCTACCCCACTCAAGTTCAAATGTGACTACAAAACCATTGCTTTGAAAAAACACGATGGTTGCAGAACTTAAGAACCTTTAGAAACCACTCGTTACATCACATGAAAGCTTTTTTCAAAAAAAAAAACACAAGAACCCATGATGTGGCAGACTGAAACGAATAAGAGCAATTGTGAAGTTATAGTTGTAAGGTTTCCTTGTAAATAGTTTGTAACAATAATGTGTAAAGTTTAGCATTGGTTATGATTGTAATTTTAATATTTTCTTTAGATAGGTATGGCTAAATCGAGTCAAGGAGCTTTCGAACAAATCATGTCTACCCACCTCATTAGTCTAAAAAATCACTTCAAATGTTGTTCTGGCTTTTCAACCTAGATAAACAAGAATTTATTAGGAACAAGATTAGGCCTATTTTGTCCCTATACAAGAGCCTTGTCAATATTTCCCTACAGTCTAAAAAACTAAAATTTCCCAATTTCTTTAGTCAAGAATTAATATTAAATATGTTAAGGTTTAATATTAATCAAAAAATAGGAAATGAAATTAAAATAAATAAAAAAAATCAAATTTCAGGCTCGACAATACTAATCATTTAGATCATACAAGGGTGTTTCAACAGCTTCTTAAGCTCCATTAGGTGAGCCTTCTAATGTAGTGGGATCCATCTAAAACAAAGCCAAAAAAAGAATGCAACTAGTTTAGATTAAGGAAGGAAAAGTAGCAAGAAAAAGAATGCAAAAGAATATTAGTTGAGAGCAATGAAACAATGTAATTTTTTGCCATTATGATGTCTTTTTTTATTTATCTTTTCTATCTTCTTTTTTTTTTTCTTTTTTCTTGTACGATTAAGCAAAGACTAAATGGAAGTGTACCTAATAAAGAGGATTAGAATAAATGAAAAGATGAAGAATAGAAATGAGAATGATGAAATGATGTTGATGATATGTAGCTAAGACCATACTTTTTTCATTGAAATGATTCTAAATAACAATAATGAGAGCACACTAGTTTGTTGCGAAAAGAGAAAAATAAAAAGGAATCTTGTATTCTTAACTGATACCAATAATGGTGTTATTTGCTCTCCCATAAAGAGAAATTTCTCTCTCTAAAACATAGAGGAGATTGAACTCATGATTATGTCTACCCCTTTTTATATTAAATAAGATAGATTTACAATAAAAATGAAACTATTGATAGCAAAAATAAATCTATTCATTGTGAAAATATAATTACTTTTTGAAAACTATTGATAACTGTATGTTTACTATGAACAGACCTTTTTTACTATAATTGTTGGAGTTGTGAAGGGCTCGAACTGAATGTTGTGGGAGAGTGTCGATGTGCTTTAGAAATGGGCCTTTTCATGTGTGAGTTGCTTATGTTAAAATGGCTTAAACCAATTTAACTTTATAACCCATTACATTATAAGGTAGTCTTATTTCCCCTTCTTAAGGGATGTGAAACTTTTCTCTCATCTTTCAACACTCCCCCTCAAGTCTAACGAGCTTGGCTTAGTTGTGACTTACCCTCATATGTTTAGACTTTTTACATTGAGGCCTCAAGTCTTCAGTATCCTTTTGTTTTTTTTTTTTTTTTTTGTTATATTCACTTGGACCTAGATCCTTTATCATTTAGTCGTTAGGGCTTTTGGGCTTTGATACCCCTTATTGGTTATATTTACTAACAAATGTGCCTATGTCATAAAAAATGCTTTTATTATGTAATGCCCACCTTCTAAGTGTTTATTTAAAATTTTTTCTCAAACTCTTAGTACTTGAAGATAACTTATTATATCATCCTAAAGTTAAGGTGAAGGCAAAACTTATATCCAACCTGCTCTTTCATTTCATAAACAACTACTTTCAAATAATTTCTTCTTCAATATGACAAACAATAGCAAAAGCTTTTACATCAGTGAGTCGTACTTAGGGTATCACAACTACTCACTTTATACAACATAGTAATCTCTTTTACAAATACACGTTTATGGACTACCACGACTATATTAAACTTTTAGTGAAGTAACATCCACTATTTTCCTAAAAAGTTATTTTCGTGTACTCAAGCCATATTTTGTAATCAACAACTTCGCTTAATATCCCATCTTCGATTAGAGTTTTGAAGTCTCCTTGTCACTATAATCTATTCTTCTGTCTATTTATTTGTAACTTATACCATCAACCACTACAAGCTGAGTCAGAGTGGATAAACATACAACAATAAGTATAACAAAATAGGCACATCATTCCAGTAGTTAGTCCAAACACATTATCTTATAGTTTCTTAGCCAAGCAAGCAATGTAAATGTAATAAGCGTATGCCATGCTTATGCATATGACATGCATTAGTACCGATATCCTAACTCAATCTAATAAAACTTATCTCGTTTGATCGACTCAAACTGAGCATCTGGATAACATATCTAGAAACCTAGCAAACATTTTAACCTAGCAATAACCATAGAGAGTAGTTGGAAAATCTAGCATATAACTAGCCCCAATAGATACCATACAATCTCTATATGCTCAAGAACCCAACTTTTACAAATTAAGTAGCTCACTTGATAAACCCAACTTTTCATATGGAAACCGACTTAGCAATATCTCGGTTTTTAGAAAACTTGACTCATGTCCTTTTAGTGCCATGCCATGAATGCATGAGATCACACGCTAAGTAAAACCCAACAAATCCAAACAAACTTATTTATCACTTGTTACCCAAGCTTTACTTTGTAGTTTTGTCAATTCTAAGATTTTGGTATCAAGTTCACTTAAGTGAATACCTTAGAGATAGAGTTAGTCCCTAGATTCTTTTCCAAGATAACAAAGACCTTAGCAAAAGTCACATATGCATTCATCAGCATCAACACAACAATCAAGCTTAATATTATATCATAACTTAATCAGCAGCAATTACAATAAGTGCTCCATATGGTTCATCGAACAACACATCAACTTGAAATCAAGTTCAGCTAAGCTAAAACATTACAAAGCACACAAAGTTAGGAGTAAACATAAGTCTACTAAAGTACACACAAATATCTATTTACCTAACTAGCAGTATATTCCCAATCTTACTTGTTAACAAAAACTTCCTCCTCTACAACTTCACCTAATAAGAGTAAGTACTTCTAGGGTCAATTACAAGTCATGAATGTATATATATATTAGCTTACTATTCACTTTTCAGTTGTTAGTTTGCTTTAGGCTAATTTTGATTTAGTCTCTAAGTTTGATTTTGAGTGATTCCATAATAATTTTCCTTAGTAAAAAATCCTCTGAGTTACTATCTAAGCTTCACAAGAGTCATTCATACTATCAATTTTATCCTCTAATGCAACTTCTGAGTTTCTTCAGTTTAAGCTCCTTACTAAATTATCTTTTAAATTATCTTCTAAGCTATCCTTTAACTTTGTTATCTCTAGAGTTTTTAGGAAAATAACCTCTAACTAAGCTTTTGAATCCCCTATTTTACATTCAACTCATAAATTTTTCCTTTGACATATTCTCTAAGCATCATTATAATGCAACATTTCATTCCCAGAACATTTAAATTACCCTCTGCCTTTGACTAATGTCTTAAACTTTAGTTGATTTACTGACTTTTAAAGATCAAACTACTATTTTCTGCAACTCCTCATTTTATTACTCTATTCAACTATCCTAGAACAATAGATATACTTCATGAACTTATTCAACTCAAAATTCAAGTAAGGTTATTAAGAAAATAGGTTATTTTTCAACTAAAAATACAATTTAGTACATAGTTTAGGGCTCAAAAATCACATAAAAATTTAGAAAATAGTTCTACGAAAAAATTTCACGTAGCAATTTAGTATTCACTTGGGATAGTTTACAGAAAAATTTTAAAGTTGAAATTACATCATTAGCCCTTTATTTTAATATCAAAACTTGTTTAATTTCTCCTATTTCTTAAGGACGTATATAATAACTACCAAATTTATACAAAATAGTATTTTCCCTATATTTTATACATAAAAAATGTAGGAATAAATTTTTTTTATAATTTTCTTAGCATTTTTTTATATTTTTCTAAAATTACTCAAAATTAGACTAAAGTAAGACCTTACTGGAATTGGCCGCTCCAGCCACCGTTGATAGCCACCTCCTTGTTAGCCAGCCTAACTACTAGGTGCTCTATCAACTGATGGTGGTGGTTGGTTCCTAAATTCTCTTTACACCGACATTCCTTCTAGCTCCTTAAATCGCATACTGATTTTGTTATTTTTCCTAATTTTAGATCCCTGACTAATTCAGCTCATTTAGATTTTTCCTAAGCTTCACTTTGCATGAACAATATGTTGGAGAAGGATTTATGAATTTTAAGAGTTCAAGGATGGTGAAAATGAGTTTTTTTCTTTCTCCCTCTTCCATAATCCCAACTTATATTGCCTGTAATTTCCTTGCCAATTGCTTCATACCTACCCATTTGAAGCCACACGACTATTAGGATAAAATCTAACTTCCTAAATGTTCTTAGTAATTTTTTATTATATTTCATTAATTTAATTAACTTATTTCAACCTAAAAGTGTTATTTTCAGGTAATTTAATTTGTTTCAATTATAGGTACATATATAAAAATTACACATGACACATATGTATACATTCCATGTGTCATTTTATGCCCCATAGTAATTTTATTACATATATAATTTATCTCTAATGGCTTATTGCATTTCGAGGCTCAAATGTCTAGTTTCTAGTAATTATCAAACGTACCCAATAAAAATACCCTTTATTGAAATTAAATATTATATATATATATATATATATATATTATTTTGAGAAATTGATCCTAGTAACACTTTTCATCTAACTTTTATGACCTTATATTAAAATTTAGCTCAATTCGAACAAAATTGTCCAAAAGCTCTAAATCATTCCAAACACCCTAATTTGCATCAATATCAAATAGTTCAGGTATAGTCATTTAACGTAACCTATTTCTTAAGCTTTTCTTAATAACTTTACTTTATTACTTGCCTTTACTATATTTCCTACATCAAGTGGTCCATTGCTCTAAGTCTCGATTAGTAGGTCAAAGACCAAGTCTCACATATTACATGTTATGTGGTTACTACAACCACCATCTAAATACTATGTGTCTCCTCTAGCCTCAAAAGCAGCATAGCAAGCATAAAATAGATAATCACTTTTTTCTTCAAAGTAATTAGCTTGATACCTCTCCATAAAGTGGTTATCTTTTGTAAGATGGCCAAATTTCTAACAATTTTGACATTATGGCCTTCCTTTGTATTCTACGATCTTGCTCTTGATGATTGGTTCTCTTACAAATTCAACATGGCAGGTGCTTTCTTCTTTCTCCTCCATTCCCTTTATTTCTGAATCTTCTGTCTTCATATTTCCTCTCACCACTTCTAAAGTTCCGATATCTAAAATTTAGTTTGGATTGAAAGGCATTCTCTAATAAAAAGTCATCGTGCCTATTCAATCTCTTTTCATATGCTTCTAGGAAGCCAACCAATTCGGTAAGTGATAGGGTAGCTAGATCTTTTGTCTCCTCAATAGTAGTCACAATTGAGTCATATTTTTTAGAAGTGTGATTAATATTTTTTCAACTACACTTTTATCAATTATAGTTTCTCCATACACTCATTTGAGTTACTACTTCATTAATTCCACTATAATAATACTTTATGGTCTTTGAATCTCTCGTTATGATATTTTCAAAGTCCTTTCTAAGAGATTGAAGTTTCATAAGATGTATTTTTTTATTACCTTAGAACTCCTCCTCCAATGTATCCTATGCTTGCTTTGTATTAGTAACACTACTAATTCTAGGAAAAATTGGATCTACAATGCTAGCTAAATATCATATAACGCCTTCCAATCCTTTTATTTTTTTAATGGCTTTGAATTTAGCCAATTTTGTCTCTGATAGGGAATAATTATTTTTAGATATGGTGGCACTATTTTCTATGATGTCCCATAAACCTTGTGATAGAAAGTAAGTCCTTGTTTTGATGGACCAATAATCATAATTTTCTCTAAAAAAATATCAGGAATGGAATTTGGCTATTAGATTTAATGGTTACCATATTGTGATTTGATGAAGTGTGTTTAGAAAAGAATTTGATAGAATGCACCTAATAGATAACCAAACCACCCTTTGATACCATTATTAGTATTTGGAAGGTTATTTAATTAGAATAGAATAAAAATTAAGATAATGATATTAATTTAGAAAATTATTGAAATAGAAAACAGTTTGTAGGAAATGAAGGAAAAGAGTGGAAAGTGTTTTGAGATGGAAGTATTTATGCATTTCTTAATTTTTTTGACTTGGTTACAAATGAGGGAGGAATACCTATTTATATACATTCTCTTCCTTGATGGATAATAGAGATCAACTTAATCGAATGGTTACATATTATTGTCTAGAAGATTTCAACTACAATTTAGAAGATTATAACTACTCTTTAGAACATTACATGGAAATATCTAAGCTAACATGTTATATAAACTCCACCTAATACTTTTCCTAGAATGTAGTTAGTATGATGGACTTAGACTTGAAATAAGCTAAAGTCTATCAATTTTAACACTCTTCCTTAATACACTTTGGTATAACTTTAAGCATTTCTTGTAGCATCTCGAACCTTTCTAGCTCCATGGATATAAAGTTACAACTTACATACATATCTGCAAGAGGTTTTTATCTTTTTAGGTGGTGATTTTAGAGATGAATCTTCTTCTTTTGATGAAGTGGATGCTATAGGTGTGCTACGATTCCTCTCTTCTTAGTCGATAGGTTCTAGAGAAGATTCTATTCTTGGGACCAACATACTTTACTTCTCTACCTTTTCTTCATTCTAATTCTAAGTAGCACTTTCATCAAACTCAACATCCCTACTAATGATAAGTTTCTTGGTCTTCAAATAGTAGATTCTATATCCTTTATACTATGTACTGTAGCAAGAAGATGCCTTTTTCAATCTTATCTTCCAACTAATGTCTCTTTGCTGCAAGGATGTGTACATAGCAAATACTTCTAAATACACAAAGATGTTGTGTTGATGGCTTTTGTTCACTCTAAGCTTCAATAAGTGTTTTATCTTACACTACTTTAGTTGGAATCTAGTGAGTAAATGGACTGTTGTGTACATTGCTTTAACCTAAAACATCTTTAGCATCTTCTTCTCTTGTAGCATGGATTTGGCCATCTCCATAACTGTGTAGTTCTTCCTTTTCAATGCACCACTTTATTTTGTTGCATATCCAACTATAAATTGGTGTTCAACTCCTTCATCTTCATTGAATTTGTTGAACTCTTTTGAAATATATTCTTTACCTCTTATCACTTCTTATTATTTTCATATTATATTGACATTGTTTTTCAATAAATCTCTTGAATTTCTTGAAAATCTCAAATACTTCGAATCTTTTAAGCATAAAATCAACCCATGTCATCCAAACGTAGTCATCAATAAAGAGCGTAAAGTACTTACATTTCTCAAAAGATGGTGTTTTGATGGGTCCACACACATCTATGTGTATGAGCTCTAATGGTGCTTTAGCTCTCCATGCTTAACTTAAAGGGAACGACTTTCTATGTTACTTCTGAAGCATACAACCTTCACAAACATTTGTAACTTCCTTTATGATTAATAGACTTGATAGCATGCTCTTTTGTTGTAGAATCTTTAACCCTTGGAAGTTAAGATGGCCAAGTCTCTTATGCAAAAGTAATGACTCTTCATGATCCATTTTCATGGCACTTCTATCTTATGGTGCCACTAGATGGGAAAATTTCTCTATTATTGCATCTTAACTTTTGCAACCTCTTTTTTTTGTCTCTTATCTCCTTTGAATAATAAGGAGTATCTGCTTTCCATCATCTACCCTACATTAAGCAAATTTGTTTCCAAACTTGATACTAATAAGACATCTTGGATTAGACGCATACCTTTCTTTGTCTCTATCGCAACGATACCTTTTACTTCAATAGCTACAAGCTCTCCATTGCCAAGCTTTAATACCACTTGTTGGAGTTGTGATGGCCCTTGTCCAAGTGTTGTGGGAGAGTGTTAATGTACTTTAGAAAGGTGCCTATTTCATGTGTGAGTTATTTATATTAAAATGTCCTAAGCCTATTTAACTTTACAACCCATCACATTATAAAGTAATCTTATTTCCTCTTTTTAAGGAATGTAGGACCTTTTTATCATCTTTCAATAGTAACTAAAAAGTGATTATACTATATAAGTTACTACATCTTATAGTACTCTCAATTTTTTTAGTTACCAAGCAAAACCACACACACAAACTCATGTTCAGCTATGCGGACAAAGTCATTCTATGCAAAGATGAGCCATCAACCCAAGAGCTAACAAGAAAACATTGGCTTTCTTTTTAATTAATACA
This sequence comes from Lumnitzera littorea, assembly GCA_024138015.1. NCBI lineage: Eukaryota > Viridiplantae > Streptophyta > Magnoliopsida > Myrtales > Combretaceae > Lumnitzera > Lumnitzera littorea. The sequence continues at coordinate 75,452,019 of JAMXBB010000010.1, forward strand.
TCCAATAAAATTTTAAGGATAAAAGGTAATACATTATGTAGATTTACGCTATAAAACTTTATATTCACCAAACATCTATTTTGTGTTTAAAATTTAGAGACAATATTGTTGACCAACAAGACCTCACTCATTATTTTTGCATTCACATTGTCAATTCATCTTATCAAAATCAATCTTATGACTAGCAAGAAAAAGGGAAAAAAAAAATAGAAACAAATAAAACATTGTTATATGGAAATAAATAATTTTTCCCATTGAATTCAAAATGTATTGCTGAATAATCCTCGATTCCATGCTTATGATCTAAAACTTGTTAGACTTTGTAAAACCTTATCCAAATTGGAATTTGATATAGGTAAAACTTTATAAAGTGGAATAGTTGAATGGCAACTTATAATGGTAAATTCCTCTATTAAATGGACGATCAAATTGGGATGACTATTGTCGACTATTTTACTAGTTTCTGATTGCTAGTTTGGTTGATTGAATCCCATTGCGATATTTGTGTAATTTTTCAATTCATCTTAGGTATTTGTATTTACTTGTTTCCTACTCAAATTAAGACTCATAAATAAAATGTTGAAGTTGTGGTTAATTGTAATTTTCTTATACTCTTCTAGAATAGGATATTACCAATCCTCCTTTATCATAGTATTTTACTCCATGTGGCAGTTTATTATGTTAAATTATTATAATGATCTCATCTCTCCTATCTTTTTTTTTTTTTAATGTTGTTTCCAACCGTTTCATCTTAGGGCATTTCTAACATATTGATACCAATATTTGCTTGCAAATTTCATACCTTTACATACTTGTAATGGAGGTCTTGGTTTTGCTTCGAGGGAATTAGATTAAGTAAGGATGGTTACAAGTTTCTCTTAGAAGTGTGATTACCTTATTGAATCTGACAAAAATTACTATAGAGATCTTAACTTCCATTCATTTACACCAACATTAGTTAGAGTTAATTATATATACTTGTCATCTTGTTACATAACAATTTGAAGAAGGTTTTTTTAGGTGTATACGCAATATAATGGAGACAATATAACACCATTAAGAGTTATAAATGGTAAGCTCAATTTGACAATAGTTGAATTAGGTTTTGACTTGAGTTACTCAAATATTTTATCAAATTATGCTCAAGCTTCTTAATATTTAGCTCACTATAGTCACGAGCCATATCGAATTCATCTTGAGTTTAAATGTCAATCAAATTTAAGTCGAATTCAAATATTAATATTATTTTAATTCAAAGAAAATTTTCCTTTTAGATAATTAAATCAAACTGAGCTTAACTTAGCAAAGTTCAAGTTCATTAAATGGAATTCAAGTCAAGCTTGAACTTAAAAATATAAACTTAAGTTTGAAGTTTTGAATTAAGGTCAAACTTTAACTAACATTAAGTGTATATGAATATGTTTAGCCTACTTACGTGAAAGGCTTAGCCCACCTTATTCCTTTTGATAAAGAATATAAAATTCCCTCTATTCTAAAATGAGATAGTTTCCTAATTTCCTTTTTTCAATATAAAGACAATCTCTACAAAAGATTTAAAGGGAAGTATTGAGTTTTATTGAAAATGATTGAATGATCTTATTGTTTCTTTCTAGTTTTTGGAGAAAGATTTCCCTCTCATTTGTGTATAGATTGTCTTCACACTATTTAGGTGTGAGTTTTAAATGGTTTTTATTTATCTACTTTCTTCACTTTCTCTCCCTTTCTTCATCATTTTTGTATGCTATTTCTGGAATCTGTAGTATCATTTCACCAACTGATTATGCGGTTCTTCTTTGTTTTTAAGCTCATCACTACTTCTTTTGACATTGGTTCCTCATTTCTTTTCACCTTACTTATATAGTCTTAAAAGAAAATCAAACCAGCATATATGCTTACATCAAAACATAAGACACAAAACAAATATAAAAAAAAAAAAATCTTTCTAAATAGCATTTCTTTTAGTAGAATAGAAGGTACTTCAGTCTTTCATCAATTTAATTTGTTCTCACTTTTAATATTGAGTAACAATTTTATGTTTAGCTCTTTGTTTATGTTTAAAACCATACATAAACTTCTTTTGATTTGTAGATGGCTCCCTCTTTTAGATTTGAGACTCTAAATAGCCCAACTCTTGATGAAGTAATCCTGGAAGACGAAGATGAATCTATAGAGAATGAAGAATATAAGATTAAAGGGACTCTCATAGTAACAAGAATTATAGTTAACATATTATTAAATAGATAAACTATAATCAACCTTTTAAATAAGACATGGAAGGGTTACGGTGTTGGGTTAATTTCTTTTTTAGGATCTAATCTATACATATTGAGTGTGAAAAATCAATCAAATGTTGACAGATTAATTAGTGAGATTCCCTGGCCTGTTTTGGTGCATTGCATTGTGATGGAATGCTGGAATAGTGAGTGGAATCTAGAGGAGATCCCACTAAATCAAATAGTTTTCTAGGTTTAGATTCATGGACTAAAACCTAGAAATTTAACCCTCAATAATGCCATATTAATAGGGAAATGCATTAGGGAAGTTTCGAAGGTTCAGCCAATTGTTTCTTCTTTAGGAGATAGGAGAGTGATTTTTAAGGTGCAAATCAAATCCTCAATTGAAGAACCCTTGAAAGCAAGTGTTTAGGTTAATACTAGGAGAGGGGAGGAGATATAGAGTATTTTTGAAGTATGAGAGGTTAAATGACTGGTGTTTCCATTGTGGAAGATTAAGACATATGAGCAAGAATTGTAGCTTTGAAAAACCATTGGATGATTATATAGGTTTAGGTCTTAAAGTTGTAGTGTTGAAAGTTTGGAATACCAAAGAATAGACAAATCAGAAAAAGGAATCAATGCATACAAGTCAGTCACAACCTATAAATCCTTTTCAATCCCAACCCTTTTATGAGAAGAACAAGCACTCTACACATTATCCCACGAACTTTACTTAAGAACCTAACCCAATCACTTAAAAGACTATCCTTAGTGTTCTACCACAACACAATATACAAAGAGTAAAATCAATCATTGTAAGGAAAATATTGATCCAAACACAATATCTATCCGTCCTACTACATCCACTTACAAAACACACCAAGAAGCCTCTATCACAGTAATATCTCTTCCTAATAACCCACCTAATAATTAGTCCCTAATCCTTAGCAATCTAATTCCACCATCTCAACTACAATCTCAATTGGAGGAGAACTCAGCAACAAATCTGGAAATTAATTTGTCTACTGTGAATGGCACACTGAAACTTAATCACTCACTTGCTATATCTTAGCTCAAGACGAATGTGTTGACACATGCATTAAGTAAATTGTGCTTGAAGAGATCATGTGACACTGAGGAAGAAGAGCCTTATAAAAAGTTGAAAATAATAGAGATCTCATTGAGCTTTGATGGTGATTTAGTTGAAAAACATGAGAGTAAAGTGGAAAGAACTGGAAAAAAAATGAGAAAAAGGATGGAAAAAATAAAAATATATATATAAAAAAGGGGTATGGAAAAAAAAAACAACTATGGAAAATAAGAGTGGAGGTCAAATCAAAAAATCAGTTATTGTCATATATGAAGAAGTGGAGGAGTAGTTTGATTTCTTAGTGGTTAGTGGTGATTTCATGGGCAATGGTGGCTAGCCCAAAACAGCTATACGAAGGACATGATTTTTTTAAGGTGGAGTAATCAAGGGATTGGGCCCCTCTAGACAATTTGTCAGTTGAATGACCTTGTAAATAAGTTCAATCCTTCTATTGTTTTTTGCAATGGGAACAAAAAATGATGAAAATAAACTAAAAATGATGCGTAACGAGCTACATTATAGGGGGTCTTTCTATGTTAATAAATGAGGAATGGTAGGTGGTTTGGCACTTTAGTGGAATAATAATGTTGATATTGAAATACTAAATAAGGACTATTACTCTATGGAAGCTTTATCAAGTGGTAGAATAGAGAAGTTTTTGGTAGGATAACTTGAGTTTATTCCTCAACATACTTTAATCTCCAATAAAGATTGTGGAATAAACTGGGAGTGTTTACATCGAATACTATAATCCCATGGCTTTATATTGGGGAATTCAATGCCTTACTTTTTGAGCATGAGAAGGAGGGAGGTAGAGGTTTAGAAAAAAGAGTAGTTAAAGGGTTTCGAAATATGGGAAAGGATACAAATCTTTAGGACATAGGTTTTGATAGACCCATTTATACTTCTAATAAAAGAGACAGAGATGCTTTGATAAGAGAAAGAATTGATAGGGGTTTAGCTTCAATTGAGTTAATTAATCATTATCTAAGATGCCACATCCAATATATACCAACAGACGCATCATATCATGTTGTGTTAACTATGGATATAAATGCGAATGATAAGATAGGCAAAAAATACTTTAAATTTGAAAATATGTGCCTGACATAAAAAGAATGTAAAACATTAATTGACGATGGGTGGAATAGTCTTGAAAGTCATGTACCACTTTGGGATAATGTGCTAGCGAGGTTGGAAGCTTGGAAATGATCATTGATAGCCTGGAGTAAAGATGCACTTCCAAACAACTAGAAGGAGATTAATAGAGTCCTAAAAGATTTGGCTATTTTATAAGAAAACCTGGAGGGTTAAGACATGATGGAGAAGGAACATTTGTTTGGAAATCAAGACTTTATGGGAAATTGAAGAAAATTTTTGGCACTTATAGACATCACTTTTTTACTTCTTTGTATTTTAGAAATCTTTTAGAATAAAGAAAAAGGGTCCTAATTCAAAAATACAAAAACAAATAAAAAATTGAGAAAAGACAAAAAAAGAAGAAAAAAAATAAGATTTTTAAGATAATATGATTTTTATGTCTAGGGTCATTTTAGGGCCATTAGGTCACATGGAGAGGATCATCTTATTTTGAGAGTCAAATAAGGTTAAAGTGCATATACAATTTAATGGTTCTAAGCTATATTAATATTAAATTTTTCAAAAAATTTAATATTCGAACCATGCTAATGTTAAGTGTTTTTAGTTTGTAAAAATGATATTACTTTAATTTAGTCATAACTTCAAACATTGCCTCGATTGAACTTAATTTAGTTAATTTACAAAAAAAAATAAAATAAAAAAAGAGGTAGGGCAAGGGGGTGTAGGAAGGTGGGTGAGGGGCAGTAGAGAGGGGAATTAACCATGTAATAAGCGAATTTGAGATTGTAAAACCATTAAATTAGATTCAACTCGAAAACTAATTTTAACATATGCATATTAGACTCACTCTTAAAAGTTAATGTGTTCTTTTTTATTTATTTATTTTTTAATTTTTTAAGAACCATTTGATAAGCAGTTCAATTTAGCCTAAATCAAATTAATGGCAATATATTGGGTTCAGGTTTAAAGTTGGGGTGAAATACTATCTTTTAGGCATATTACCTAAGATAAAATCCAGGTGAGTTAGTTAAGATGCACACTATTGTCCATAAGATCTGAGTTTAATCTCATCACAAGGCGTATTGCACCTTTCGTTTTATAATCCAATAGAGATGACATGGTAGGTACGGTTCATCATCTTTTCTGTTCATTCCCACATCCCAAAAGCAAAACCCCTCCCAACCCAACCCCACCCTCCACATCCCGCGC
>JAMXBB010000010.1:75458005-75637188 GCA_024138015.1 Lumnitzera littorea
CCCCCCCCCCCCCCCCCCCCCTTCTCTTTCTCTCTCTATACCTAGTTTGTTTCATCTTTCTGCCAGTTTATGGTGAAATCATGGAGACCACTTAGGATACTTCATTTCGAAACCAAGTTTATGTCCTTATTTATTCATTTACCCTTCGAATCTTCTCTTAAGAAAATGAAAAAATCATGAAGGTGAGTTTTAGCTTATTGCAATCTAGTAAATCTAAGCAATACATGAAGTAATTTGAGCTTCTATTTGATATTTTGCGTAATCATATCATCGTTTTTTAATTCAAAAATGCCTAAATTAATTTTTTTCTTCTTGAATGAAGATTACTCAAACTTCCATGAATATGGCTGATTTAAGCATTAAATGACTTTCCAAGCTCAACAAGCATTGCAAGTATAAATAGGATCCCTTTCTTTACATTCAAACATTAGAAATCAGTCCCACACACTCATATAAGCTTATCGAAGTTCCCTCTTTCTCTAAGGTTTTCAACAACTTCTCTCTAAAATCTCTCCTTCTATAACCAATTTCAACCTAAACTACCACTCTTAGAAGACCTAACACCTCTCAAGCTCCAATCTAAACCACCTCCATAGTGTAAAACCACCTCAAACAAACAAACCCACCACCTAAGGTTAACGGTTGGCATGCTACCTCAAAATTAGCACAATCGTCCAAGCTCTAACTACTACCACCTTCGTACTCTCCACCCATCAAAACCCCTAAACATTAGCTCACACCACTTTGAAACATCTTGACCACTACAGCTCGAATACCACGACTATCCACCAACTTTTGAGACACCAAAAAGGGCTACCAATCACGGTCACAAAGCAACAACATCCCTTTCGCCAATTAAATCTTCATGAAAAAAGGTGGATTAGGGTTTTTTTTTAAGTTTGACTATCATCCTTTAATAAATGCAATCAATGGATCCATGTATGGTATGCATTAGGCCTCTAGTCCCTATGTACGTAAGATAAAAGATTTAGCCTAATCTATGAATCGTTTTTTTTTTTTTTTCCAGTTATATTAGTGGAAAAGCAAATTACATTACTAACTACATAACTTCATGCACTAGAAGGGGGATGTGTCCATTGGTGGTTAAATCCCCTATCTTACCTTCTAAGCTTATTTGTTATGCTTGTATGAAATCTTTGTATACCCAATGTGACAGTGGGTAATTATCAATGAAGAAATTCATCTTTGGATGAAAAAAAAAATAAAAAAGGATTGAATAATCTTATTCAAATCATATGCAAGCTATTTATACTCCCAAGTAAAACCTAATATGAAACTAATTTCTAACCAACTAACTAATTATTACTAATATCAAGTTACTATTAACTAATATCTAACTATACATATTAAAAGAAAACCAACTAGTATGATTTAGAATTATTAAAAAATCATTAAGAAGATCTTCAATATATGCTTCATTTTTCAAGATAATAAGGATAATGTTGCTTTGGACATCCCCGTGAAGTATGGCTAGAGCATTTCCTTATTCTTCTCGTAACTCAACATTTTCATAGGTTGCAAAGTCTAAAGCTTGATTTATAAAATTTTTTTTTTTTTTTGTGAATTTGATGTTCATAATTAGTATTATTGAGTAACATGATTGTCATGGATTTTCATTTTCTGAGTAAATTTGCTATAAACACTTTTACCTCTGATATTTTTGTATGCACAAAGCCAATTTTAGAAAAAAATGTCCTTCCTCTTGTATATTTGTACAAGAATGTCTATGTCATTATTTTCTTTATCATTCTCCATATTAATTTCTTACAATAAATCCTTCACCTCCTTAATATTATTCTTTACAACAAGTTAGTCTATTTCATGAAAATTTTCTTCACTCTTCTTCTATACATTCCACCCTTGCTTCTTATAAATGCTCATAACCTTTCTTTAACAATTGTGTGTTTTCTTGTATTTTTTCATATCTTTTTGTAATTCCTTGATTTCCTCTTGTATTTTCTTCCTTACATTCTAACTTTTACATGAGCAATCTTTCCATTTACACTAGTTCTTCTAATAAAAACACCATTGTTAAGCTTACTTTAATGAAAGGCTCAGCATACCTGGTTCCTTTTGATCAAGAATATGAAATTTTCTTTATTTGAGAGTGAGGTAGTATGCTGATTTCATCTTTTAAAGATAAGCATAAAAGAATTCAAAATAAATTCTTAAGTTTTATTGAAAATAACTAAATAATCTCGTCATCATCATATGCAAGCTACTTATTTTAAGTAAAACTTAACATGAAACTCATATCTAACAAATTAACTAATTATTACTAATATCAAAGTATTTTCAACTAATATCTAACTACACATATTAAAAGAAAACTAAACTATTAAGCTATTATCTTTCTAATCTAATTTTAGGTCATAATTGAATATATCCCTTTTAAACTTTTAAATATACTTTTATCTTTTCATATTTTTTGAAAATATGTATATACCTCCCAAAACTATAATAAAAGCTTTAAATTGTTACTATTTATGGTTATTTTAGAAACAGTTTTTGGAGTTTTAGTGTATATCTTCCAGAATAAAAGAGAAATGAGTTGTTTAAGAGTTTTGATTTCTTTTTTTTAATTCATACAGTCAATAGTTTTTGGATTAGATACAATGTATCCCAGACGTTCAATGATAAAGGGAATGGGTATGCAACCTTTTAAGAGAATATTTTCTTTAAACTCTGATAATATTGCCATTATATATTAAATTAAAAGAAATAACATATGTAAGCTAGAGTCCTCTCATTCTTTTGTATATTTCTCTGCACGAATTTGAATCGGTCTCTATTAAATATTATTCGATATTAGCATGCATAGGTCGCACATTGTATCAGTTCTTGTGTCCAGTGTTTGGACCTCGCACCATGTTGGCCCGTGGTCGACCACTCGAAATGGACCCGTTGAATCTAAGTTTTCTTAATTTAAAGATATTATCATGTGTAATATAGCATTATAAGATATTTAAAATATTTAAATCATCTTAACTATTCATTTATAAATTGGATATAAATTGGATAGACATATAGTTACATCTAGCGATGCACATATATCATACCATATCGAATCTCAACCGAGAAACATTCTCTCTCTTATATTTCAATCTGTAGACTTATTTCTAACTTTGCTCAGTTTTGTTGAAAAAGAGATACAATATCCCTACATATTTAATTAACTGACGGTGGAAAACGAGTAGATATTTATCAGGCTTTTAATAAAAAGTAAGAAATTGGATTACATCCTAAGCAAACATGGGCCAGAGCCCCTCGAACATTCGAAAAAGATTGTTTTAGCGTTTCACACTTACTCGGTTTTTTTTTTTTTTTTTTATATAGATTTGGCTGATGAAAATAATGTTAAACGTGGTCATACGAGAGATGCAAGGGCCATATGATGTCATCCGGACATTAGACAGAGAAATCATATGACTCATGTAATATCAATTACCAATATTATAATTATAGTGGAATATGGAGTGTGAAATGACGTTCATCTTCAACAGTTTATTAATAGAGCTAGCTAGAAAGTCATAGAAAATGATACCAACCCCACTCTTTAAAGAAATGAATTAATAGCAATAGTTTGTTTAACACCATATGCCTAAAGTGAAGTTTCTTAGAAGTAACGTATTTTATCAGTTTATCTCATTACAATTCGCCGAATAGATTGGCAATCACCACAATCTTTTGCGTCAAAGCTCCGTCCACTTTATTCCAGCTTTTAATAATGTTAATTTAATTCTTTGTTCTTTTTTCTACACCTTTCCTTGAATAAAAATTATTCTCAATTAAATATATCTGCTGAAAGGATAATGGAATTACTTTTATAGATAATCGGTATTTAAGTGTGAAAGATATAAGGTGTTCTACTTTCTACATTCATTATAAGACTTGCTTTCCCACATTTAATAGAACTCACGAATGGAATTTCTAGATGATATCGTGACAATTACTTCCATTAATCCTAAATAACACTAACAAAATTAGGCTTGTTGTAGCCACCAGGAATAAAGTTTAGCAGCAGATAATGATATCTTTTTATAAATTTTACTTAACGTAGGGAATAGCCCTCCCTGCGAACGATTTTATTAACATCTTTTAAATGTTTTCGAGCACTAAAAGCATGTTTCCGCAAGGAGGGGGGAAGAAGAAGAAGAAGAAGAAGAAGAAGAAAAAAAATCAAATAAGAAGTTATTTATTTATTTTTTCTTTGTTTAAGATTTTGCATTGTAGCAGGTGAGTTTTTATAGGGACGCCTATCATACCGATTCCAAACCATGAATCAACTCGGCTTATGAGAGATTGAGCCGAACCCCTCTCTTTCTGAATTGTCGAGATGGCTTGTCATTAAATCGGTGGATCGACCTAGCTAGTTCATCCCCTAAATATTAGTCGTGATATGTTAAAACTACTTTATTTATAATAGTGAAGGACAATTTTTTAAAAATAATATTATCAAATTAATGATAGATAACTAATTATAAATTAATCGTAAATTTGTCAAATATTAAAGATTTGAATATAAGAAAAAGATAAAATTTGAGGAAAAAAAATAAAAATGTTAGAATCACATTAAGTTGAAAATTAATAAAAAAATTAAAAATTATTAATAAATTAGCACACGTAAAAGAGAAAGAGAGAGAGAGAGAGAGAGAGAGAAAGAGAGAGAAAGGAGGTCACATTTTCATAATTTATTAATGTATTTAAAAAAAAAGAAATTAATAAAAAATAAATTATTAATAAAAAAGGTTCAAGAGCCAAATCTGTTCTTAAATCGGCTCGAAACTACCCCCAAGCCCAAGCCAATCACAATTCAACTATGGTTAAACCCATGAACCAACAATTTTAGGCTGGCCCACTACTCATGTCTAGACCTCCACACTATTTATTGTAAGTCCCTTGGAAGATTTTCAATTGGGAGGCATTGTATTTTTTTCCCTTTTCATCTTAAGATTAACTTTGATTTTTTTTCTTTTTTTAAAAAATTTAATATCCACTACTTCAATAGATGATTGTGATTTTCTTGTCACAAATTGATCTAGACGTTATAGAAAAGTCATGTCATCGTATTTTTACTTGGAACACTTTTTTTTTTTCCCAGTCATAAGGATCGAATATATGTAAAGACATTATAATAAAATATCTAATATATGATTTATGAAAATTAAACTTATAGTCATTGATTGCCGTATATCACACGATTATGGTATGTCACACCTCATGCTGTTTATAGTCAATCTATGAAAACCTAGAGGTCATAACGTTTTTCATTATGAATTGTATCCAAGTCTTGATAAGGACTTGTAGACAGCCAATGTCCATGTAATTAGTAAATTTTAGATCATTCATGTACCATTTTCCCCTTCATGACTATGCAGAAACCAAGGATGTGAGTATGGGACAATCAGTCATCTACTTCTCTAATACATCGCGGGATTCATTATGACAGGAGCTTTTACTCATGGGGTTATATTTTTCATTAGAGATTACAATCCGAGGGGGCATTTTCAGTGGAATTCCTTTTTCACTTCATAAGGATCAAGATCAAATGAATCTTTATTCTCAGTTTCAGATTGAGTGATTTTCAATTTTAATTAAAATTTGACTTTCTTAAAGAATTAGGGTTTAGTCCAACGTTTTCAACCGGACCTATGGGTTTATTAATTATTTGCCCACAACGGAAAGAAATGTGCTAGCCAATCGTGGCATTGCCATCTCCAAATCGCAAAGTATACCTAAATTTTGAATTCAGAGAGCAGGTAAAGGAATGATTTAAGAATGATGAAATTTCCTATCCAAAGGGTATTATTTATTGTATCATCATTAATCACATGTCGTCATCAAGGAAGAAATAAAAAGGAATGCTTATATCGAATATTTTTCCGCATGTGATAGTATGTAATTGTTTAAGTCGTGGACCAAGACATGTCCACAAATGAGACAATTTTGCCTAGAAGTGAAAGAATTTCCACCAAACAGTCATCTTCGTTTTGTGCAAAATGAACTAAATGAATACAATGGTATATTTTGCATTTATTTACAAACTCTAATATGCTACTCTTTCATGTGATTTACTTAATATTTGAGAAGTTGTATATTTCATTATTACATAAGGGCCGGCCTTTTGCAAAAGCAAAGGCGTGGGAGGATTCGGTTCTGCCTCGGATGTTCAAATTTGTAAGTCGAACCGATAGATTCACTCCATCTTAATACAACATGTTGTCATTATGAAATCTAGAATTTTGATGTTAATGCCGTATCAAATTAAGTCCTTCTATAATGAATAATTCGTGCCATCTATATTTACATCAAAATTTGTTCAAGTTTTTAAGATTTCAATGAATCGTTTAAGTATATATATATATATGTCGTTGCATAAAGTATATTTTTATCGTTGAATTTCTCAATCACTCTCATGGTTTAGGACCTTGGACATGGGACTCCAAAGTCAGGCCGATCTCCTAGCTCATAGGTCGAGCTCTTGACACTCAGGACAACCTCCATTAGCTTTGGGCTGTGCTCCCCAATACTTGAGCTGACTCCCTTGGGGTGGCTTTAAGAGAGTAGGCATAACCTTCATGCATCAAGAATTATAGACCTCTCGGCATAGCTCAGCAACACTCACACATGTCTGATGACGAGAGTCCACATGTCCATACGTACAGCATTTGCAATTCATTAATGATGATAACATAGCTTCCTTATGAAATTCCACTTGGCTTGATTGTATGGTACCCTTAAAGTATTAAATGCAAGAAAATAGGCATTAAGCCCAAAGCAATCATACTTTGGTAGTGTTAGATGATTTTATCAATCCTGAACCATCAAAGTCTAAGACAAGGTGTCATAGGTTGTAAACTACAAGTTAATTAAAGCTTAAGACCCTAACTATAAATGCTCCAACCTTTATCCTCTTGAAGATAAGCAAACTTCACCAACATACTCTGGGCTAGATTCCATTTATATTTTCCCCACTACTTAGAGACTTTTTTAAGCATCAGAATAGTTCCATTCAATAATCCTTCAATTGCTCTACTTATTTCTATTTATTTTGTAGATCACTTTTGCAAGGCCTTAAGAACCCTTTTAGCCATAAACCCTCATCTAGTAGATCTCCTTTTATCTTATAGGCCCATTACATTATCTTGAAGACACAACATTCCAATTACTCTATCGGTTAGAATTCTATATGGATAACTTATTTGAAGCTATGAGACGAGTAAGCAACTTATATTACTACCTTAAAAGACGAGGGATTTTTCCCATTTGTAAGACAAATATATAAAGAACTTTAAGAATATTTATTTCCTGTTAAAAAATTCTACACGGTAGTTGAACAACACGCAAGAAACTATATTAAAACAATGCATGCCATATATTCCATGTTGCCCTTCTAACATGAAATAGAAGGGCTAAAAGCATGCTTTACAGCTGACCTTTATGACTTAGGACAGATAAAGTTGGTGGACGCGATGAGTCGAAGGCGTAAAAAGAAACAGAAGATGATAGATTGGTGACTTTGAACTTAGCTAAGAATAGCTACGAATGAGCTGTCAATAATTTAAATTAATAAAAAGTCGAACCTTTTTTTTTTTTAACCAAAAGGAAAAGTTGGAACGTTTTAGAGCACTAATTATAAAAAGTAAAAAATAAAAGATGACTCTATTTTTCTAACATATATGGCATATTATATAAAAAATGTATATATAAATTTTTTCTTTTAACACTTAACACTATCGTTTTCCAGAAAACAATATTTTCAACTTATGGCACATTAACACTGACAATTGACATCTGTGAAAGGAGGAATAAAACCTCATACGTGTTTTCTAGTCGGATAGGATAACAGGAAGCCTCACATGCACAATCCAGTGTGGGATATGGATGATTGACATTTCTTGCATTATTGAAAGACAATCTTTTACTGTACGAAATTCTTATCTATTGACTATAAATACAGCTATCGTGTCCTGTTTCGACCCTTTTGTATTGGCATGTTTTCAAGCGAAAAATGGGAACAGAAGCATATGAATTAATGTTTTCTTTAGGATATAAGATGCCTATTCTTTTTCGCTACTAGGTGAGTATTCTTTTATTGTTATTATATACACTGACATAAACAAAACTAGAACTTTTTCCTTTTTTTTTTTAATTACGGTGTTTTATAAACAATAGTCTTAAATCTTAATTGTTTGATTATAGACACGTACATACATAATTTGGATGCCATAAGGTAAATTGTAAGATTGTCGAGTATGAAAACCGTTCTTCATCATTAATGTAGGGACTTTATTTTCACATATATTGATAGGATACTTTAGACGGGGATCTCTTAGACACAACCAAATTCGTCAAGCCCTGCCTCCCTAGACTCACCTCTATAAACCTTAGGCCTGAACCTTAGTGGCATAAGCCTATGAAGAACTGTAACAGTCATAAACTATAAGATAAATATAAAATAACTATATTCTAAATATTAAAGACACGTCGGATATAACGGCTCTACTCTCCCACACTTGCGAGAGAAGATTTCTCCTGTCAACTGATCTCCAATAGTCAGCTTCACTCCACTATAAATACCAAACATCTATCCAACGGTAAGGCTCTCTACAAACTCTACATTCTAAGCTTGCGCACTTAGTATTCTATTCCACAAAAAATCTATTGCTGACTTAAGTATCATAGTAGTTATACCGGACTATCCCCTAGCGTCCCTTCACTGTGTATTGTTTTGCAAACTCAGTACGTACAAACTTTAATCAACTATCGACAAGAACTGATGAATGACAACATAGAATTAGAAGCCTTACTACTCAATTATATGGTCCAGTGGTGAGTAGTTTGAACATGTTACATTCAAAATCTCAATCTATATATAAAATGATTAGAAAAATTAGTGCAAGTAAAATAAGATTGACATACCTTCAACCATTGATCAGTAGATTTTCTCTTAAAATGTCTTTGTTTTAGAACTTAGATACTTTTAATCCCTCACAAACTCTCTTGATGGTGTATAATTTTCTTAGGTTTTTAAGTATGTAGAGGTTAGAAACCAAAGTGATTTTCATTCATATATATACATCCCATCAAGGACTATTTTAAAATATCCTAAACTGACTTAATTCATGGAAAAATATGTGAGTAATAATTAGAAAATAGAATTGAGTTTCATGTAACCACTTTATACATTTTATAGTAATAAATTACTCAAAATACAAAATACATATCACAGAGCAAACATGGATTAATAAATGGAATATTAAAGTTCCTTCCCAAACCCTTGAAACGAGTGGAGAAAATCTTTATTACTTCTGTCCTCGAGCGAAAACCAACCTAATATCCTAATAATTATAGAGACATATCGTTAACCCAATATATATATATATGTGTGTGTGTAGTTCTTAGGGGAGCATACGTAGATTGAGTGTTGGCTTGATTTTCTATCGTGAAAAGAATTACCGATACTACTATCATGGAGTTTTCTCCTAAAATAACGATGATAAGAAAAGCATGGAGTTTTTCTGGAGACTAAATAATTCTTCAAGTGAGATAAAATCGATCATTAAGAAAAATATTTCTTGGAAATTTATTTTATGGTAGTACTCAGTCTAACCATGTTTCGCACCGTCTAACTCAGGATAAATCATGCCGACACAACTCGTAATATCAATTTAATAAGTATATATATTCCCATGTTTTTTCCGACAAGTCACATTTCATATTTGAGGAAAAAAAAAAAAAAAAAAAAAAAGCTCAATCAAAATGTACAAATACAATTTTATACTCCCACCAGTTTGTAAATGCATCAACACCAATGTGATGGGATAAGATAAGGAGGTCCCATATAACTTTCACAAAGGGAGCACTTTCTGAAAAATTAAAGTGATTGTGTATGTGTTAAAAGTATCAAAATCTCATTAATAATGTAATTTAACTAAAAAGTCTATAGTAAAATGGAGGACCACTAAAACCGGTGGCAATTTTGTATCAAACAATAGTGAGGTAATGATTACCGAAATTGTTGAAAGATTTTGCATGATATCATAAAGTGCAAAGAATGCATTATTATCTCTTAAGTAATATGCATCGTGTGGGCATCTAAGGAGGAACAAAGAATCTTCCATCCAATTTCCAACTAAAGGGCATAATGGTAAAACTGCCAAAACTAATTCGTCTCATTCAGAAATCCCCTATAAATTCACCGTATCTCAAACAACCACTTACATACCAAACCAAACCCACCCAAAACACAAGACATAGATTTTGATGTTCATACTCATACAAAACATCCTTATTTAGTCCAAAAAAACAAAACCTGATTTTTAAGCCGAAATCTACATCTTTCTCAAGTGCACATGACACCTCTGGGCATGAAATCCACTATAAACATATGGCACTCACCAATCCCTTATATTTTTGGTGGTTTAGGGTTAATGTTAGTCCTAATAGCTATTGCATTAATAATTCTTGCATGCTCATTCTCCAAAAGATCCCATTCTTCATCAAATGAAGATGAAGAAAAGCAACAAGTGAAGCCCATAATCACACCTCTTGATGCTGAGCCAAAGATAGTAGTCATCATGGCTGGTGACCACACCCCATCATGCATAGCAAATCCAGTCATCATCACTTCATTGATGCCCACATGCTCATGTGAGCATGTCTAATACATTCAAAGATATCCACGATGGATGCAAGAAAGAGGGATGTACTTGCAAGATGGTTCACCTTGCAAGCAGTCCATGATGGTGATATTCCCTTACCATGAAATAAAGTTTCAACGAATTTTTTTTTTTTGTGATACTTATTATTTTATTTTCTTTTAGTTTTGCGGGATTATATATTTTGTAAATGAAGAGCTATTATTAATATACGATTTTAGACTCACTATCTTCACATTGGTACAGATTTCTTTTTCTCTTTTTTCTCTATTTGATCATTGAGCCCGTTCACTACTCTATCTTTGTATTTTATTGAATAATAATATAGTCCCATTAATGGAAGCCGGGCCAGACAAGAATAGGGGGATAAATCTCTATCTTTCTTTACAATGACAAACGCTCATGCTGTTATCTCTTTTTATCTTATTCAAACGCCTTAAATTGAAGAAGTAAGAGGCATTTGCTTCCTAGTCATGCTAATGGGAATAATAATAAAATATTACGAAATAATTCAAAAATTAAAAAAAAATGTATTTTGAGTTCAAGAAATTACTAACGACAAGTTCACTTCGCTGAATGGAATAATGCTATAATAAAATCTCAATTCATAAGTAATGAAATAAAATGTAATAAAAATGAAATGTGTATTGCTTTCTTTAGTGGGATACCATTGAATCAGTGTTACTTTATTTAATTCACATTAACATAAGTTATAAAAAGACACAAATAACCTTAAGAATAAATAAATTTCCTATGGTGTGAGGATGAACTCCTGCCTATATCATCAAAAAGCTCCTTGTTAAAAAAAACCTAGAATTGTTTATTTAAAAAAAAAAAAATCAAATCTTAGAATTGTTTATTAAAAGAAAATGAACCCCATAATTATGCTTAAAAGGGGAAAGGTGTATATCATCGAAGAATTGCTTGTCAAGTACATACTTAGAATTGTTTATTTAAAAAAACAATCAAACCTAGAATTATGTTAAAAGAGAGAAAGGTGTACTTAGAATTGTTTATTAAAAAAAAAAATCAAACTTAGAATTATGTTAGAAGAGGGAAATGTGTACCTAGAATTATTTATTTAAAAAAAAAAATTCAAACCCATATTCATTTTAGAAGAGGGAAAGGTGTATCCAAAATTGTTTATTAAAAAGAAAATCTAACCTAGAATTATGTTAAAAGAAGGAAAGTGGTACATCATCACCAATGATGTTTCATCATAGTCATCATCTTAACCAATATATTGCTTTTTTGCAAAGAAAAAGAAAAAAAATAAAACCCTCAAATCTTAGGCATTTGTTAATAAATCAAAACAAGATAGGATTTTTATGAAAATATGATTAATTAGAAATCATTTTACAAAAAACACCTTAAATCAATTTTCTCTATAGCTCGTGTAAATTTAAATAGAAGTACGAAAATAGCACTGGAGTTTAGAGAGAGAAAGGTTAAAACTCTTTTGATTAGTGTTATTTTGATTCAAATTGATTGTTATTTTAAGGCGTTTCAAAACTTTTGACATATAAAAGTAAAGTTTGATTCAAATTTGTTATTTTAAATCACCTTAGATGAAGAGAGAGAGAGAGAGAGAGAGAGATAAACAAAAATCACCTTCCAAAAGTAAAAGATGAAAATAGACCAATGAACAAAAGAGATAATGAACAAAAATCAGATTTAAAAACTTATTCATTTTCTATTTTCGAAGAGGACAATTTTGGAAGAATAAAATAGGAATACTTGCTGCATCACAATTTATGAGTTTGAAAGGAGATTCATAATTACACATTTTCAAATAATAAGAGTTATGCATAAATAGCTATGATAGAGGTTTTCTTAAACTAAACGGCATAGTACGAACTTAATAAGGAATAAAGGGTGAATTGAATAGACATTCCTTCTAAGTGAACAAGCAGTAAAAGTAATATTAACAAGTGAGCTGCTCGAGATTCATTTTACATATCTATTATACTTATTTAAGGATTTAAAAAAAATAAAAAAAATTCGAGATTTCCAATACTTATTATATATATTTAAAAATAAATAATATGTGAAAATTTAATTCATTTGACTTCGTTCTGGGGCATGTAGCCCTCATTCATCGTATTATTGGAAAAAATCATTGAATATTCAGGTGTAAGGTTCCAAGAATGGCGTGGTAGCACCGAATAATGAAAACTGTCGTTTGGATGTAGTCCAAGATAGATCAAATGGTCTCAAACACAAGAGAAAATGCATGGGGATCCATTAAAAAAGTGACTCTATCGGACTGACTTAATGGTTTGAAAATTTAGTTCATGGTACACGAAACGTTTTCTTGACAAGGCACGATGTAAATTGCAAGCTACGCTACGGACTGAAGCCCTGGAAATACCTATGCTGTGCATGTGTTTTTGTCGGTTACTTTACACTGTACATACGTTACGTTGTACAAGTACATGTACACATACGTGAACATTGAACATCGGACTCAACAGTCATTGAACAAAAGTCGAAATCAAGAGAAGCCTTGTTTTAGTTAGGGGGGAAAGGAACAAAATTCGGGTTCAGTTAGTTCAGTTCTTAAATCGAATTAGTGACAAGTTTGTGTTTCTTTCTTTTTCTTTTTTCTTTTTTTCTTATTTTTATTCCTATCTATGTTAAAGGGGCAAGCAATATACAGCTCCTGAGAATTCCTACCTTCCGTGGGCACCTCTTGAGCATTATTTGTGTTACCATTAACCTCATAGTCTTGATGTTAAAGTATGAAGTGGAAGTAATTAACCACAGTCGTAGGCGTAGCACACGAAATTAATGAAATAACAAGAGATACAGGAGTATAGATCAACATAATGGTTTAATGTGGAAAAACCCAATACGTGGTATAAGATCACAAACGGATGTGCAAAAAAAAAAAAAATTCATTAGTCATAACATACCATATTTTTTTAACGAGTAATAGAAAAATATCAATAAATTTACAATTGGTAAAAATACATACTCTCAAAGGGGAAAAAAAATTTTTCATTAATACTAATATACCATATATTTTAATGAATGGTGGACAAATACTAATGATATTTAAATATATATTAACGATAATAGATTTATATTTTTATATATTAAAATTTTGTTAATACTTATCGATTATTCATTAAAACACATGGTATATAATAACCTCCAAATGAGGTATAATGACCTTGTTAACGAGATGGTTTTAGTCCGATCTGTGAATGAAATTACAATACTCCTATCGAAATTCTACGTCTAGAGTTTAAACCAAAATCCATTCACTAGAATTCTGAAATTATATGAATCCTAAGAGTCAATCTAGATCTCGCAGTAAAGGACCCACAGTGCCTTAATATGAATATGGCGGTAAGACTCTCTCTCCTTAAGCATTCAGTCATGGAATTGAGTTAATTCAAAGTAAACCCTAATAAACAATTCATATGCCCTACCATTGGAATGGATATGCTATGTGTTTGGAATTTGGATAAGTGTTGGGCACGTGTTAATGTTATTTAAACAATTATTAGTGATAGTTAGTAATTCTTAAAAAAAATTATTTTCAAAGTGTTAAAATTTTATTAGGCCACGTTGTTAATTTACCTGGCCAAGCATCATAGTAGGCCCGATCGCTCAGTTGTTCGATGCCCTGGTCAACTGATCAACCATCCCACCAGCTTTTGTCGAACAGATCTTTGTTCCCTCTTTCTGGAAATTATATTGGATTATTCTTATTGTTGAAGGAGTTTTACCGAACCTTCACGCACTTCTCGGCACGATTACATTCTCTATGAAATCTCTTCTAGTGAAAATAAACAAAGATTGTTGTTTTACATGGCATCATATAAGTATCCTTTTTTTGTCATCAGAATCTATAAGTCATGTCTTATTATTTTCTAGATGTTGAATCGGATGAAATTCAATTTTTCATTATTTATAAAAGAATACGGCACTAGTTATTCTATTTCTTTGTGATCCGATCCCCCTCAATAATTTTTTTAGGACTCCGAAAATTTATATACTATAAAATTACGACCTTTTTTCTTTCAATCACCATCCTGACAACTTAAATCCCAGGAAAATACCCTTTCTGCAGCATATGATTTTTTTTTTTTTAAAAAAAAAAAAGAATAGACTAGCAAAAAAACAATAGAAAGTCAAATATAAAAGAGGGTTATTAATTAAAGTTGGTTTTGCTTTTTGCCACTTTGCTGAGCGATGGAGAACAAATGAAAATTTGATCTCGGCCGGCTAATTAAAGGCATTGTTTTGTTTGGTATAGGGTAATGGGTTGGGTGAAGTTTTCTTAGTGGGATGCGGCGGCCAGAAAATGCATACGGGAGAATGATTATACGGTTGAATAAATCAGGAGAAAGCTGAAGCATGGGTTCTGCTCATAGTGGGGAACATCTGGGGACGAGGATGAAAATTCTGAGGATATTCCAGGACAATTATGTCCTTAAATACTGTGGAGGGAAAACACTAGCTTATGGTCAACTTCTACATGCAATAACAAAAGGAAACTTATTAGAAAACGTTCTTTGTATGCTGAGTTTTAAGCTTGTTGTGGAGCTTTTGTCAAATGTACTACATGTTACGTGTCGGGATACTTGTAACTTAGTAATGCGATCACTATTTTTCCATCGAAATGAAGTGTGGTTTAGCTTTCTAAAATGCGTAGAATGAAAAGGCACCAGTTTAAATTTTTGATCCATGTGATATAGTTCAACACAGTCCAATTTTAGCCCGATTTTCATGCTTCCACTATCAGCTACCTGTTTGAGCAGATTTGCTTTTTGTTAGGTTAAGGCGTGCGCATGAATTAATATATGAAATTTCAAATTGGGATTTTTACTTCGGCACCTAATGGAAATTGATTTATACATAATTAAATTTTGCTAATTTGACACATTAAAAATTTAAACAAATTATTTTTGGCATGGTTGCATACAAGCATACATATACACATACACACATGTATGTATATACATATTATATATAATGAACCTATAAATTCTTAAAGTATGGTTTTGTCTCTCCATAACTTTTATGTACATACTAAACCATCATTAAAATCCTAAAACTACTTTTATATATGTTTTTTAAGCAACAGGTTGAGGTTTATAGTAACAATTTGATGTTTGATTATACATTTCAAAAGTTACGAGGAAATGAAATTATACGGTAGAAGTTTTAGAGGTTTGCTCAAGATTAAGACGATATATTTGCAAATTGCAATTGTTATTATTATATTTAGCTAAAGTGGATGGTGGGAGCAGGTAAAAATTGACATTTTTCTCATCTAGTTTAGAAGTAAAAATCCTCTTTAATTATTGTGTGGCTCTTCAAGCGTCTAAAATTCCGTTCATAAAGTTTATTTTCCATTGTGGAATTTTAACAACAGAGCAGTATGTATTAACTAAGAAAACAATGTTACGTGGGGGCTCGAAATGCAATTATGTCTGCTATTTTGAGACTTAGGACAAGACAATGGCGAATGGAAACGAAGATAAGATGGATGATGCAAGGAGCAAGTAAAAAGTGGTTTCCATTTTCACTTGTAAGACGACCAACTAGAACAAATCAAGGTGCGCATAATCCATCTCAGTCATTCAACTTGGATACATGGTGGCAAGTGGACAGTGCTTGTCCCTTTATGTGATTTTTCTGACTAAACATAAGCCATAAGCTGATCTTCCCAATTTTTTTTTTTTTTTTATTATGGATAATGTTGTATATGATATCACTTAATTTATCTTGTAATAAGATGCACCATATACATATACACTAATAGCCGTTTCACTTGAGTAGTATGGTCATTATCCCATTCACTTTACTTTTCGCCTTGCAATAGAAATTTAGTAGGATTCCCATATTTAAAATTAGCGGTGGGTACAATTTAATTTAGCTCAGTTCAGTATAGTTGTTTCTCCTTTTTTAATTGAACCTAATATAACAATTCTCTAAAAAAAAAATTGAACATAATCATATAGTTTGGTTCGTAAATTTTGTGAACCTAATAAATATCGATTCAAATCGTTTATATCAAATTTTTACTAAACATTTTTATCTCTAATAACATATTTTTCTTTTCATTAAATGTTCATATGTTTCTAATTAATTTCTCATATTTTATCATATGTAACGATACTTAGTAAAAGGTTACACGAGATCTTAATAAACCCAACTTGATTAGACAATAATAAGAGACTCTATTGTAATGAAAAATAATGAGGAGGAAGAAGTAGAGCTACCATTAATTAAAAAAAGAGATGAGAAAAAAAAAAAAAGAAATACACCATAGATTGAAAAAGAGATGAGAAATGGTAAAGAGCACAAAGGTCAAACCATTAATTTAAAAACATTTTTAAAAAGGACAAATTTGAAAAAGAAATTTCTAAATGTGAAATTATAAATAGTACTCACTCAACTTAGCCTTAATAATTGACTTAAAAATAAGACAAAAAATAACAAGATATGAAAATTTTAATAAAATTCATAAAAATTGGTGGAAAAAAAATTAAAAAGTGCAAAATAATTGCATGATTTTTTTTTTTTTAACTAAACGGTTTCGTTCGATTCTAAACGGTTCGCCCCAATTTGCTTGTAGAACCAAATCGTAAACTATTTATATATGTGTGGAGAAATAAACTTGTATTAATATAATAGATTACAATTAGAAGTTGTTCGAAGGTATTTGCAGTCTAATAACCTTAAAAATTAAGATATAATTTCTTGAAATAACATAAAATCTTCAATTACCTGGTATCTTGTGAAAATGTACAAATTCAACTTCCTAAATAGCATTAAACAACAAATGAGTTCGTTCTAGGCTATTTAGACTTGGATCATTCTTTATTTACAAGTTATTAGCTCAATAACTCTTCATAAGTGAAATGTTATAGGTTTTTAAAGTTGGCTTTGAAAATTAGAATTGAAAATAAAAACTCATAACTTTTGATTGGCTATCGATTTCTTCATCTTTTAATCCAATTGTTTTTAACCTTATTCTCCTTTTACTTCTGTTGATCCAAGTGTTCTATATATTGTAATCCTAACTCGTCAACATCAATTTCCTCCACTTAAGAAAAACTCAACCTTACGCTTGGATATAAAGGAACATCGAAATGATGGAACAAAAATAGATCCAAACCATTGAAGGTTCTAGAAATGTCCATGCTATCAAGAAGATTAATGATATAAGCATTATCATTTATCTTCTAAATAATGTCTAAGGATTGTAACTTCTTTCACTACAACTTATTTTATAGTCTAATAAAAAGCTTCTCCATTTAAAGATATACCATAACTTAATCTCTCACATTAAACATCTCGTTCTATTATACTTATCCTCAACCTGGTACTTATTTATAGACTCAACTTTTCCCTTCACTTCCTTATGTACTTCAACAATCTACTCAATGTGCTTAGCTTGAATATTCTCATACTCACCCTTTAGTAACAGAATCAAGTCATAGATATATAGTGGCACATTCACGTATTAAGATTGTTCATCAAACCAAAACAAACTACATCGAACCACAAAATACGATTCTTTTATGTTTCTATTTGGTTTGGAGAAGATCAAAATGGTTCACGATTCAATTTGAAGAGTCAAGCTGAACCGAATCACTTAAACTTAAATTAAACCATTTCTTAACAAAAAAAAATGTACAATATTTTTTCAATTCTAAATTCTATCAACATTTGAGTTTAATTCATTTTACACTTTTTTCTCTCTTTTTTTTTTTTGTCATTACACCTTCGTTCTTATCCTTTAAAATTCACTCATTTTCTTTTACCATTATCTCTCATCTCTAGTTAACTCTAATACCTTTACTTCATTTGAGATGTAACACTATTATGAAATAATATTATGTAACTTTTATTCTTGCATAATGTATCTTAATTTAAACATTACTATCAATTGAAATTTTGATGCTATTAATATATTAAAAAGAAAATTGTGCTTTTGAAAAGTAGTTCAAGCCGAATTGAACCAAACTGAACCGCATTTGAAACAATTTATTTTAAATCATTACAAGCTATTCAATTCATT
Source organism: Lumnitzera littorea (assembly GCA_024138015.1). NCBI lineage: Eukaryota > Viridiplantae > Streptophyta > Magnoliopsida > Myrtales > Combretaceae > Lumnitzera > Lumnitzera littorea. Next base: position 75,476,732 of record JAMXBB010000010.1, read on the forward strand.
AGGTGTTTCAACCAAACTATATTAAATACAATTTGGTTTAGTTCAACCCCTAAACTGAACTAAACCGAGCCATAAACAATCGTATCTCATACAAAATTAAAAATGGTGATCTTCCAATAGCATTATTACAAACATATGCATCTCTCAATAAAATTTATACACATCTCTTCTCAGTGACCATTAAAATTTCTCTTTTATTACAATGGAGTGTCTTGTCTCTACCTAAATAATCTATTATTCTTCAACTATGCAATACTTGAATCATTTGCTATCCAAATGAAGTTCTAAGCAAGCATAGTTGATTCTCATACATCAAAAATCTGTCATGCACAAAACACAATCCCAAGCATCAACAAAATCCCCATCGTAATCGTGCTCTCCTCTGAGTTGTTCAAACCTAATTATTTCATTAATCAAGGTGAGTAACAAAGAAGCACTTGTGCTCAAAGTATTGATAACGCTATTTTGAACACTAGATTTATATTTCATCTAAAAAGGAAACTTCTATAAAATTTGATAGCACCTTATATGAATGTTGCCAATAATCCTCTTCTAACTACTTAGATGCTTTAAAGCCTCATGGTTAAAATACAATATAAATTCCTTGGGTATCAACCAGTGTTCCTAAGTCTTAAGGGCTAGCACCACTAAATAAAACTCTTTATCATAAGTACTCCACTCTTGTTTGGCCTTACTCAGTTTCTCAAAAAAAAAAAAAAAAAAAAAAATGCTATCCGCATTTTCCCATGAGATGGGATAGCTCCTATTTCTACACCACTCACATCACAATCAACTTCAAATAACTTCTTAAAATCTAATAAAGCTAAAACTAGAGCAATACATAGCTTTTCCTCTAAGATTACAAACCTATTGGCTACATTTTCTCCCTAATGAAACTTCTTCTTTTCAAACACCTTATCATAGGCACAGTAATGGTATTGAAATTTCTCAGGAAAAAGCCTATAAAATGTAGCCATAAAAATTTTGTAATTTGGAAACATCTATTGGTGCAAGCCTTTCTCTAATTGTTTATACCTTAGATTCATCAACATGTATGCCATTAGCAAATACAATAAATCTTAAGAATAATAACTTACTAGTCATGAAACTACACTTCTTAAGGCTAATGAACAGCTTTTTCTCCTTTAGAATTAGTAGAACATACCTTAAATGCATCAAATGATCTTCTTCCAAACAACTATAAATTAAGATGTTATCAAAATACACAACCATAAATTTGCCAATGAATGGCTTTGATATTTGATTTATCAATTTTATAGAGGTACTAAGAGCATTGGATAATCAAAATGGCATTATTGAGTACTTATACAACCTTTTTTTAATCTTAAATGCTATTTTCCACTCATCTCTTGGTGGAATCTAAATTTGATGATATATGTTCTCCAAGTCAATCTTGGAAAACCATTTAACACTATGTAAACTGTCTAACATGCCATCCAAACTTAGAATTGGAAATTTATAGCTCATTTTAATATGTTGATAGCTTTATTATTAATACATATTCTTCAATTACCATCTTTCTTTACAGTTAATAATGTAGGAACAACATAAGGACTCGTGCTCTCCTATATAAATTCTGTTCTAAACAACTCTTGCTCATTCTCTTTCCAAATCTTACTTTTCCTTGGATTCATCCTATAATATAGGAGGTTTAGAGACTTACCCAATGAATAAGATTAATTTCATACTGAATATCTCCCATTGTAAGTAACAAATCAAGTATCTTCTTTAGCATCAAAACTAAACTCCTAGAATAAAGAGCGCTCTTATTCTAGGTGCTTCTCTACCTACAATTCAACCTAATTCATCATCACATACTTAACCATTAATACATGAACTTCTCTTATCTCTTTGATTTTAGAATCAAACTCATGAACAACAAATAAGAGAGTACTCTTCTTTAGAGATTTGACTTAATTTTTAAAGGCAATAAAATATATTTCATACCATTTTTCTATAACTTACATACACATTACACTTTCCAGAATGTTGGACATCTACATCAAATTGCCAACGTCTACTAAATAATATATGATATACATTAATGTCAACATCACAATAAACTTAATCATGTTATTTACCAATTGATAGTAGTATTTTGCATCTTTTACTCACTTGCACCTTTCTTACTATTACTATAATCCATCCTAATGTATAGAGATTAGGATGTTTCTCCATAGTAGCTTTAACTTCTTTGTAGCATCTCTCTAAATGATGTTCTCACAACTGCTATTATCAATAATAACTCCAAACACCTTATCGTTGATGGTGCATCTAGTTCTAGACAGCTGATGACATTAGGTTTTAACCTTCTTAAATTGTAAATAAATAACCATAAGCAACACAAAAGCCTAATCAATGCATCTATCTATAAAACATACTTGATGCATATTTATTATTGAAAGCTAGTGATAGAGCTTAGAGGCAACAATAATCGACAACGATTTAGCAAGGGAAGCTTGGAAAGTACATGCAATAGTGTTAACAACGATTAATAATGAGTAAAGTACCTTAAAATAATGATTAAAACGAGTATTTTCTTTCTTTGTGTCATGGCTCTTTGAACCGAATGATGAAAGTAGTTTTTTTATCATATGGCTATCCTTGCAAATCCACTCTTGAAATGAATATATCTAAAAATTTCTACTCTTAGCCATTCCACATGTTGCTTAGCAAAAGTAGTTAGTTAGTCTGTTATGAACAATTACTTATTTAATTCTTCAAGTTATGGATTGTTATGACTTGTTTCGATGAAACATGGGCTGATGGTATGTAGTTTATTTACTATTACTTTTAATTTGCATATCTTCATAATGTTCTTAAGATGTTGACATGGCTATGGCAAGGATTTAAAAGATGAGCCAAACTAAACATCACAGCAAACATCCTCTTGCTTTTTGCAAGAGCTCACATGAATTCCTATACCATCCATATTACTTTTTGTTGCATACATTTCCTTATAGATCATTAAAAGTTTTCTTTTTTTTGGTAAATGCGGGTTTCTTGATAAAGGTCATAATTACAAAGACCTATAGACCAAATTTAAGACCAAAAATATGCATCTATATAAATTCTACATTCAAGAAACATGGTCATGTTGTTTATTCTCATGGAAAATCTCTTGAATATTCAAGGAATACTCTTTTAAGTACTTATTGTATTCCACTTACTCTTCTTTAGGCTTCTGCCCACTTTTCGCTATGTTGGTCAAAGTAACCTCTTGTACAAAGAAAATTTCTCTAAGAACATATAATCTAGTTTATGTGTTAATGAATTTTAGCATGTGCTCTTTGCTACTTCTCTTTTTGCCATCAAACAACATAAATTTTGGACTCATATGGTCCTTATGATGGGATTTCATAGAAATATACTAATTGTACAGAAGTTTGAAATCCAAATTTCTGATAGGGAACTTTACTTATATAGGTACATGTTTAAGTGTTCCTTTATAATAAATAAATCCTTAGGGTAGACATCATAACCTCCATCAATGCGATAGGAATACACTTGGGGTGGTTAATAGATCTACCAAGTATAATGTGTAGAATAGCACATGAGGATAGGAGATTCTAAGCTAAACTCCCACATATCTCACATTAGGTGTCCTATGCATCATAGTTGCAAGCTTTGGTGTAGGAATTCGCATGTCACCTTCTTATGAGATTGGTTGAACTAATTGGGTAGTGTTATGATGCATAATAATAGTAGGATTTCCTAAAGCCTCACACTATTATGTAATAAATAACCATATGTGGTAAAAGTTGATAAAACATTACAATGAACCAATTTATAGCTCTGTTTTTCTACGGTAGAATTCACATCATATGCACAATTTCAGGCATTCATTCTTGTACGGTGCTTCCTTAATTAACATATTCTAGTGGCCACATTATGTGTTTAGTAACCTTTAGGTTGGCTTCCTACTCTTAGGTAATGTTGTTTACAATTTACTTCCTCATAGGTACCATCATCAAGTTGTTAGTTCTTTCTCTCTATTCCAAGGGAGTAACCAAAATGGAGATAGAGGCATCTAGTTGCAATGGCCATGTGTATCTGTCATAAGTCTTGCATTTCAAGTGGCCTTAGTAGAGTGATGTTGAACAAGCATGTTGCCATGACTTTAGAAGAAAGGTAAGAGGAACAAAAAGTCTTAATAGCCTTAAACACATAAGTGACAAGTAAGAGAGTTAAACGAGAAATAATTTAGTGGCTAATATATGCTCCGTGATATGCATAAGTAGTATGTAAATACCAATAAAATATTAATATATATGACACATACAAATTACTAATAGAAATTGATTTAAAAATTAGTAATTCCATTATTATTCATATTAACATTTTATTGGTATTTATACGCCATGCGTATATAACACGCGCTATGTATGTAACACGCGATGTATAATATCTAATTAATCTTTTTTGGAGTTATAAAGCATCAAATCCACTATTTTTGAGGAAAAGGAGTATGTTCCTCATTATGAGCCTCATTTAATCTTTTAGAGTATTAGTTCAGCAACATGACACCATTTTTTAATCTTTTATATATGTCAAATAAGGAGGAACTTTTGTGTACTTATAAAGTTTTTCCATCGATGACGTTTGTTAGATTGCACTAATGATCAATGCTAAAATGAGTGATCATGATTCAACCCTCTAAAGGCTTCTTTAAATTCAAGCATATGGAATGCTTCCCTAAATGCAGCAACCTCCCATAGAAAGGTTGAGAAAAGATGTGTCAATCTAAGAATGAATCAAGTAAGCAAAGGAAATAACCTACAAAATGAAGTATATCCTATATTGATGATATCTGATTGTCTTTTTGTAGCTACATTTACAATGGGTATTTATACCCAAAACATTTGGGAAACTACTACAAATGGAAAAGACTAAAAGGGGTAATGTTTAAAATAAGTATTTTACAAGGAATGTTTGAAGAGCATAAATGAGAATCTAACAAAATAGGCATTATGTAGGGAAGATTTTGTTACATGGGGTGTTTAGATACATAGTAAATGATTTGTGGTTGTGTACCTAGCAAAATAGACAAATTTTATGGCTAGGTTAGCTGTTGTTAGGTAATGACGCTAAGCTGAGCTAATAGTTTGGCAGTACTAAGCTGAGCAGGTAACTCTTCCAAAGTGAATTCAGCTCAAGCGTATTTAGTAAAGCTTAGATTTAGGTCGGTTAAGCAAAGCTGTTGTTCGAGTGTACCTTTGGTCGGCAATTGGAGACTATCAATAAACACAAGAGGGTTTAGTTTGGATAGGGCATCAAGTCAACAAATTGCTGCAACTTGGACTCTTTAGTTGTAAGGCATAAGGAAAGAATTTGCCTTGACATAATAGTACTTAGGGCTTTTGATAATCAAAAAGGCATAGCCATTCACTCGTATAGGCTATGTCGAGTCTTAAAAGCAGTTTTCTATTCATCCCTTTACCTCATTCAAATCTGGTGGTATCCTGATTTCAGGTCAATCTCGCTGAATACTTTAGTACCACTCAATTCATTTAACATATCATCTAACCTTGTAATAAGGTACCTATACTTGATTATGATTTTATTCATGGCTCTACTATCCACACACATTCACTAAGTACTATCCTTCTTCGACATAAGCAATGCAAGCAGCATAAGGGTTAAGACTTTCTCTTACATATCCCTTCCTAATAATTCATTGACTTGTCTCTAGAGCTTGGCAGCTTATTTGGGGTTTATCCGATAAGCTAGCTTATTTGATAGAGTTGTATTGAATATCAAATCAATACAATGCTCTATGCTTAGGAAAGGAGGTAACCTATCTATTAACTGCTCCAGAAATAAGTCATAATACTCTTTAATAGCTCTTTGATCACTAGGGGTAGCTCAATCTACTCCTTCAACTCTAGTAGTCGTCTGATCAATAGAAAGGTTGGCGTGTTAGCCTTAATAGCTTCTCGAAGCTCAACTTTACTTAGAATCAAGGCTTTCTTGGATCCTTGAGCAAGTTTAGCTTCTAGCACTAACTTAACTTGGAATCATAAGGTTCAAGGTGATTTCCTCTCGTCTTTCTTAAGCACATATGTGTTCCTAAAACCGTCATGAATGACCCTCCAATCAAAAAGCCAAGGTCGGCCTAACAACACATGAGACAAGTACATGGGCAACACGCTACAAAGAATTTCATCAAAATAATTCCCAATTGAGATCTACAGTAACACTTACTAGGTAATGTGTAGTGCTCCCTTCATGTTTAGGAAATGCAGTTTATAAGACCTTAGATGTGAAATAGTCAGTAATTTAAGCTTCTTAAATAGGTTGGCAATGTTACATTGATACAGCTTCCATTATCTACTATGAGTGCATAAACCTACTCATTCACTTTGCAAGTGATATGGAATAAGTTTTCTCTTTACTTATCATCGGTAAAGAGTTCTATATTCTTCGTACGTCGGACAACTAAAGTAAGTTTGTTTAGATCCTCCGTAAACACTTCTTCTTCAATAAGCTCATCCTCTCAGATGGTATTCTTCTCAAGAACAACCTCTTCCTTCAGCTCCTCATCAGTACTATCTATGTCAAGTTTCGAAAGATCTCCTTTGGTGATCATAGTTCTCTTGTTTGAATATTAGGCAACCATGTGTCCAAACCCTTGATACTTAAAACACTTGATTTAGCTTATCTTCCTTCCAGATCCTTATCCCTTCTCGTAAGTTCTCAACAACATATCACTGTCAGTTGGTTGGCTCTTCTATTTAGATTTGACATCTATTCTTCTACTCAGCTCGACACTTTGTTAAGCTCAGTAGCTTCCCTAAGCAGGTCAACTTGATTGGATAGGTTAACTCAACCTATTCCTCCTCTATCTTTCTATACATTAGCCTATTCTTATAGCCTTATCCAATATAGTAAACTATTGAAGCTCCATGACATCTTGGATGTTGCTTCTCAATCTAGTGAGAAATTTGGATACCATCCAGGTTGATGGTTTATCCACTTCACATCAAATCATGAGTATTTGAAACTTTTGCACATATTCATCAACTATCTAACTTCCTTATCTCAACTCTTAAAGCTAAGTAAAAGTATCTTACAAATAAGTATCTAACATAAATCTACTTCTAAGTATCCTCTTTATTGTTACGCCCCGAAGCGGCAAAGTCGTAATAGCCTACCGTGTAAACCATTATAAGATAGAAGTTGACCTTACAACCGCTATCCTAGACCTGATCTACACAAGACATCCACAACTAACCCACTTTGAAGTAAACAATTTATAATTTAAATAAATCATTTATCTTAGAAAGTGAAAAAATATATATATACACTATAATTCAGTTATTACAATTAACGTTTATAACGTTTTACCGTAATATATTTCCTAGTTATTACGTTATTTAGAAATTAAAAATTCTAAAATAAAAGCTTAGACCTTAAAAATATATATTTGTTCTTCAAATGTTTTTTCTCATTCCCTAGAATCCAACAGTTTATAGCTTCGGAATAGTTGTAAGCCGCTTCTTAGCTAGTACTTATATGACGTCTATAAGGATGTAAGCAACCACAGCTCAGTAAGTTAGAATAGAGGACTTAAAACTACACTACAAACACAAACAAGGTTATCAACCAAATCATTTAGTGTAATGTATGTTTAAGCAAATGCTATCGCATGACGTTATTCAGCCCGTCATGAGATTAGAGAAATTGCGCCCGCTCTAATCCGGGTTGAGGAGGCAACAACTTACGACCAAACCTAGGCTTGTACAATGAAGACACCGCTCCTCCCGTGACTACCTTCGAACCATTGACTTCACCCTTACTACGACCTCCTCACTTATCACTTAGTTCAACTAAGGATGAAGAAGGGACCCATTATGCCATCCGGCGCTATCCCTTTCTAAGGGATCAGTATTCGGCCGAAGAATCCTAGGTTTCCCCTAATGGGTTGCTATGCAAGTTTGATTTATATTTACAAGTTATATCTTTGTTAAGTTTAGTTTAAGGTAATCAATCACTTTATATAATGTAAGCCAGAATAACAAACAAAATCATAGCATCACTCATAATCAAGCACATGCATACAACCAACTATCTAACAAGCACATGCATACAACCAACTATCTAACAAGCACAACCAAGTATAATCTCAAGCCTCCAAAATACATCATCGTATTAATCCCAACTTACCTAGACTCTTCACTCACTCACTCAAGGTCCAATTCGCTCAGGCCATCGCTAATCATACCTATAACACAAATGTGGTTTCAGTTTTTCATATAACTATTATAGGTTAGTTTTATCCTATAATGCTTATTGTTATCTTTTATTTAAGGTTTAATATATCTAATTATCTAGGTCTTAAGTCTTTTACAATTCTTCTTGAATCGTGTTAAGTTCTATTTCAGTTTTCATATTGATTTCTAAATTAGGTTTTTAACTCAATTTTTGGTTAAAGATTTATATGTACACCATAAGAAATCATTCCAACCCATAATGTGAAATTAATCACATTATCTTCGGATATCTTAAATATCGTTTTTAGTCTCTAATTAGTGTTCTAGTCCATGCGGTATACCCGAATCCTAATTAAATCACTGAATTCACCCCCGTTATGAGAAAATCTTATATTTTTCATATAATTACCCTAATTAAAGTTTCCTATCAGATTTATTATATATTTCTATTATTATCATAATATCAATTTTTATTCTAATATCTTCTATTTATTATATTTCTAATAATTGTGTATTATGTACTATTACTTATTATGTACATAATACACATATAATATTTTTATCACTCTAATTACCATCTTCCAACATCAATTATTATTTCAAAATGTCTAAATTCATCCTAAATCAGATTTTACACCTAATTACCCTAATTTACAAAATTAACTTAAAATTTACTATTTTTCCCTATTACTTATTTATTACATAATTAACCTAATAATTACATCTAACACCCTAAATGCTACAAGTATCATACTTCATCAAATTTCAACATCCTAAAACATATAATTATTCACTAAATCAATAATTAACTATTTAATTACTTAATTAGCCCTAAATTACCCATTTTATGCCTAATTTTAAGGCCTAAAATTTATCTAAAAATTTCAAAAATTAATTTTTGAAAATGGGCCTCATAGCACTATTCTATATCATCTAAGTAGTCTATACAAAAATTTTAAGCTCAAAACTATACTCCTAAGGTCATTTATTTCTAAACCGAAACATACTCAGTTTTACATAATTTCTTAAGGACCATATATCATGGGACATATTTTTATCAAAATAATATTTTTCCTAAAAACTACATGTAAAAATATTCTAGAATAACAAAATTCATAATTTTATAAGAATATTTACTATTTTTACAAATTACACAAAATCGAGTTGGAAATCGAGCTTATCGATTTGGGTGGCTCCAGCCACCGTCGGTGGCCATGGGTGTGTTAGCCCACCTAGGCGCTACCACCAAGGTGTGGTGGTGGTGGCCATCCACTCCCAGCTGCTCGTCGAGTCTAGGTTCTCTTTAGAAGCCCTAACTGCACAAATTTTTTGTGATTTTTTCTAAAACGCTAATTTACTCTCAATTTCGCCTCTTTCTATTTTTCTCACTCTTCAAACTGACCAAATGAGCTTTTGAAATTTTCTTGCTATTTATAAAGTATTAGGGAAATTATTATTATTAAATTGATTTAACAACTACCTTATCTTCTTCTAATTTGCCTTTTGTGTTGTTCTAATTTAATTGACTAATTTTTTTCTTATTTTCCCCAGCTGCCACAACCTAAATCCAGATCATTCCTTATTTTTTTTATTTTTCCTTAATTAATTATGAATTTTCTTTAATTATTTAGTATTATTTTAGCTCATTTCATGTATTTTAAATAATTACGCGTATTTCTAGTAATTACGCGTATTTCTACCTACATGTAAATTCATATATAGTGCAAATAAATATTCCTAAATATTATTTAGGTCATTCTACGAATTTTAGTATACATATAATTTATTTCTAGCGATTTATTAATTATTAGAATACATTTTACGCATTTTCGATAAATAATGAGTTATATACTTAAAATTTGGATATTTTATATTCTTTTATTTTATTACTTATTTTCTTAAATTCGAATTTACGAAATCATTTTTACTTATATTTCTAGCTTTACTTATAATTTAGACTCGATTGAATCTTTCAATCGATCGGAATCCTGAGTGACTGATTATGAGGCTTACATTCATCTTGAGCTAAGTGTTTACTTCCCTGTATCTTTCTCGTCTCCTCATAATTTGGAAGTTTGTCCATCACATCATAGCATAACTTGAGAACCCTACAGCAGCAGTCCTCACTTTCTCATAATCTTCAAACTGGTAATAATAAAAAAATACGTTCTACCTTCTCTTCCTAATCTAAATAGTCATTAGCATTTCCAAAATCATTAAAGCTCGAAATCTAAAGCTTCATATAGTCAACAACTCAAGGTGCTCAAGCTTGCTCTTCTTCTTCAATGTACTCTTCTTCTCCTTCCTCATCCATATTAGCAAAGTCAATTCTTCTCAGCACACATCTTCTTACTCCTCCACCTCGATCTTGTCAAGCTAGGATCTGTCTTCTTATAAGTTAAGCAACTTAGGGAGTATTCTACATGACCTTAATAGGTCAAAAGGCCAATGCATGAACAGCTCTGGTCAAATTGGCTATAAGGTTAGCCATCTCATCAATTCGCTCATTTGTACTTCTAGTGGTGTTTTAGGGTTATTCTATTGTGAACAACACCACTACTATCATCTCTAATACCAGCATTGACACTTGAAACCATCATCTTCTCGACAAAGCTTAGTAAACAAACTCAGAATCCATAAAACAACAGATACAATCCTCTTAAGCCAAACAACACACACATACATAAATACTTCTCTACACAAATGTTCAACTAATTTGCAAACACAACAACTATCCTAAAGAATAATAAACCCAACTAAAACTTGCCTTGTTTTTGTATGTTCAAAACAAGAAAAAATAGAGTATACAACCATAACAAACTACTACAGCTTCTACTTACTTAAACACTTACAATTAACCTCTATGCAACTACAACACACTATCATAGCAAACATTACTTCATAAAAAAGCTCAAACACAACTTACCTAAACGATCCTCTACTCTAATACCAAGATAATACGATCCAAGCCAAGGGCTAATAAGGCCTATCATGAAGGGTAGGTCCAAGGTTGTAGAAAGTTTGAAAACAAAGTTGGAAGGTATACGAATACTGAAAACAAATAAGTAAGCAAACTTTAATAAGCCCCAAGGATATAACATACTAAGGAACTATCAAGAACTTACAAAGCAAGCTTGATATGATGCATGAGCTAACTCTGTAAAGGTATGAGCTAACTCTGTAAAGGTACTTGCCACCTAACCTTGCTTAAGGGTTAAGATAAGAGTGAATCAAGTAAGCAAAGGAAATGGCCACAAAAATTAAGTATATTTTGTATTAATGATATCTGATTGTCTTTTTGTGGCTATATTTACAATAAATATTTATACTCGAAATATTAGGAAAACTACTATAAATGAAAAAGACAAAAAAGGGTAATATCAAAAATAAGTATTGTACAAGGAATGTTTGAAGAGCATAAATGAGAATCCAACAAAATGGGAATTATGTACGGAAGATTCTATCATAAGGGTGTTCGAACATATGGTGGATGATCAGTGATCGTATGCCTAGCAAAACAGACAAACTGTACTACTAGGTTAGCTATTGCCAAGTAACAATGCCGAGCTGAGTTGATAGTTTAGCAATGCCAAGCTAAGCAAGGAACTCTTTCGAAGTGAATTTAGCTTAGGCATATTCAGTAAATCTTAGATTCAAGTCGACTGGGTAGATAGTTAGATGGGCCAAGCTATTGTTTGAGTATACCTTTGGTCAGTAAATAAAGACTGTCAATAAGGGTTCAACTAAGGCAAGGCATTAGATTGGCAGATTGTAGCAGCTTAAACTCTTAAGTTATGAGGCATAAAGAAAGAACTCACCTTATCATACTCTCTAGTCCTCAAGCTCGAGCTTAAGCTTGAGTTAGGAGTTCGATGGCTTGATTCCTATCAAAACATGATGTACATATCACACCACAAGACAATATCCTAATAAATATATTATAATAAATTGATCATAAACAATAACTAACAATAATAATTTATTTCCAAAGCTTATAAAACATATCTTGTAGCAATCTCTTGTAACATATATCCTTTAAAATTTCCTATTATATATACTTTAAAACTAATAGTATTTGATATATTTTAATAATAAACAATTCACTAATGAAGTAAATACTTTTGGAAATATAGTACAATAACTAATCACAAATGTTTGAACAAAAAATCACATAGCTTATATGATTTCTTTAGCCATAAATATCATATATCATATTTTATTAAAATATTTTGTTTAAAAAAATTAGATGTGAGAAAATCACTTACCTAGAATTAGAGTAAGCAAATAACCTTGTTGGAGCCTACACTTTATTTTACCTTAAATGGTTAGGTTTTAAATGAAAAATGAAGGTCAAGGTAGGTTTCATATACGATTTCCTAAAGTATGAAGCATATGAATTCCAAGGTACTCTATTCCCATGTTATAAACATCAATAATTTATGATATTAAATCTAACACAATATTATATTCTCACCTAAACAAATTGATAGGATTCTCTCAATTTTAATAACCTTATAATTGTATAAACAGTTATCCTCTATAGTGGGATGATGTTATACATCTCCTTCTATTTGTGTAGAGAATAATAAGATATTAAGATATAGAGATCTACTAAATAAACTTAATTTATAGGAGTTTATTTGCCTTTGGTTGCAAATATGTTTATAATAAAAAAAATAATGACATTATATAATTTTTTATGGTATCATATTATAAATTAATGAATGTAACTATTACTAAGGATAGAAACATTAGCAGGTTGGTGTGAAATATACATCAAAATTGACAACATAAAAATGTAATAAAAGAATTTGATACCTCATACCATGTAGGAATTAAGGGTATAGGCTCTAGTGTAGAAAAACTATGTTATAAGTAAGTTTTCGTTTTAGAATTTAAAAATATATCGTATGTATGTGTATCATCTCATGTCACATGTACTCCCACTCACTCGTACCTTAAATAGCATTTAAACTCACATCTTAAATTCCTTACTATACAATCACATCAAGATTTGAAAATATAACTCTCTCTCTCTCTCTATGTATATAGAAGTGAGTGAGTATAAGTTAACCAATATGAAATTGAAATGTTAAAATTTAACCAATTTGATGAAAGTCTTATTTTTATAAGAATTTGAAACATAAGGACTCAAATAAAAAAAAAAATTGACATTTGACGTTTTAATAAGAAAGTAAGTCATTATAAGAATTAAATATGTATTTTTCCTAAAATCTTATAAGCTTTGTATCCATAATGTTCAAGTTATAAATAATAACATATATAAGTATAACAAAATTTCAGTAAGAGTACAAGGTAACAATATACAACAAATATAAATCAAGATATTAACTTAATATTAGAATTTTGAGATACATTTAATCAAGTTGTAGCTAAAATAAGTTATAAATTGAGCATATATGGTAATATACTAATAGGATATATTATTATAATTTGATTATTGGGAGAGGTTTTTGGTACATTTAAATATTTTGATATATACAAAAGTATCAACTAACAAAAATTTTAGAGCATAATTTAGGTTGATGAGGATATAAGGATAGTTAACATTTGACATCTTTTCTCTACCCTTAAATCTAGGCATGGAGATCAATGAAAAAGTATTAATTTAAAATATAAGAAGATAATGATTATATTACAATGTGTAAAATAATAATAATTCATGGTTTAATAATAATAAAATATAACTATTATATTATAATGTGCATACAAACATAATAATTAATGGATTAATATAGAATATATATATATATATATATATCTAAGTGTAGCTAGACAATACTTTTAGATGAATAATAATTAGTGGTTTAATAGTAATCAATAGTAATAGATAATAATTACAATTAATGGCTTAATAGAAGAAGAAGAAGAAGATAAATAAATTTAGATAATAAAAGATATGTATATAGAAGAACATATCATCGGAAGCCTTGTAATATATAAAGTAAATAATGCAAGAGAGAATATAAGAATGTTGGAGAGAAGAAGATAAATGAGATTTGACAACTTATATTAAAATCATATATTGATAATTTCAAGTTAAATAAACCCTAATGGCTTTATATAGATATAGATAAATAATGCTTTAAGATGAATAATAATTATTTACTTAATAATAATCAATAGTAATAGATAATGATTACAATCAATGGCTTGATAGAAAAAGAAATAGATAAATGTACAAGAAAAAGATATGTATACAAAAGATATCATCAAAAGCCTTTTAATATGTAAAGTAAATAATACAAAGAAAGAACGTTGGAGAGAGAAACATAAATGATATTTGAGAACTTATATTGAAATCATTTATTTATAGTCAAATAAAACCCTAATAATTTAATAGAGAAATGTAGATAGATAATACTTTTAGACGAATAATAATTAGTGGCTTAATAGTAATCAACAATAATACATAATGATTACAATTAGTGTCTTAATAAAACAAGAAGAAGATAAATAGATAGAGGTAATAAAATATATGTATATAGAAGAAGATATCATCGGAACCCTTTTAATACATAAATTAAACAATATAGAGAGAAAATATTAGAGAAAGAAAGATAAATGGGACTTGAGAGCTTGTATTAAAGTCATATATATTTTAGTGTAGGTTTTTTTGTGATATAATATTATATTGAAGGGCTAAATAGTTGTCTCAAAAGGTAAGACATCAAAGTAATTATTTAAGTTTGCTGAAGCATAAATAATTTACTATCAAACTACACACCTACGTTGTAGGTATAAGATAATTATAATATTTCAATTCAAAATTTCAATTAGGAGGAATTATATGTGTAGCTAAATCAATCTTTATATAAGTTGCTTCAAAAAAATGAAAAATAAAATATCAATTATGTACGTTTCTTTAGAAAAAAGTTATTCCAAAATAAAATAAAAATGTTGAAATAGTTTTCTCTTTTAATTTTTTTTTACCTTAATCTAAATATTAATAAAGAAATATGTTTTATATACAAATCTAAAGTATTTTCTTAATTGCTCTGTAATTGCCTCTAAACACAAATCTCAAAGCTTATTTAATTTTACAATACTAATCATCTCGGCATTTAATGATATTCTAAAATTAAATAATTAGACACATATATTTAAGAAATATATCTTCATGTGTGGGCATTTTAATGAAATTCCAAAATCACACAAATAAACATATATATTAAAGAAATATATCTCTACATAAGATGTGATGAAAAGTAAAAAATTAAATTTGAACATTAACATTGTTTATACTACAAAACAACTTTATAAACCAAATTGCTTTTTGTAATGGTACAATAACTATTTATATGAAAGTAGGAGTTTGCATGCAACAAAAGTAGGGGTTTGAGGAATGGGATTAGAGTAGGAGAGTTGGCACATGAAGTAAGTTGATGAGTGGTGAGGAGATTAATGGCTAGAGAGAAATTGAGAAGAAAGAAGTTGAGATGAAAGAGAAACTAATTAGGTTGATAAATTTATCTATATTATAATATATTTATAGTTTTAAAATGTTAGTTGAATATTAGTATTTTTGTTATATAAAATTATATTAGAGGATTAAACAGTAATTTTAAAGAGAAGATATTAGTGATGATTACCTAAACCTCTTAAGGCTTTAATAATATAGATAATATAGATAAATATATAAATACAACAGCTATAAGATTTATAATGGAAATATATTATATTACTTTTATTAGGGGTGGGCATGATTTGATTTGATATAGTTTGTTCTTCCTTACCAAATCAAACCTAATATAATGGTTCTTTTTTTTCCCCTTTTGAAATCGAACCTAATAATGTGATTCTATTCGTAAATTTTTCAAACCTAATTAAAACTGGTTTAGTCTGATTCGATTTATAATTCAAATCATTTATATCAAATTTTTACTAAACATTTTTATTAGCAATAATATATTTTCCTTTTCATTAAACTTTAATAAATTTCCCATACATTTATCATGTGTAAAAATGTTAAGGTCTTAGTAAACTCAACTGTTACACCCCGAAGCGGTAGAGTTGTAACAATCCCATCGTGCAAATCATTTTAAGATAGAAACTAATCATACAACCGTTATCTTAAACTCGATTTATACAAGGTATCCATAATTAACCCGCTTTGAAGTAAGTAGTTCATAAATTAAATAAGTTATTTACTTATAAAATTATAAGGAATACATATTTATTTTAAAATAATCGAGCATATTACAAGATTTCGTAGTCTACACATAATCTATTTAAGAAATATATAAAAACTTTGAAGATGAAATTCAAACTTATGAGTGTATCATATCTTCGGTTCTATATCCTCACTCCATAGGATCTCATAGTTACTAGCTTCAAGGTAAATGTAAGCCGCCTCCTAACTAACACCTGTAAAAATATCTATAGGGATATGCGTAACCACAGCTTAGTAAGTTTGGGATAAAAACTTAAAACTATACGAAAAACACATATAAGGTTATCAACCAAATTTAATTAAATGCAATGCATGTTCAAACAAAAACCATTGCACGATATTGTCCGACTCATTGTGAGATTAAAGAAATTACATCCATTATAATTTAAGTTGAAGAGTTTCTATTAATATAACAGCTTACTACAAAACTTAAGCTTATGCAATGAAGACACCACTCCTCCCGTGATTATCTTCAAACCATTAACTTCACCCTTATCGCAACCTCTTCATATATTACTTAGTTTGACTAAGAATAAAGCAGGCACCAATTATGTTACTCAGCGTTATCCTTTTCGAAAGGGTTGGTATTTGGCTGGAGAATCCTAATGTTTCCCTAATGGGTGGCTATACAGATCCAGTTTAAATTTATGAGTCAAATATTCAGTTAAATCTAGTTAAGAGTGTTCAATCATTTCAAACAAATCACACAAATACAAGTCAAAGTAACAATTTAAAATCATATCAGCAGCTTAAAATAAGTATATACACATAGCCAACTATCTAACAAGTATAATTAAGTACAATTTTAAGCCTCCAAGTACTATAAATTAGTACTTCGAAATATAGTGATATATTAATCTCAACTTACTTGGACTCCTTACTTGCTCATTTAAAGTGTAACTTACTTAGGCCATTACCAATAATCCCTATATTACAAATATTGTTTTAGTGCGTGTATATAACAATCTTATATAAACTTCATTCTTCAGCTCTTTTATGTTATTTTTAGTTTAGAGTTTTTAATATACTTAATTATTCAGGTTTTTAAGTCTCTTAAAATTATTCCTAATTTAGGTTGAGTGAAGTTGATTTCTAAATTAGGTTTTTAACTTAGTTTTTTATTCGGGATTTTATACATAACCCTAGGAAATCATTTTAACCCATAATGTGAAATTAATCACATTATTATCGGATATCATAAATGTTGTTTTTTGTCTCTAACCATTGTTCTAATCCGTACGGTATATCATAATTCTAATTTAATTATCGAATTTAATCACATTACCCAAATTTAAGCTTTTTACCAAATTTATTATTCTTATTATTATTATATCAATTTTAACATAATATTTTTCTACTTATCAATTTCTTATACTTACATATTACACATTATCCCCTAATATGTACATAATATACACATATAATATTCCCATCGCCTTAAATATCATCTCGCAACATCAAATAATATTTCAAAATATCTAAATTCCTCCCAAATTATAATTTATACCTAATTACCCTAAATTACAAAATTGACTTAAATTTACTATTTTTACCTATTACATATATATTACATAATACTTAATAATTACATCTAATACCCTAAATACTATAAATAACATACTCTATTAGATTTCCAACGTTCTAAAACATATAATTATGCATTAAATCAATAATTACCCATTAATTTACTTAATTAGCTGCATCATTTTAAGGCCTAAAAATTTTGAAAATTCATTTTTGAAAAAGGGCATCATAACATTGCTTTATAACTTTTAAGTAATCTACACAAAAATTTTGAATTTAAAACTACATTTTTAAAATCATTTATTTTTAATTTGAACAAAGCTAAGATTTGTGAAATTTCTTAAGGACAGTATATTTTTAGACATAAATTCATCAAAATAAAATATTTTCCTAAATCTACACACTAAAATATCCTAGAATAATAGGATTCATAATTTTTCAAATATTTTTAATAATTTAAGCAAAATCAAGGGAGAATTGAAACTTACTAGCATTTACTACTCCGGTCACCAAGGCCTTGTCGACCAGCTTAGGCGTTGCTACCACCATGTGGTAGTGGTAGTTGTCCACTCCCAAGTTGCCTTCGGGTATTAGTTCACTTTATAACCCTTATTTACATAGAATTTTTTGTAATTTTTTGTAATTTTTTTAGAAGACACCTAATCTTTTTTTTTTTAGTGCTCTTAATTGTTTTCACACTCCAATTGACCAAATGAGCTTTTGATTTAGTTTGAATATTTATAAAGCTACCTGAATGTTTTTTTATTAATTTAAAGTGACATTTACCTTATCTCTTCTTTTAATTTGCTTTTTCTTTGGCTAAATGTTTTTTGCTTGATTTTTTTTCTTTAATTCTCTGCTTGTCACGCCCTAATTCCAAACATTTTCTCTTGTCTCCATATTTTTCATGATTTTTCCTTAATTATTCATGGTTTTCTTTAATTAATTAGCATTATTCTAGCATATTTTACATATTTTAAGTAATTTCGCATATTTTTACCTATATGTAAATTCATATATGGTATAAATAAATACTTATAAATATTGTTTAAGTTATTTTATAATATTTAGTATTTATATAATTTATCTCTATTGATTTATTAATTATTAAAACTCGTTTTACACGTTTTTTATAAATAAAAGGAAATTTACATATAATTTAATATTATAATAATTAATTATTTTATTTTTTATTTTCTTAAATCCAAACTTACGAAATCATTTTTATTAATATTCCTAACTTCTTTGTAAAATTTGGGATGAATCGGATAATATACTTGATCTTCCTAAATTCTACGAATCAAACCCTAAATACCTGATCGTAAGTCTTACACCAACTTGATTAGGTAAGAACAAGAGACTATATTATCATAAATAACGAGGGAGAAGTAGAGCCGTCTACCTAAAAGCAATTAGAGAAAAACAAAAGAAACATATCAAAGTTAAAAAAGATATGAGAGACATGTAAAGAGCACGAAAATTAAACCCTTAACTTTAAAACACATATGAAAATGAAAATTTTTAAATATGAAATTTTAGATAGAACTTATCCAACTCAATCTTAATAATTAATCTAGAGACTAAGAAAAGTGAGACATGAAAAATTTGATAAAACCCATGAAAATTGATGAAAAAAAAAATTTAATTACAAAATAATTACATTTTGTTTAATCAAAATAGCTCGGTTTGATTTGATTTACTTTTCCGAATCGAACTGCAAATCATTTATATATTATTAAACTGAATCGTAAACCAAACGATTTACAAAAAGCTAGTTTTCAATTTGGTTCAATTTTCAGTTAAATTTGCATTTTGTGATTTTTTTTGTCCACCCTTAACTTTTATTACATATCTTAGAACATGCGCCTACAATGTAGGGTCATGCAAGTTTGGTTCCACTGGTTAGACCTAACGAGCAAAATTGGCCGGGAACAACCAGGTCATACAGCTCCAAATTTGAGGTACCATGACTAGCTTAGTCTTACTTGATTCTAGGCTTGTTTATATTAAAGCTGAGCGAGTTTCATTTGAAAGTAAAATCACTCTCACCCTTTTCTTATCTACCTCACCTTGAAATTTCATTGGCATTAATGGTATGACATGATTAGATGTGACAAATCACGTCTCGAGAAAATTTTTCGTTGCTTTTAATATACGATGGAGGAGAATTTTGAACCATTGGATCATCTCACCGACTTATGTGCCACCGTATGTGATCGAGCGGTTCAACTCCCAATTTAGGATTGTCCATTTTCCGCCAATTTACAAATCCGCACCGATTCTTACCCAAATCTACCATAAATTTTGGTACTAAGTCCAACTTTCATGCCTTTTAGTTATCTCACAAAATTAGGGGGAGGAAGGTTATCAATTGTCATGGGACTTCCCTAATGCTTTTATTAAATGCTCGGTAATATAATGCTTGAACTATCTTGCTCTGAACGAGCTTTTACTTTATGTTGTGGGAGCCGTATTTCCCTTAACAGCAAGACGGGAGCAATACTAACATAATGGATGGCTAAGTATGTTTCAATCTTAAACTATAGAGACTTCAATACTTAACTATAGGTATTGGATTTTAGGAATCTAATTCCGTAATTAAGTCCCCGTAAGATAAATCAAAGGACGTTCGGAGTACATGTTTAACTAAAAACAATAAAATTAAAGAAGTATGCAGTACAAAAGTGAAGTAATGATTAAGAAAATCATATCAGAGATTTGCATGATACTTTAGAAAGTACAAAAAATATTTTTTGATTTCATAAAGTTATTTCTAGTTTTAGCATCTCTGGAGGAACAAAGAATCTTCCCATCCCACTAAGGATAGTACTGTAAGACAAGACAACCATAGGCTTCTCCCAACTCAAAATCCCCCCTATAAATTCATGATCTCCCAAATGCTCCTTTTACACATCAAAACACACATCTCATAATTTTTCACGCTTGTACTTCCATGTTCTGTTAATCCCAAAAGGAGGAGGAGGGAAAAAAAAAAAAACACTAAATTAAGCATGAAGCCTACAACAAATATATGGCACTCTCCAATTCCTTACCTTTTTGGAAGCCTAGGATTGATTTTAACTCTCATAGCCATGGCGTTGATTATTTTAGCATGCTCATTGATCAAGAGAAGATTTTCAAATGAAGAAGAAAAACAGGTGAAGCCCATTGTTGCACCTCTTGCTGCAGAGCCAAAGATTGTGGTCATCATGGCTGGTGACCGAATCCCATCCTACATTGCAAGTGATTCATCGAGTCATTAGTCATTAACTTTAAGTGAACATGTATGGTGTCGATATATAATCGGTACCTTAATACAGGAATTAAATCAAAACCGTCATAAAATTTTTAAAAATATGATACATATAGTTATGGGATAGACATCAGCACCTGGTCGACTTGCTAGCTATATAATCTATAATGATATTTCCTTATCGGTAGAGTGGAGCACAAATTGTTTTAGAATATATATATTCTTTTTCTCATCAAATTTCCTTATATTATTTTCATCCTAATTTTCTTTGTTTCCCATAGATATGTACATAATGAAAAGTATCTATATGCATTGTCCGAGGCTCCGAGCCTAATTATATATATCTTGTCACATTCTAGAGAACTTGCCTCTTGTTTTTGTTAAATTATTGTAATGTGCTCTCCAATAACGGTAAACTTAATTTTTTTTTTTTTTATTAACAATTCAATTTTTTTTGCCATTAGGAAACATGAGGCTAAGGAAAGAGATTATATAAGGAAAATTAATGTAAAATACATAATTTGAGAAGTCATGAAGTTGTGTAATCTAAAAATATTTTTTTTTGCCAATTAGATAAGATACATGGGACTAAAATAGAGTTTTTTTTTTTTCCTAAGGACTAAGAAAGAGTTGAGTTGAAACAATATAATATTAAATTCTAACTCAATCTCAACTCAAAGTTTCAAAACTCAAACTTAATCGAGTTTAGAATTATGGGTTTAAGCTCGAGGGAGGATACAAAATAGACTTGAGCTCAACTAGATTGAATTTGTTTAAACTTAATTATTTAAAAATATTTTTATTCTAATTAAAATGTATTAATATCTAAATTTGATTCAAACTTGCTAAACATTTGAATTTCACTTAAACTTGATTAGGTTACCAAGTTAACCGAGTTGAATATTGTGAAACTTGAGCTCAACTTTATAAACTACTTAAATGGCTTGAGTTCTTGACTAATTTTGAGTTAAATTGAGTAAATATGAAGATAAACTCGGATAGTTGACACCCTCAATTACAACAATAACATGGTTGGATTATTACAATTGTCAAGATAACGGTAGGATGACGATTCTTCGCACTATTGCAATACGTTCTGCATGTACCTGTGTTTTTTTCTTTTTTCTTTTTTTTTTTATTTTGCTTTTTGGTTCCTTCTTTCTAGTTATATGTTACTTGTTTACCTATTTAAGTCGGAAAATAAAATCCACACCTAAATACTTCTTCTGGCAAAATTTGGAATCAAATTGAACCCTATATCTCTTGATTTGGTTCGCAAATGCATTAAGAATTCCTAAAAAGATGGGTGTTCTTTTTCTTGTGGTAATATGTGGGCAAACGTGCTCATAAGTATATTAAATAAGAAAATATAAAATTTTGAAGTACATATATTACGCATTTACGGAAAAATAAAACCAATATGTTCCAAGATGGAAACTTTTCTTCACATCATGACATTTGTTGACGAAATTTTCTTATTCTTGCTTTAGAAATTCAAAGGCACGCAATATAGCTGTGTTAAAGGAGGAATATTTGGGGAATTTTCATTATTGCACCTGTACCATGTTTAGTCAAAATTGGAGTGGTAGATAGATTAGACTTGCATAGTTCTGGCGTCCGGTGCATTTGTCAAACGAAAGGAAGAAGAATAAAAGATAAAAAATCTCCCACACTTTCAAACATCAACGATATACTTTATAGAAAAAAAAAAAAAAAAAAAGGTAAATGTATTCTTCTCAGTCAGTGTTTCAATGCATCCATTATTATTATTTTTTTAATTACCATTACATGGTTAAACTTACCTATATAAAAATGCATGGTTTCCGAGAAATTACTTATTTGATTTGGAGATCCATGGATGAAATTGTAGTTCACTGAAATGAATTCCCCTTTTTAGAAAGAGTGTTGAGTTTTAAATCAGAATTTGGATGGCCGAGAAAAGTGAATGCGGTTTTCGGCCAGAGTAAAAGGTAGTGTCTTTTTGGTGGAAGCTTGGCTTGAGCTAGTGGATGCGGCTGCCAGAAAATGTATAGTAATGACGATATCAAAGTAAAGACACTCCTATCGAGAAAGTGAAACAAACATTTGGGGACTAGAATGATGTTTCCGAGGATATTCCTGGTCATATGTTCGCGTATTTTAATATATCCTGGGACGAAAACACCGGCTTATAGAGGTCAACTTGTAGGGAACTTCAAAACAGGTTGATTGCTCGCAAAAATGCTTTCTTTTGTCAAGTGGGCTCCCTTTGTAGGAAGTATTGCCTTAGATTGAAACTGAATGAAATGAATCCTTTATAGGTCTTTGTCTGCTGCTCTATTCCATTGCTTTTGGAATGAGACACCCATTTTCTTGTAATCATATTGTAATGAAGATATTTGTTTGAGGTTATTTTTAGTGAGTGGTTCATTTTTGTCTCATATTTCCAAGTAAGTGGGTTATAAAGAGTATGGTTTCATACTTTGAAGATGATGAATGATTGAATTTGTTTATGATTGTAAATTAAATAGATTGAAATGTGCATGTCTTATGCATGTGTTTGACAATGATTATTGAGTGTGTACCAAGGTATATTAGTTGATATGTTATCACCAACTACACACTAAAAAATCAGCCTATACTCTCAAAGAGACAAGCATTGCATCCTTGGAATCATTAAGATTTGCAATTGAACTCAACCTAGAGAAAAAGGTGGATGTGGTCATTTTCTCCCATTTTTATCAAATTAAGTAATAGAAAAGGAGGTTGCGATAAAGAAAGAAGTATACTTTAATAGGTCATTAGGTAGGACTGCCACACCTCAATGGACTACCTGTATTTGGTATGAAGTTGCACATAAGACACAGCAAAACTCCTTAAAACCTAAGCTAAAGTGGGATGGGGTTAATTTTTTGGTCTCTTAACAATGTGCGGTAATTTTGCAATACATTCGGACTTAATTGACAACCTTAGTTGTTAATGTGTCATAGTGTGACATGAGTCTCCAACCTCTTATTGAGTACATAGTATTGCTCATTTAGCCATAGTCTTGGTAACATCATTGAAAATATTAAGAATTTGCTTACCTATAGTATATGCACAAAAATATAGAATGAGTATTTATATGTGTATATGTCATGCATCAAATTTGAAAACTAGCTATACAAGGGAAGGTTGTGTGTATTATGAAGAATGTTTTTGAGTTTATGTATAATTGCTTGACAATTCACTCTAGGGAGACCTGTACAAACCCTATAAGCATGCATATATTTTGATTTGGGTTAAGTAGTATGTATATACATCTCTCTCTCTCTCTCCCTCCCCCTTACCCACACACATACACACAAAAATATATGATCACTTTGTTCATTTTACCGCATACTTATCCATTGGTACACTCCAAAGTAGTTTAGTGATTAGAGTCATGTATACGAAATCTATGGAAGCAATTAATATGGTTAGCCAATATCATAGTTTAGGATATACAACACATTGTATGACTAAAAAGTAGCATGGGACATGACCATCTTAGGTAATGCTACAATCTATTGCATTCATGTACAAGAGTCCATCCAATGCTCTTCCATTCTTTATGTTCTCTTTAGGAAAACTTGAAAAAATGTTCCCTAAATGCAATAAGTAAAGCCTAAAGCAACTATTTTCCACACAAACATATTCAATTATGTCACTCCAGATATACTTTATAATAATTGAATGAAACAATCATATCTAACCAATATGCATACAGTTTCAATTAATTTGTACTATTATAGAATGGCTAAGAAGGACTACCCGATGATCACATGAAATCAAATCCCTAGAGTCAATTTTGAGATTATGCACCTATGTGTCCCTTTGAGCCATTTTTAAAAGTGTGGACCCTTAATACTTCTTAGAGCCAACCCATAATGCTTCACAGTGTCAATTTTAAAAGTGTAGGCCTCTAAAGTTAGCTTTGCACTTGTTAGAGTTCATATTTGAAAGTATGAATTCATAGTACGTCTTGGAGTCAATTTTAAGATTGTGGATCATTAGATCTTTAAAGTCAATTGTGAAAGTGTGAAGCAAATGCTTAGACTCAATTTTAAAATTGTCAAGCAAGTTTCTTAAGGTAATGTTATCACATTCATGGAGTTAAGTTTTGAATGTGTGGATCTATTCAATGATATATTGTCACTTATCAATCATTATAAGTCTTTTACTCGATTTGCATTGTATTTCCATATGCACATACACAACAATTAAACATATACATACAAATGCAAATAACTATCTTAACATGCACAACTAGTGATTTGATAGAAAACATTCACCCTATGTTAACAATTTTCATCTTAATCTAAACACGACTGGCAAGCATTCATACCAACCATTTCTAATAATTTAGAAATTCAAGAAATTTATTCTACACATCAATTTTAGAAAAATCAATTTATGCACACATTTAAAAATTATAGTCAAAATTTTAGTTGTATATGAAATTAACTCTTTTACTCACAAAATTGAGTATAATCCTACTACATATCATCGAAAACCTCAAAAAATAATTTAAGATCAAATTCAATAAGTAATTTATTGAAAATTCATAAATTTGTCAATATTTCTAATCAACAACTTATCGTAAATAAAAAATTAGTAACAATCCAACAAGTTGTTATGTGAAAACTTTATATAAGTTAATAAACTAGAAATTATAAGGAGTATCTAGAAAAATTTGAAGGCAAAACAATATTATTTAGATTTTTAAAAATTAAATTGAATGTTCATATGAAATTAGAAGTGAACGGTTATAGAATGGGAGGGTATGAGGCCTTATCTTCCCTACACTATAACGTAAAGGTTTCCAAATTTTGGAATAGAAACCTAACATATACTCTATAGCACTCTAAAATCATCTTAGATCCTATATCTTATGAAACTTGCAAGGTACAACATACCTTATCGGACCTACAAATTTTCCCTTTCTTCTTATAACTTTCAAGTTTATGTGATATAAAAAAAAAAAAAAAGTAATTTATATGTGATATTATAAGTTTTTTATATGCAAAACTTATTGAACTTGTAGAAAAATCTATCAAAAAATAATTTTTTTCTACTTTTATTATTTTAATTTATGTGATTTTACGACTTAGCAAATGAGAAAGAATATGAGGAAAGAATAGAAAATGTAAAGTAAGAGGGACACATCCATAGATATCAACTTATGGTCTTAGGTTCTTTTTTACTAGAACATTTATTGACCGAAAATGTAATATTAACATTTATTATTCATTTGTTGGTATTATTTAATAATTTTCTATAAAGTCAATATAGGTTCTTATGTGGATATAGGGTAGAAAGACCTTATACCAATACCATATTCTATGGGAGTAAATTCTAGAAAATCCATACTCAAACCTATCCCATGACTCTTAATACCCTTTCAAAACTTACTTGATTGAGCATGATATAAGTGAGTATATACTTGTATAACAATGTTGCCACTCACTCCTATAAAAAATGGAGTAATATGTAAGACTGACAAATTTCATTAAAACATTATTTTTACATGAAACTAGACATAAAATAACATAGGAATAATTTTTTCTACAATTTTTCCATGTGTTTAATATGTTGAGAAATTAATTGAAAATTTGAGTGGATATTAAACCCATCAACATGATTGTCTCTAGACACTTTCAGATAATCTAGGTACGTTAAAACCACCTAATTGGTAAGTAAGGCTTAGTGTCAAGTCCTGGCTTTTGTTGCAAACTACACACAGTTAGTTTGCAACCCTATTTCCCTAATTCCTATTGCTTCCACAAAAATGCTAACTACTCTCCTCTTATTTCCTAAAGGTTGCTTTTTATGTAAAGTTGAAATATAATGAGAAGAGTGGAATTTATAGGGGGCCTAAGGTAAGTGCTAAATTACTTGCATGAATTTTACGTATCCTTACCAAGTTTTATTTATTTTGCTTATAGTTGATGTATTTTTTTAATACTAAATGTAAGCGAGAAATAAGGTCCTTACCATATAAGATATAGGTACCAAAAATTTGGAATTGGAACTTACCATGGAACATCCTTAAACCTATATCCAATGAAACTAATAGGTTACATCATACCTTATAGAATCTATAAATTTTTCTTTTCTTCATATAAATTTTAAGTTTATATAATATAAAAGTGTAATCTATATATGATATTAGAAGTTTTTCATATGCAAAACTTATAAAACCTCCAACAAAAGTTGTGAATAAGAAAAGGTAATTTTTCATACTTACACTATTTCGTGTTTATGTGATCCTACTTCCTGGCAAATGGGAAAAAATAAGAAAAGAAAATGGAAAACGTAAAGTTGGAGAGGAACATAGGAGGAGGATAAGGAAAAGAATAGAAAAAGTAATGTTAAAGAGGCAGCAAAGTTTAGCCATTTAAGATCATTAATTTATGGGCTTTTATTTTAACTATAAAATTATTAGCTGAAAATATATAAGATTATCATGTAATATTCATTTATTAATATTATTTAATAATTTTTCATAAAGGGGATATAAGGTACTCTAAAACATATACTGTTTATATCTTGAAGTACAGGTTTTAGGATGGGTATAGGTAGAAAGACCTTATACCTACATTCTACATTATGAGTTTAGGTTTTAGAAAATTTATATCAGGAACCTATCTTGTAATCCTTAATAACTTATCGGAACCTACACGATCTGCTAGGATACTAGTGAGTACCTTATAAGACAAAGTTACTTACTCATCTCTACTTAATACTAATTATAGGCTTAATCATCCCTTATATACTCCACCATCTATCATGCCTGGTTCCCACAAATTCATTGCATTAGACATTAATTATTAATTATTTATTAATCGTCTACCTATATAGGTATACATATTTAAGGTTTTATTACTTTATGGATATATATTTTTGTATATGAGATATCTTTAATGAATATACATATTTTTTAAATATTATTTCATGTCACTTTGCTAATTGTATTATTTAAATAATTCATTTCCAATATCTCGTTAATTTTCTAAAATTCAAGTTTTACGATTATGACAAGTAACAAGCATTGTCAATATATTTAGTTTTATTTATATAAATATTTTATTATCCCGAGTCTAGAATTCCAAGTTCATAGGTCACTTTGTCTATTTTTTATGGCTTCATCTCAAATTTCAAGCATATGTGAAGACCTTTATAAGGAAATCCTACATTTAGGTGTTAATGTCATAGTTGCACTTTTTGGGGCTTACACCTATTCTATGAGAGATATTCTCCTTTAGAACATCTTATTGTATACCTTTGATATAATTTATATATATATATATTTATATACCTCTTTATACATTTAAATATATCCAATTCTATTTTATTTGATATTTTAAGGTAATACAATATATTTGTATAAGATGAACTGGAAGCAGGAGTAAGTATATGTTGAGGGCTAAAATCGATATAATGCTTTAAGCTTAATAACCATCTAAGCTTGATTTTTTTAAGCTAATGATAGGATCTAGTGAGTCAAGCAAATGGACTTAGATGACTTTCAAAGATTTGGTGATGTAGGCTTAGAACAAGGACTAATTGAATCAATCAATCAATTTTCAAGCTTTCTAAGGGATGCTTTCGCACTTAACTTGACCTTTCATAGGCTAAGCCCAAGAAAAGCCTATGGAGTAGACTTGGGGAAGAGTTGGGTCTAACTCATGAATCGAACCGAATCTAGCTTGGTAGTTCTTGGCTCAGAACTAATCCATTCAAGTAGCCTTAAATTGCCTAAGTAGACCACCAATTCTAGTGAGCCATGGTGGTTTAGCCATCTAAGTCCATCGAACTGGCAGGCTAACTCGAACAAACTAACACCCTAACTTGCTAGTTCTCAACCTAAGCCTCCCTTCCCTCAACCCCCAC
This sequence comes from Lumnitzera littorea, assembly GCA_024138015.1. NCBI lineage: Eukaryota > Viridiplantae > Streptophyta > Magnoliopsida > Myrtales > Combretaceae > Lumnitzera > Lumnitzera littorea. Next base: position 75,505,830 of record JAMXBB010000010.1, read on the forward strand.
CCACCGCCCCCCCCCCCCCCCCAAACCTAGAATATATATACACTTGAAAATGGTTGCATTATGCAATCTTCGTTTTTTTCATATTAAAAAGGAGTAAGGACAAAGCTTTGTCCTCTTGTTCCATGTGAAGGCTCAAAATTGTCTGAGCATGAAAAGTAATGAAGGAAAGAGAGAGAAAGGAGATGATCAAGTACATCTACATGATTACAAATCACACATATTAATTGAACATTTTAAATGTTATGAAATATTGGTGAAGGATGGTGTGTTAGTAAACATGACAACACATTTAACACCTTTGCCAATACAATGAAAGCAATGAAAAAACTAAATTGTTCTGAAAAGATTAACATTTTGAAAATCTTTAAAAACCAATAGCATAACAAAAATTTGAAAATTGAACGAAGGTAATGCTATTTAAATTTAATGCCTTCTGTCCTCCGCTCATCACCTCCTTGCACTCTCTTCACTCTTACTACTCTGTTCTAAGTATTCTACAAATAATCCCATAGTGCATGCTATTTTCTACATTGTGGTTACTTAGAAAAACCATACCACACTTTTGGGGAATTTTTTTTTCTAGTTAATTGCTAAGTTTTTTTGTTGTTTACATAAATATTTTTTTTCCTTACAAGTCCATTTGAAAATTAAGAGATAGAAACCCACTTTGAGTTAATATATAAGCCATTGTCTTATCTGACAAGTTTTTATATCGCACTTGATGATAAATTTTTTAACTATTAACTACAAAAAACAAATGGATCGCTTAAGGAGAACCAAAAGATGTTTAAACTGGATAGTTTGTCAATGTAGAGAAGGATAATGTCCATCGCAACTTCACCAGCAACTAAATAAGCGATGTATTTGACAGTCTTGTAGCTCTTCCCAAGTTCCAGCATGTTACACCATACGACGAAGATGAGGCAGCGAAGGATGAAGAAGCTATAGATATTGTAGAAAATGACATATAGGAGCTCCAACAGGGCGATCCAAGTAAGCCCCCTAAACCTAATAAGTTTGATATTTTTACTAAACACTTTACTAAAATTGTAGATGAGAAATGGAATTTTCATGTATAATGCAACTATAAGACTTCAAGCTATACACGGAAAAAGGGGAATGGATACAATATCTTAACAAAGCACTTGTAAAGAAAATATCTTGTAGAGTATGGTATTAATAAATCTCAAAAGCAAATTTCATGTTGGCAGTTTACAGTCATATGCATTATTCTAGTGTTATATTGAGAAGCAAAAACTAGTCCTTACACAACACATTATAAATGTGCACTTCTCTTAAATACAGATAAGTGTAAGTCTCAAATGTAGTATGGATAGGAAGCATTGAATCCCAGCTCATGTACTTTGGTACCAAAACTATGCATAAAGCCAACCAATGACTATATTACAAAGGTAAGTGGGAGATAGCAGCTATGTTTAGTTCCTTAGATATACTGATTTCGATGTGTAAACATATTGGTCGATAGATGGTAAGAGAATTCTTACATGGGAGTAACTAGTTACTAAATAGATGATAAGTGGCAGCTCAGTAAGACTGTTGGCCCTTAGGGTATTCAATGAATGAGACATGGAACAAGTAATATATAGAATTATATCTATTACCCTAGATGATGAGTATCACTTGCTAAGAAAAATTTTATAATTGGTTTTGATAATGCTAGCACAAACGCTACATCAATAAAGGAGCTTGAAAACTTATGCCAACCCATACTAGGTGGAACGTTTTTCCATATCAGATGCATATGTCATATCGTAAATCTTTATGTGACAAGGGGAATGGAGAGTCTAGAGTATAAAGTGTGACCAATAAGATTAACGGTTAAAACCTTAATTAAAAGACCCGTTTTGAATAAAATGTGGAGGGATTATTACATACAAAACAGTAAAAGGTACAAAAAATTTTAAAAATGATGTCAAACTTCAATGGAATTTGACATATCAAATGTTACAAGTATGGTAAGTTATAAAGAACTTTGTAACTTTTATTTACCAACATAATGGAAATTGAAATCCACCTAAAGGATTGGGAAGTTTGCATTAAATTGCTTTAAGTATTGGAAGTTTTCAATGATACTAATAACACTTTTTCCCAAATTTATAGGCCTAACATACACTATTTCATCATAGAAGCTGTCAACATAATTGCGATTCAACTTGATGCATGTAGAGACCCAATTCTCAAAATTTTTATTTTTACAATGGCATCAAAGTGGCTATATTATTATAGGGAAATTCCTTCTATCTATCTTATTACCACTATTTTAGACCCATGAAGTAAAATTAATGTTCTTTAGGACTACCTTAATACATACTATCAAATAATTGATAACCTTTTCGATACCCAAGATATGTATACTATAAGTGCAGCTAATGAAATTTGACAACCAACAAACAAAATAAATAAGATGTTTCAACATTTTGTATGTGTATTGTGGTCAAATTGTGGTTATTCCCTTACTTTCCCCAGTATCCTATAGGGGAACAATTGTTAACCTAGAAGTTAAAGAGACATAGGTCAGGATGATTGCAAACAAAGCTCTAGTAATATCTCAGTACCAACTTTGAGTTTAGTGATAATATTGACATTCGTAGTTTTGAAATTCTTAAATGATTGAAGTTGCACAAAAAGATGTGACCACTCACTCTCTCGCATAGCTTGACAAATCCTTATCGCTCCAACATCTATAGTCATAATTGAGTAAGCATTTAGCACTACAGGCCTCATTCTTAATGATCATTGCACCTCCCTAACCACCATAATGTGGAAGCTATCACCTATAACGAAAATCAATGGAAAGTGGTCAATAGAGACCAAGAGCCCATGGGACGTCCATTAAAGAAGAAGATTAATTTAATGACTTCAACTTGCCTAAAGCAAGCCATGGCTTGACACTAGATCATAGTGGCATATAAGGTGACAATGATTAACATAAAATTTTTTATTTGTTTAAAAGTCTTTTGTCACTTAGATGAACATTTAGAAAAAAAAACCAAAAAGGCCACTAATCTATTTGTTTCAAAACAAGGGCTTCTATATTTAAGTTAGATTTTTCAAAACTTAGACAAACAAAAAAAATAGTATGTATTTAAGGAGTTTTTCCACAAAGAAATTTTACTTACTAATCATGCAAAGCAAGCAATTTTTCAAAAATAAAAATAAACTAACAAGCTAAAGTTTTTTTAAAAAGAAAAAGAATAGCAAATTATAGCGATTTGATTCCAACTAATGGGTACATTGACACCTTTAAGGAAACCTAAAAATTGGCAAAAACTATTTTTCCATGTATTATCTTCCTCTCATGCACTAAGGTAAATTTGGTTTCTTAATGTGTATGTTAGTTTGAATACTTTCATTATTTGTGTTTTTATGTATCAGTTTCTATTAGAGGTCTACAAGTGGGTTTTGGCTTATAGACTAGCCCATTTAACTCATTTTTAAAATGGGTTTAGGCTAAAGTTTTTTAACTCGTTTAAAAGTAGGTTAAATGAATCCAGTCCATTTAACCTGCAGGCCAAGGTAGATTGATTTAGGTTGGCTTATTTAACCCATTTATACCTTTGGCTCATGAGTCAACCCATTTAACCCACTTCTTAAATGGGTTAGGGCCGAGATTTTTTTGCTTGTTTAAAAAGCGGGCCAAGGCAGGCCAAATGAGCTAAGCCCGTTTAACCTGCAGACCAAAGTAGATCAGGCCAAGTTGGCTTGTTTAACCTACTTACACACCTCTAATTTCTATTGAATGTATTCATGTCAAGTATGTGTCCATTTAACAACCTACGTACTTCACCTTCTCTTATATTTCCAACTTTATTGAACAAGAGATGCATAAAAATGTAGAATGTTGGCCAATCGCATATGCATATGGTAAATTTATTAAGCATAATATATGTCTATAGCTGTACTAACCTAAAAAAAATGTGCCAAAAAATTAATTATGCAAGGAAAGTGAAAAAAGGACAAATGCCAGAAGAAATTGGAAAAAAAAAAAAATCCAAGCCAGTGTTAGGAAAAGTTCATCAAAACATCTAGAAAAAGGAAATAAAAGTTTGAAAAAAATTTAAAAGATAAAATTAACTCAGTTTACTAGAATTGGCCCAAAATCAATCTAAGTTGATTATGAAGTGGGCCTAGGCTTATTATAGAGGGTTCCATTAAAAGGATAACTCATCTCAACCGTTGACTATCCATAAAAATAAATGAATGTTGTCGATAGCTAAACTCTTGTAATTTTTAAGAGCTCCTCATTTGACACGATTCAAAGATCATACAAATGGTATTTACTATCAAATTGCAATTCAAGAAGATTAAACATGTGAGAATGAAGAAAACTCTACTTCTTCTCAATTGTAATAGGGATGATGTTATGTAGTTACTTTATTTGTCACCTCATGCATTTGAGCTCCTCCTTGATGATGCCTATTTCTCCTCTGTTGCTTCTCTTGAAGCCATTTCAACATATCGCTCTTCTTATACCGTGAAGCACGAAACTCATATTGTGTGTATGTGACAATTGTAAATGGATCCTCTCGGCTATGCTCTGTCATGACTATGTCGGGAGACTAAAATTAGTTGTGCTTCTTTTGAGTCTAGTACGTCAATTTGCAGGCCTACGTAGATAGTGTTGAAATTAATGAAACAACAAATATGTAATGTATCGTTATATATGTATTTCGTCCACTACTATATTATGATTTCCCTGACTTAATATGCTTCAGTCGAGTTTGATCATCGTATACCCTAAATATGTCATTGCTATAGGGCACTATTGTCTCAACGAAGCGTACACGACGGGTCGATACAAATAGGATATATCTCGTCATATGACAATAAGCTGGATATTCCAGTCCTCTACATTAATTAAAAAAAAAAATTGTTTCACTTACTAAAATCAGGCAATCAGCTATCCCAGTTTTCGTTGGATATTTATTCTTCAAAGACCATCCAACTTTTCGATTAATTCCCTTTTTCTTAGGTTATGTTTTACAAAAATTGAAGAAGAAATTTCAAATTAGGAATTTTATTTTGGCAACATAATACAGATTAACCTATACAAAGTTAAATTGTCCTAATTTTACACATTTAAAATGTTAAACCAATTACTTTCTTAGGTTGGGATATAGCTAGACAGGCTATAACAAGATGTCCGACCTACATAACCTAGTAAAAACTCTATAAGGTATTTTTCAATAAGGTTTTGGAAAAATGCCTAAAAACCCTATTGGGTTTTAGGTTTTTAAAAAGACTAGTTGAGAAACCCATTATTTAGTAAGAAGTAAGAAATAAAAACTATTGGTAAAAAAATTAACAAGTTCCTAGATTTCATGCTTTTGATTAAGTATGGACATGATGTCATTACATTTGATTACAGGAAATATAACATAATAAAGCAAAAGTCTGATTCTTTTGGAATTATATTATTATGGAGATGTTGCTATATTTTAATATGTAAGTGTCAAATTTATTTTCCCTATATAGTTAAATCTTTAATTTATGACTTGTTTATTTATTTATTTTTATTTTTTAAGTAGGAAATCATTTTCTCCTTTTATTATACGGTGAAACTATATAAATGATAATTGTAAAGATATTCATATTATAATATATGTCATTTTTTTGTTTACATAGTATAAAAGTTTTTTTTTAATAAAAAAGTAATGGGATTTGATAAAGCAATAGTTTTGAATGTTTTTTTTATTTGTAACAAGAAGAAAAAACTTGCTATTTGTTGAAATAAACTTTGGATAATTTCTAGTTCAACATTTCATTACTAATTCACAATACTACTTTGCATTTATATATTTTCAATATTTTACTTTTTCTAATCTTTATATTTCATACATATTTAATTTGTGTAATTAAATTTACATAACTTATAAATAAAGGAAAAGAAAAAAAAAGAGGAAAACGGGTTTCAGGTTTGAGAATTGGATTTCCTAATAAGTTTATGAGATGGATTTCGAATAATACTCTCCAAACCCTAATCAATTTTGGGCGGGTTTTGAGATACCTTATACATCACAGGATGGGTATTAGGATTATTAAACTTGTCCTAAACCCCTCCCAATTGCCTCTATATTTTTAGATTAGTTCTAAAAATATAAACAAAAATGGAACATGATCGCTTTCCATCGAAAAGCAACGAAATTGCACAGGAACGAAGTCCCAGGAAAGGACAACCATCATCCACTTGCTATAATATATCAAAAGTGAAAAACCGAGTATGGAGTATGCGCACTTTCATTCGTACAAGCGGGTCTTATTCAAAGTGAAAATTGAAACAACTATTTATTTCACTTCCTACATCATCCATCCTTATCATTGTCTATAATCGCCGATGCAGACAGAACTGCATTTCCAGCCCCCACATAATATTATTTTAATAGGTATACAGCTCTCTTGTTAAAAATCCACATTGGTTATTAAAGTTTATGAATGAATCTAGATGCCCGAAGACCCACTTCATAATTAAATTTGAACCAGAGAGGAGGATTTTAACTTCTAAGCTAGTTGATTGAGCAAAATGAGTCAACATAACTACTCTCACAATCCGATTGCCTGTGTTAGCTAAATATAATAATTATAGTACATATATACCTTATAATTTTTTAATATATGAAAATAATCACCAAATTGTTGCTAGAAACCTAAAATTATTGTTAAAAATATTATGTATAGCAACGGGTTTTAAATTATAATAAGAGCAACTTAGAATTTATGTGCAAATTTTCAAATATTACGAGGAATTCTTCATATATAAAAAGGTCGTCTTACATCGGGATTTTAATATTATCATCATTTGTTTGTAGACTATTTTTTCTTTTGTTTTCAATTAATAAAAAGTGATATTTTTAGTTGCTCACTTTGCAGTAAGTCGGTGTAAAAATTGATCCCATATTGCATTAGTGGCCCGTGATGTAACAAGTAATGTGCTGCTTTAACAATTATAGTTGCCTTTTTTTTTTCCAATATTTTCTATGTTATAATATATAAGAGAGATAATCGAACTTGATTTATTCAATTTTGATACTAATATTTATACTGCTTAGTTGTAAGAGTCTTGACTTAATACTATAATAGTTCCAATTCGAATGGTTTCGTAACCTTTTAGACTAGGCAGTTGTGGTATGTTGTCTCAGTTGTAATAATAAATAGTAAAAATTTGTATATATCTTATAAAAGGAAAAAAATGACAGAATACGTATATTTTTAGTAAGTTGGAGCACCCATTATTAATTTTCAATTATATTCACCTAATCAAACTATTCGTATATAAAGCCACAAAGTTTCCAAGAAATTACTTGTTTAATTAATATTAGATTAATACATGAATTCGTAACCTTACCAAAATGCCTTTTTCTTTTTCCTTTAAGAAGGGATGCTAATTTTTCAATCGTACGATAGAGAAAGGTGTTGTTTTCGGCTAAAGCAAAAGGTATCATTATTTGGTAAAATGCTTGCCTGGTGGTAGTGGATGCGGATGCTAGAAAATGCATGGGTTAGAATAGTGAAGATATCATAAAAGAAAAAGCAATACGCTAGACAAAGGGAAACATCTAGGGACCAGAATGATAATTCTAAGGATATTCCAAGTCATATATTATTTGTCTTCTAGAATACCATGTGGTGAAATAGTAGATTAGGGGTCAACTTGGTGCAGGGAAATAATACAAGGATATTTCAGAAAAAGCTGGTTGCTTGAAGCAATGTATGAAACCAACATTCATTTGTCTAGTGGGCTTCCATTGCAGGCGCACAAATTGAATATAATGAATCCTTCAAAGCTGAAAGGTTAAGTTTTTCCCTCTAATTTTCAATTGCCATAATAGTCTTCAGAATTTCCTTAGTTCTATTATATCATTTTCTGAACAAGATGCCCATTTTCTTTAGATTGGATAATCATTATTGGAAAAAAAGTTTGGACATCTGAGCTACATGGAACATCCATTAATGAAATGTTTAGTCAAAACCTATCTTGTAACCTAAAGTTCATGCTCATTTGCAATATGTGACAAAGTAAGGTGATTTATAGCCTGGTGCCCAAAAACCATGTGATGCAATAGGACGATGTTTAGTCAAAACATAAAATCTAGGCTCATATCTTCTACAATACAAATAAGATAGTCATATGCTATAAGCCTACTAAAAATGGGTGATTTCACCCTTGTTATGCATGTTTTTGCCAATACTACAATTGCATAGTTCTTAGTTTAAAATCGAGTTTGAGAGTAACGATATATCGGTAAATCAATTGCACCATGCAAGTAATACGGTATGGTGAGCAAGGTTGTATTTACGAAGAACTTTAATTAATATGAGATTATAATGGTTCTACTATAAACTAAGCTACTAAATTGACATTATTAAAAAAGCTTGACCAATCAACTAGAACTACTAATCAAATCAGACTAACATAAAAGGTTACTTGATCAAAACCCCAATGTCTAAAGGTACATAATTGTAACTACATCACCCATATATCATAGATTTGATACCTCTATTAACAATTGGAATTGGTCAAGGTCGTTATAATTTAGTGACATCGCCATGAGTCTCCCATTAAAATAGACCAAGGTTCCAATCTCCTCTCCCCCTAGTTGACCAAAACAAAAAAAAAAAAAAAATTGATTATTTAGGTTTTAATGGAACTTACCAAACTTATTTCCCTTTCAAAATGTTAAGTTTCTTACTATAGTGATTGCTTGGGTTTTAATTAAACTCACTAAAACCAGTTTTTGTTTCAAATTGTTAAGATTCTTACTATAGTAACCTCTCATGTAGCTTTTTTATAATACTTGACTAGACAAGTAATACTGATTTCAACTAATGTAGTTAAATGTGAGATTTTACATGTGTCTATGCTATAAATCTTAAGTTTAATTGCCTTAAGGAATTACATTTTAAAAGTAATAAAAAAATGCATGTGTCCATGTCGAATAAGCTAATCCTACATTAAGTTCATGCAAATTCTCAAATTCCTCTCAAGAATCTCAAGTTTAATTCCCATAAGTTTGTTGATTAAGTAAAAATTACATAAATCATGGTATTGGTCATGCCTCAAATTTGAAGGATGTGAATAATCCACCATATGTACATACTCTGGTATGAGTATGGAAGGTCTATAACCTGCTACTAATTCTCAGCATTTGAGTATTCCAAATTCTTCTACAAAATCAACTTTTTTTATTACAACTTTTACAATATCCAAATACATTTAATACTTAAATGAGAAACCTACTGACCTAAATCTAATTAGATATATCTATTATGCAGTAGGTGCACTAATGTTGTTCTTGTCCCAATCCAAAAAAAAAAGAAAATCTAAGCTATATACATCACTTAAAACATTAAAATCCCATATGGTTGAGCTGAGCAATAATATCCGTTACAATAGCTATTGTAAGGCCACACATGAATGACATCCCCAGTCAATCATCCACCCACCCCTACACTTACCCCCCACCCCTACCCCAAAAAAAAAAAAAAAACCAAAAGAAACACTTGCTTATACACATGTACAAGCATGCAAACAGATGCATATCTAGCCTAACATTGTCAATTGTACAATAATTGAAGCAACTAGGCTACAACTGACCAAGAAAGTGTCTCGTCCCACCACTACAACTCGGTTCTAACTTTATTCTAGAAGACTAACCCATACCACATCAACTAGCCACTTAACCTGCCTACTACATATTTTAGTTCAACATATAGTCTATACATCACATTATCTACGATTACTACTCCCATAGGATGTTATAGTTACAAGTCTGTGATCGCCACTATCCATACCTTCTTACTATCGACATAGGTGCAATTACATACTGTAAAATAGATTTAAGGTTTCAATTGTTCTAAGATCATTTCATTCTCTAACTTACATTATATGATAGGTAGCATATTACGTACTCGGTATGTGTTAACCACTATGTAATCATTCAAAATGAAATTCACCTCCTAAAATTGAATGCATAAAATCATTAATAACTTAAGAAAACACAACTCATAAGATTACTACTTAGGTCAAAAGTCTAAAAGATTGATCTATCTTGAATTGTATCATTAAAACCTCACTAAGGAGCCACTTGGTCAACCTATTTTTGATTTTGTTGAACAAGGATCTTAGAACAAAAGATTCGATTCACCGCTTGCCAAAATGGGTCATCCTAAAAGATTGTGATTAATTGGATTATCTATATGGTCAACCTATTTTTTAGGTCCTCCATAAATTTTAAACTTTTCTTCAAAGAGCAATTCAAATCAACTACATTCTTAAGAAAAAAATAGATCCTCAACTTTCAAACTTCAATCAATTAACATCTAAAGAATTCCATCAATTTTATGTAGAATTCTATACCCTCAAATTATTAACAAACATACTCTTAATCAAATAATTAATAAAAAAAACTATGATAATTTCTAGTAATAACAATAGTAAGAACTTAATTCTCATTGTAATCTCTAGTTATGATTTAAAAGTGGAAGTCTACACTAGGAGGGGATAAAAAGGAAGCAAAACAAGAAAAGAAGAGCACCTTGTGTACACACTTAAATAACGGGATCTATTATGTTATTTACGAACTTTGAAATCCACACTCCAATTGAAACCCCCTTAACACTTTTTGATTGAACTTATTTTATCAAAATCATAAAATTTCCAAATTCTAAGTGACATTTATGAAATCTTAATGAATTCTCCTTCTATCACTAAGCTTCACAACCTTATAATAACAAATATTCCATTTAGACTTATCACTTCTTAATTTGTAAGAGGAAATGTTATGGACGAGGAATTATCTTACTAAAGAACTTAGTGTACACAACATCATAGCGAGAGAAGTGTAGTATCGCAAGCTTAAGGAGAGAGAGTTAAGATGTTATGTTTTGGATAAAAATAGTTACAGAAAAAGTTATGAGAAGAAAGTCAATATTTGATAATATAAATGGCAATAAAAATAGAAAGGGAATAGGGTTATCTAATTAAAAGAAACAAATGAAAGAAATTACAAAACTGCCTTATTTTCAAATAATTTCTCAAGCTTTTCAATTTTATTTATGGTTGAACAAAGCAAGAAATATAAAATCCCATTTTAATTGAATATGACTCCAAATCATTAGGCAAAAGTAATAATTAAAAGGAACGTAAAGAAATTTTGTGGCATTTACTTAATATTCGTCTATACACATAAAAAATAAGTAGCCATTTCAAGACTAGTGATAGTGTTTCTTTTTATCCTATAAGATAGTAGTGAGCAAGTTCGAGTAGAAACCAACCTAGCTAGAATCTAAAAATTTTCAATCTCTTAGATCATACACATTAAAATTGGCTCAAAAAGTCATAATTTCAGTCATTGGAAACTATCTCTTTATGCTAGTGCTTTGTATGTATATGATTTTTCAAAAATTCAAGTCCTCATAACTAAATCCGCCCTTACCTATGTTAATCTTGTTCAACTTAACAATCATGTCTCTAGGCCTTAATAGACCCTATGTAAGTTCTAACTTTTGATCTCTAAATAGTTGCTAAAATAATTGTAACCTAATAATATAAACATTAGTATCTAAATAGGATAGATCATATTAGATTTTTCCTTTTCCATAGTTATAATATGATCTAATTGGTAAAAAAGAAAAAATAAATCTCTAAATTCATTTATTTCTATTTCTTGTAAGATAATTTCATCTTGCTCACTAATATGATAATTTGTGACAATCATACAAAAACTACCGGATACAAAATTATTGGAAATCTTGCATGATTCTAAAGCACAATGGAATTTAAGTCAAAATTTAATGTATTTATTTTGGATTTTTGTACAAGATTATAGGCTAATTAATGGAGAATTTGCTCATTGTAATTGGAATAGTGGAAATAGTAGAGGAATACAACTACACCTAGTTTCTCTGAATGTTGAGAATGAGGTTGTTGAATACAACAAACACTTAGGGAAATACTTTTTGGGTTTTTTCTATTCATAATTTCTCATGTTCATGTATGATGTATATATAGCCCTCCCTAGAGCAAATATCATAGCAAATTAAAGAAAATTCTAAGACTATCTAATATTAACGGCTCAACATATATATTTTTAGTTTTTGTTTCCTTTTTCTATTTTTGTTTTTTCCTTGATAATATCTATTAAACTATTACGATAGATAAATTCTATAATTTTATAAAATTTATCTTATAACATTTTTCATCTCTTCAAATACCCTTGTCTTTAAGGGTAATTTTATAAACCAATAAGCTATTACAATTTGGATGAAATGGCCATTCAATATAGAGCCAATGGAGCTACTTAGCCATAATTCCCTTCCATTTTCAAAATTAGTCAGTCTAACATTACCTTCTCTTTGCCAGTACATTATTTCATTTTCTTCCCAAGCCTTTCCCTCATAACTTACACTACCTTTCCATTCTGAAAAAATTTTCTCTTAACTACTAATGCTAAATATTTTATTTCATTTCCTTCGTCATTTGCCATTATTACACTACACAAATATTGAAGTTTATGGTTTTCCCTCCTTTTACTTCATACCTTCCACATACCTCATGTCTTCTTCAAATTTCTTTTTCTTCCCTTTTTCACTGTAGCCATTATCTTTCTCTTTTCCTCCTTCTCCATAGCATACACTTACTAAATTATATTTTCATTTCTCTAAAGTAATCCACCATTCGCACCCATTACCTCCACTTTTCCATAGTATAACACTTTCACTTTCTCCCAAACCAAATATCTCCTCACCATTATCCTCTTACGCTTCCTAAGCTCTTCATTGCCCCTAGTTTCATCTTTAGCCATGTGCTCGAACATGTCATCTTCCTTTACAAAATCAACCCCACACACATCTTCCTTATCCTTGAAAACACAAAACATAATAAAACCCATTATATGGTCATTACCATGTGCCTCTCCATCTCTAAATATTATAGTATGACACTCATAAATCTCTAAAAACCATAACAAGTGCCTCTTATCCCTATCTTCTTCATATGGCACAAATCTATCTCCTTCATTGTCCTTTTGTTGACCTATGGAGGTAAAGATTTCATTCCCTTTGACTTCTTTTCCTTTTCCTTTTTGTTTGCCCTTTGGTCAAGTAGACCCTACATGTATAGTGAGATCTCAATCAACATTCATACTCTTGATGTTTTCTTCTTCAAAGGCACAATCAAACCTTGTAATAAATTTAAGGTTTTCTTTGTACTTCTCTCTCTATGCAGCTTTAAGGAACCTTAGAAAATTAGGGTTTTTCTTATTTACCCCAACATCAATTACTATAAATACAATATTGATAACCTCACTTAGAGGTTTCAATATAGTAGTTAACAAAAGAGTGGTGGTACTGCAGTCATCAATGCAGGGAGATTGATGTGTCTCCGAGGTTTAATACACGAAGGAGCACTACAATGCGAAGGAACCAAGTAAAAACAAAAAGGGATTAGCAAATTCGAACAACTACCAATCAAATATGATGCATTGACTAATCTTGCTTAGCCTACAATTCATTCGATATGACTCATCGATTTGAACTATAGGGTCACTCATTGCTATTCTTTACTAAAAAGAATAGATAAGAGTTAAAAGAGAGTGAGAACACTAAGGTTGCTCAATAAGGAAAATTGATAATTTTCAATAATGAGGTATTGATGTCTGCATACTATAAATGAGGGTTTATATATTCACCTCACTAGGGTTTCAATACATACATGAAAAGACAAAAGGATAATTACAAATAGATTACCTGAAATATACTACAAGGGATAAAAGAGACAGAATGGTACGAACCACAACCAAGAACAAACAAGACCAATCAAAAGAATGGGTCCAAGCTTACTGAAAGCTTGAAAGAATAATGGGGAAATGTGTGGAAGAATAGAAAATGAAATGAATGTTAGCAAACCTACGTATAGCTCCAAAGGATATTACGCATCGATAGAACTTCCAAAGACTCATTGTACAGCTCGATGTAATGCAGATGTTGGTCCAATGAGATTACTCTCCACCTAACCTCGCTTAAGGTTTAGGATAAGAGTGAAGTAAGAATAAATAAAGCAATGTTTACATAAGGAAAATGCTCAATGTATTAATGTTAATTCTGATTATTTGCGGCTACATATACAAGGGGTATTTATACTCAGGAATTTAAGGCAACTTACCTAAAAAGGAAAAGACAAAAAAGGTATTGCTCCTAAGAAGTGATGTACAAAAATACAAAAGGGTAAAAATGAATATTTAAGAAAAATAATTATTAGTGTAACAGATTCTACACATGGTCCTGTATATGTAATAGAGATGCATTAGTGATGTCATTCGAGGATGTAAACAAAATAGTATGATTGGATTGCTCATAAAGTAGGGGTGACTAAAGATTAGTCCGGTCTCTCCCTCTCGGCTTCCTGGCAAAGATGAAGCTAAGAAATTGGTCGACTCAGACATGGTTGAAGAGATGCATGAAGGTTAGCTATTCTTTCGGTATTCCACAAGTTAGCACACAACTCTCGAGAGGTAGGTAGTCATATGACTCGGCATATAGAATTGATCGGTAGTAAGGAGAAACTCGGCCTCAGCATGAGTCGACTGGAGTAGGAAGATTCGTTTAGCTAGTCCCTCTAGTCTTTGGACTCAACTGTGAGATAAAGGTTCAGTAACGTGATTCCTATCATTCCCTTTAGGTTTATTTGGATTTAGGATCGAATTCAAATGGTCCTCAATCAACTCTTTGTCAAGGTAATATGGATTGAGGTTGACAATGTTAAAGGTGTCAAAAACCCCATAGTCCTTAGGCAGCTCCAATCTATAGGCGTTATCATTGATCTTCTAGAGGATTATAAAAGTTCCTTCAGCCCTTAAGGATAGTTTGTTCCTCCTTTTGCTTAAAAACCTTTCCTTGCTTAGGTGTAGCCATACCAAGTCTCTTGACTGAAACTGTTTCGTTGTCCTACCCTTGGCCTTCTCTCGCATCTGTCTAATGGCTTGGTTGATCTACCGAGTAACTTTGTTGTAGATATGTTAAAGGGACTATGCTCGGGCTCTTGTGTCAGGGTCTTCTTACTTGGATACAGGTATAAGGGTATGATCAAGGGATAACTCAAGATTAAAACCATAGACAACTTTGAAGAGGGTCTACTTAGTGGTGTCATATACTATTCGGTTGTAAGCAAATTCGACCACTAGTAAGCAGATGTCCTAATCAGCCAAGTTCTTATCCACTACAACTCGGAGTAGTGATCCCAAAGTGTAATTAACTACTTCTGTTTAGCTGTCAATTTAGGGCTGACAAGAAGTACTGAATAATAGTTTGGTCTCAATCCGATACCACAAGGTCCTCTAGAAATGGCTCAAGAACTTGGGATCTCTGTCGAAAACTATACTTCTTGGCATGCTATGTAATTGTACAATCTCCTGTAAGAAAAGAGAAGTAGTAGTCAAAGCATTATTAGTCTTAGAGCAGGGCATAAAGTATGCCATCTTACTGAATTCATCCACAATGACCATTATAGAATCTTTACCTCAAGTAACATAGGGTAGTTCGACAACAAAGTCCATGCTTAACTCAGTCCAAGGTTTCGTTGGAATATGCAAATGCATTGCCTTCCTTTGCTTGGCTCAGCATTTAGCCCTCTTGCACACGGCATAGGCTTCAATAACTCGATACACATCTCACCCCATTATCGGCCAAAAGAAATGACCATTCAACAGCTTAAAGTTCCTTCTCTCCCTAAAATGTCCATATAGTCCTCTACTATGAGCTTCCCTGATTAGCAGCTCTCAAAGTGAACAAGTTGGCACATATAATTTCCATCCTAAAAACAAGTATCCATCCTCCACATGATATTCATCCATTATCCTCCCATCGACACATTGAGCAAGATGGGTCCAAAGTGCGGGTCCTCAAAATATTGCTCTTTGATACTCGTAAACCCAAATAGCTTGGTCTACAGTTTAATTAAAAGCACATATCTTCTTCAAAGAGCATCTACAACTACATTGCTTTTTCTCTACTTATATTTTATTATGAAATTGAATCCTTCAAGGAATTCAAGCCATCTCGCTTATCGCTTCGACAACTTGGTTTGACTTCAGAGGTACCTTAAGGACTCATGGTCAATATAGATGACAAACTTTCTCGACAGTAGATAATGCTGCCATTCTTAGAGTGCTTGAATAAGAGCCAAGAGTTTTTTGTCATATACAGAATAGTTCAATTGAGGTCCCTTGATCTTCTTACTGTAGCAAGCAATTGGTCGGCCTTCCTGCATTAGAATAACACTTATTCCAATGCTTGATAAATCACATTTTAGCTCAAATATTTTCTCGAAGTTAGGCAAAGATAGCATAGGTATGGAAGTCAATCTTTCCTTTACCTCGATAAAGCTTCTTTTCTCCTTTTCTCCTTATCTAAAGTTAGTGTTCTTCTTCATTAGCTTAGTAAGGGGTATGGCAAGGGTGCTAAAATTCCTTATGAATCTCCTATAGAAGGAAGCCAGTCTATGGAAACTTCTCACCTTAGCATAAGTAGTGGGAGTCGGCCATTCAAAAATTACTCAGATCTTCTCATCGTCCACTCATAAACCTCCTTCACTTACTACATAGCCCAAGAATATCACTTTCTCTTGGTAAAAGTAACATTTCTTAAGTTTGCCAAATAATCTCTTGGCATGGAGAACATTTAACAGTACGGAGATGTTTATAGTGAGTCGACATGTCAGTACTATACGCCAGGATGTCGTCAAAGTACACCATGATACACTTTCCTATTAGATTTCTTAGCACATGATTCATTGGTCACATGAAAGTGCTTAGGGCATTCGACAAGCTAAAGGGGATTATCATCCACTCGTAGAGTCCATGTCGAGTTTTGAATGCAATGTTTTAATCATCTCCTAGCCTAATGCAAATTTGATAGTAGCTAGATTTTAAATCAATCTTACTTAAGATCTTGGCTCCACTTAGCTCATCTAGCATATCTTCTAACCTAAGAATAGGATACTTATATTTAATCGTTATCTTATTCACAGCTCGGCTATCAACACACATCCGTTAGGTTCTATCCTTTTTTAGCACTAAGAGCACCAAAACAACACAAGGGCTGAGACTCTCCCTAATGTATCCTCTTTCCAGTAGCTCATTGACTTTTTATTAGAGCTCAAAAGCTTGTTTGGGATTCATCTAATAGGTTAGCTTATTTGATAATACGACAGCAGGTATTAAGTCAATACAATGTTCTATTCCTCTAAATTGTGGCAATCCTTTCGGTAACTGTTCTGGAAATAGATCGGCATATTCATACAGCAACTCTCTTACTTTTAGGGGTAGTTCACCCCATTCCTTCAATTCTAATAGACACTTGAGCAACATGAAGGTTGGCATGTCTACTCTAATGGCCTCTTGGAGCTCGGCTTTACTCATCATTAGGGTTTTCTTCGATCCGCAAGTTTTATCTACAATTTGTTAACTTCGCTCAGTAGCATTGGGTTCAACGTAATCTTCTACCATCCTTCTCAAGCACATACATGTTCCTGAATCTGTCATGGATAACTTATCTATCAAATAGCCATGGTCGACCAAGCAATATGTGTGAAGCATACATAGGTAGTACATCGTAGAGAATCTTGTCAAAGTAAATTCCAATAGTAATCGGCAGTAGTACTTACCAAGTGACATGTAATGCTCCCTTCTCATTCAGCTAATGTAACTTGTACTGCCTCGGGTATGCAATAGTCGACAACTTTAACCTTGTGATTAGATCGGCTGATGTTACATTTGTATAACTTCCATTACCCACAATTAGTACGTTCACTTGATCATTCACCTTACAGGTAATATGAAACAAGTTCTCCCTCCACTCTTCCTCGTGTGAGGCTTCTAAGTTCATTATGCATCAAATAACTAAGATCAACTTATCTAAGTCCTTGGCAAACACATCCTTCTCAATCAGTTCATTCTCCTTAGTAGCTTCTTTCTCGGCAATGCTTTCCTCCTCTTGAAGTTCCTCATCAGTACTTTCTACTTTCAATTTCAGAATATCTCCCTTAACAACCATAGTCCTTCAGTTTAGGCGCTGAGCAACCATATGTCTAAACCCCTGACATTTGAATTATTTGATTTGGCTCATCTTCCTACTAGATCCTTGCCCTTTCTCATAAGTTCAAGTTGGTACGTCACCTTTTGTTTAACCCTTCTGGTTAGTCCTAACATCCCCTTGTCTAATCGAGTCAGCACTTAACTGACCTTAGTAGTTTTCATATACAGGTCGGCTTAACTAAACAAGTCGATTAGTCAGCACCCTTGTCAGCATTTGGTTTCTCCTCTATCTTTCCACTCACTAAGCTATTCGTATTGCCTCATCTAACATGGCAAATTGTTAAAGTTCTACAATGTCTTTGATGTTACCTTTCAATCCAATAAGGAGCCTAGAGATTGTTTATGCTGGTAGTTCCTCCACTTTATAGCGAATCATAAGCATTTGGAACTCCTGGTCATACCCGTTGACAGTTTAGCCTCCTTATCTCAGCTCTTGAAGCCGGATAAAGAAATTTTGCAAATAAGTATCCGGCACAAATCTATTTTTGAGTATTCTCTTATCTCAAGCCAAGTATTTATCCTTCCATATCCCTCTCGTCTCTTCATAGCTTGTAAATTCTTCCACCACATGGCAAGATATCTAGAGAACTCAACAACAGCAGTTCTCACTTTGCCACAGTCGTCATAATGGTAATAATCAAATACTTGCTCCACCTTCTCTTCTCAATCCAAGTAGTCATCCACATTCCCAAACCTGTTGAAGCTTGAAATCTTAAGCTTCACATGGTCGGATGTTCGGGCTACTTGAGCTCGCTTTCTTCTTTATATTCTTCCTCGTCCTCCTCATCCAAACCTCTCAAGTCAATCCTTTATCTCACTCATCCGCCTACTTCTCTACCTAAAACTTATCGAGCTAAGTTCTAACCTCTAGTAGGTTAGGTAGCTTATAAAGTGTTATACGTAGCTTTAGTAAGTCCGTAAGCCAATGTATGAATAGCTCGAGTTAAGTCCACATGAAAATTAGTCATCTCATCAAGTCTCTCATCCATGCTTCTTGAAGTTTCTTGAGATTGTCTCTAAAACAGAGCATGAATGGGGTACTTTAAGATCAAACTACTATAAACCAAATAAATACCTTAGCTCTAATACCAAAATGGTACAAATCATAGCCAAGAATAGACAAGGCCAGTTACAGGAATGAGTTTAAGCTTGCTGAAAGCTTGAAAGAGTGATAGGGAAACGTGCGGAAGAGTAAAAAATGAAATGAAAGTAAGCAAATGCACGAATAGCTCTAAAGGATATTACGCACCAGTAGAACTTCCAGGACTTACGGCACAGCTTGATGTAACACAGGAGTTGGTTTGGTGAGGTTACTCACCACCTAATCTCGCTTAAGGGTTAAGATAAGAGTGAAGTGAAAGTAAACAAAGCAATGTTTACACAAGGAAAATGCTCAGTGTATTAATGTTAATTCTAATTATTTACAACTACATGTACAAGGAGTATCTATACTTGAAAATTTAGAGCAACTTGCCTAAAAATAAAAAGACATTACCCCCTAAGAAGTGATGTATAAGAATTCAAAAAGGTAAAAATGAATATTAAAAAAAATGATTAATGTAGCAAATTCTACACATAGTCCAGTACATATGGCAAAGATGCATTAGTGATGCCGTTGGAGGATACAGACAAAATAGTATGATCGAATTGCTTATTCAAGCAGAGGTTACTAAGGATTAATCCAATCTCTCCCTCTCGGCTTTTTAGCAAGGATGATGCCAAGAAATTGGTTGGCTTGATCATAGCTAAGGAGATGCGTGAGGGTTGGTTGTTCTCTCGGCATTCCATAAGTTGGTACATAACTTCTAAGAGGTGGGTAGTCGTATGATTTAGCATACAATATTGATCAGTAGCAAGGAAAAACTTGACCTCAGCATGAGTTGGCTGGGTAGGAGGATTCGTTAAGCCAATCCCTTTAGTCTTTAAGCTCGACTGTGGGTTAAAGACCCGATAACTTGATTCTTATAAAAGAATATTTTGTATGGAAAAAGTAAAGGATCAGTTTAGAATGTTGTGCTAAAAGACACGTATTGCATGATAGTTGGTGGTTTAGAGTATGATACAATTTGGACAAAGTGAAGAAAAGAGTTTGTAGTCAAAGCCGACCTGATTTAGTTCAAGTTTAACCTCAATCGGTCAAGGATGTCCAAATTCCTTTAAGTTAGGTGTCTCGCAACTCGACTTAGATTGGGGTTGGATGTAGGTCAGCTTAGGAGCTCAGATCGAATAGTCGTTTGAGGCTAATCTGTTCAAATGTTATCTGGGTCATGGTATGGCTGCTTGGCAAGTTAGCCTATAGGTTCAACAGGTTAGCACATCTGCTTGGTAACTTTAGAAACTATGTTGGCATAAGTGAGAGCTCGATACTCAGGTTAGAAATAGAGTGAAACATAGAGGTTGGAATGGGAATCTTCGTCTTAGATGGAGCTTTGAGCTAGTATTCTCTACATGAGGCCTTAAAGTCCTCTAGTTCGGCTGTATGTGATTAGTCTGGGGAGTTGAGTTCTATTAGAGACAAATGGAAAATCAAATAGATTTGCACTCTCCATGTGCTTAATGAAAGGTTACAATGAAATGATAAAGTTAGTTTTCCTTCCTTGGGCATTTTTCCTTAGTCTAACGCATCACTAGAGTTAATTGCATTTCTTCCTTAAATCTTTTAGCTTCTTCTTTAATTTGCTCGACTTCACTGAAGGCCCTTACTCATTGATATGTATGCTTTATGTAGCTTTCATTAACAAATGTCACACCTTCCAATTCAAATTCAATACCTTTAGTTGTTCCATTCAGTATCTATAGAGGTAGTGGAGTTGGTGACAAAAGAGGTAAGTTGAGAAGATACGACATTACTGCTACAAAGATCCCTAGTGGAATTTCCATATCATTTGTTTTTCTAAACTTCTCTTAAAATGGCATGCTATAGACCTTTTTCATTTTATGAATGTAAATCCTTAGCATTTGCTTATACTTACCTTCTTCCTTCCTTTTCATTTTCTATCATGGCATTTAATTACCATCTGCATTCACTTATTAGAGTTGAATGGAATAGTAGATAATTTTTTCAATGAGTCTTTAGGTGCATGGATATACAGGTTTGGGTATCCATTGACATAGCTAAGTTAATCGTTGTATGAGATGTGGCTATTGTTGACCATGGTCTCGAGGTTTGGGTCATTAATGGTAATTAGTGATGGATGTAGCTTGATAAGGAGCTTGTTGGATGTGAGACTCTAGGTTAATGCCGTTTTAAGTTTTAGGTAAATGGAAGTGAAGAGAGGTGAGCGAGAAATGGTTTTAAGTGTAAATGGAAGCTATAGTGCTATGCTAAAGGGACTGCTGGGTTCATGGCCAAGGGTAATGTTCAAATTAGTAGCAATACTTAGTAATGGATTTTGGTTGTTTAGTGATAGTGAGGTTAAATAGGCATTTTTGTTTGGGTTGGGGTTAGTGGAGATGATGGATATTGAGTCGATGTTGGATGCAAGGTTTTTTGTTTGTATCTTGGGTATTTGGTGTTGTATTCAAGAGTGGGGTAATGAATATAGGCTGTTGAAATTCATTTTGTGATTGTTGTAATTTCCTTGTGTATATCTAATTTTTCATGGTTATTGAATTTAGATGCACTTACTTGTAATAACTTGATTAGCTTCTCATTTTGTTTCATCATTGGTTCTTGATGTTTCTACATGATTTCCCTCAATGGTTTTGTTTTCTTTTTCAAATTTTCTTAATGTTCTTCTAGAACCCAACAAAAGATTTCCTTCATTTCTTCAAGCACATTGTCAATGATGTCCATGGTAGTAGGCAAGAATGCTCTAATACCACTTGAAACACGATGGAATTTGAGTCAAAATTTAATGTAGTTATTTTCAATTTTTGTACAAGGTTGTAAGCTAATTAATGGGAAATTTGCTTAATATAATTGGAATAGTAGAAACAACAATCGGATGTAGCTACACTTAGGTTTTCTGAATGCAAAGAATGAGGTTACTAAATACATCAAACGCTTGGGTAAGTATCCTTTTCAGTTTTTTCCATTCATAATTTCTAATGTATATGTACAATGTATATATAACCCCCCCTAAGACAAATATCATAACAAACTAAAGAAAATTCTAGAACTATCCAATATTAATAGCTCAACATATATATATATATATATATATTCTATATTTTTTGTTGATAATATTTATTAAAATATTTCAATAGACAAATTCTAAATTCCATAATATTTACCTTATAACATATTCTTACTACCTTTACAATATTATCGTAGAAGCATCAAAGTTAAAGAGAAATAAATGAAGCTATGCTCATATAATGTTCGTTATGTGAATATAGTAATAAATTTAGAGTCAATTTCATAATTTATATCTTAACTTTACTACTTTTTTGAATTATATATTTGAAATTTTAATTTATTTAATTATAAATTCAATTGAAGATTTAGTTATTACTATATACACTTTAGTTGCTTCTAATTCACACTTTTAGTCTATAGATACCCCTTTTTGCCTCCCTTTTATTTTTTAAAATTTTTTTAGAGTAGAATAAAAAGTCATAAATTAGGAAAAAGCACAAAAAAAATAAGGAAAATTAGAAAATTGTAAAAAAAAAAAAAAGTGGAAAATTTGCAAAAATTAAAAATTAGAAAAAAATACAAAAAAATAAAAATTTCTAAAAAAATTACAAAAAATAGAAAAATTAGAAAAACAAAAAAACTTAGGAATTTTAAATAAGTTTTAGTATTTTAATAATAAATTTCTTTTTTATTTTATTTTTATAGGAGAAGGGCATTAGGCTAGGCTTAGATTTAAATCTAACCCAAGTTGACCTTATTCATATGTATAATTCAATTTAATTACACATATGAACAAGTTACAAGTTAATGGCCTAACGAATAAGTATTTGGACTAACTTAGCATTATAACAAGAGGTTTGGAGTCCAAGTCTTGCAACAGGCACAAAAAGTGCCTTTTTACTCCTTTTATCTAAAAAAAAAAATGGACTAATTAGATCGAACCAGGTTTAAGCTTAGTCCGTGTGAATTGCAATCAAGGCCAAAAGCCTTGATTAATTTAAGAAACAAGCCTAAAGCCCTGTCTAGCTTCAGCCATTTTTTTTTTTGTAAAGTGCTTATGCAATGCACGCGTGCATGTCACATGCTCCCCATATGACCTCTTTTCTTCTATCGTCCTTCCTAATTTCCAATTTATTTCCCTCCTCCGTATACTCAATTTGGGGTTATTTTTTACCTCATTTACTATACGATTTTACTGAATTAATAGTAAAATCGTATAGTACACTTAGCAAATCAAGCTTAAAATATAAAAAAAAATTGATTTCAGGTCAATGTTATTTAAGTTGATTTTCGAAGTTTCCAAGCTTACCAAGCCAAAGTCGACTCTCCCTAGTATGAATAAGGCATTGAAGAAGCATTCCCATCATAAGCTCTCTCTCTCTCTCTACATTCCTCTCTCCTTCTAATCGCCATCAAACCATACTACCACCACCAACGACTTCCCCATCCTTGAAAACACCTTCGTACACCTAATGACCACCACCAAGCTTCAACCAACATCACCATCATCACTTAACACCAATAAGCCACTAAACCACCACCACTCACTACAGCATTGAGATTACACCCCACCCCCCCCCCCCCCCCCCCTAAAAGTCCAAATCGATACACAGAAATCGACTTCACCGGTTTGATTTGGCGCTCATATAGTCATAAGGAACACTGTGTTTGCTGTTGCTCCTTCTTCATTATGAATCAATCTAATATGACCCGTCCAAGCCTGATCCGACCCGTGTGTCAACCCGATCTGCTCCATGGCTTGCATTTTTACTTTATATATTTTTTTATTTATTTAGTGAATTACAATGTAATTGCAATGAAAAAAAAAAAAAGAAGAAGAAGAAGAAGAAAAAAGAGAGGTAGAATTGTTTAGACCTTTTTATTTATTTCTGGATATAACTTAAAATGTATAAAAAGAAACAATAAGAATAATAAAAGAACAAATAAAAATAGTTTATTAAATAAAGACCATTCTACCACTTAGAAAACCCCCCCTTTTTTTTAAATAAAAGTAAAAGGACCCTTTCAAAATTAGGAAGTCTCTTTAGAGTTTCTGAAAATAAAGCCCTGATTAGGACTTTTTAGAAAAATTTCCTTAAATAAACTAGTTAAAAACATAAACCTGATCTTTTTCAAAAATTAAAATTAACCAACCCGCTAATATTTTCAAAAAGAACTACGTACATCTAATCTCGAATGGTAGATATGTAAGCACCTTCATGGTGATAATAAAGAATGAAAAATTTAGTTTTTCCTTCCTCTTATTTTAAAATTATTCAATTAAAGGTGGTTGTCAAGCTCTATTCTTTTTTTTTAAAGGGTGATTTTAGAAATTAAATCTAAATTTGGAAAGTGGATAGTACCTGTAAGGGTTTAAGGAATCTAATCCTTGTACTCATTTCTTTGGTTTTACAAAACCTTTTTCTAAAATCGGTTTTCCACATGTGAACTAGTGTCCAGATCAAAACCAAATCTATCCATTTGGTTTTGACCTAAAACATTTCCCAACTCCGATCGGGTGACAACTCCAAATTGTTTTCAAAGATAAAAAGAATCGATTTTCTTTAAACCTTAGCCGATGATCAGTATTAAATGAGTAAAGTTTAAAGAAACCAACTTATAAAAAACTAGAAAAAAAAAATCAAGCTTAACAACTTAGTGACTCCATTGGAGACTTGTCAAGAAGGTCAGGCATTCAACTTTTCAAAATTAGAATTAATCTCTAAAAATCACCTTACTAAGTGTAATTTATTTATTTATTCGTTCATTATTATTTGTCCATAAATGTACTAGCGTTTTTGCAGGTTTTGTTTTAATTATTTTTTTAGAGTATTTGACTTTTGGGGGGGTAGGTTGTTTGTTTATTTTATGTCCCACAAATGTATGATAGAAATAGTCAAACCCAAACCACATTGGGACCTTAGTACGAGAGGGTCATTGTGTAGGTTCTAAGTGTTGTGGTGTAACCATCGCTTGGGGTTAATTAGGCCACTCTTACTTAAGCTTGATATGACCAATGAAAGTGTTCTTTAACAAGTGAGATTACACAAGCTTAAGGACCTTTAAAAGCCATCCTTCATGCATTCACAACATCTAAAATCGACAAATAATCAAGTAAGATAAGAATGAAAAGATATAATAGCTTGGAGTTTTCTTGATTTCCTTTGTAATTTTAATACATTATAAACATAGAATTGTTATAAATATGTCTTGTTTATAAAAAATAATAGGCTTTCAATCTTATAACATATTTTTTCTTTGTAATTCATCTTAAGAAATAGCCTATTCATCTAATTTCGTCCACTTTAGAGAAAAGTACATAGACAAGCCTATTAACCCCAAGCCCATCTTAAACCAATGACTTCAACATTTCAATTTAAGGGAACAGGAGATCATCGTAAATAAGATCAAGCCCATTCTATCACTTCCCAAGGTGAAAATTGAGATCAATCTAATTAGGGCCTTAACCAATTTTTGGGAACCCGACAAAGTGGCATTTCGAGTTTGGCCTCATTTGATTAGGCCAACACTAGAAGAGTATATCTAACTACTTTAAGCCCCTTCCCTAGAAGATATATACACTCTAAATTTGGAAATTGACCTAGTGAATGCATTTTCAAGGTTCCTCAAAGTCAGAAAAGTTGAAATAAATGATATCAGGCAAGTGTACCTATCAATTTTAATATAGCGGATGTGAGTCTAAGTCGATCCCTCAAAGACTTCGAGTACTAATATTAACCTTAGCTCTATTATCTAACCAAAAAATTATGATGAGTTGAACGAATTAGAAATACTAAAATTAACAAACTAACCTAATTATGAGACTTGATTAAGCAATTTAGAAAGCGATAAAATTGAGAACAACTTCAAAAAGGTAATAACGTATTTAGGAATTATTTCCCCTAGTGTTTAACATGTGACCGCTTAAAATATATCCAATTCAATCTCTATTATTCTTGACCGAAGGGATTCATAATTAAAGTTAACACCTTTCTCAAGCATATTAACCCTAATCCTAAATTATTTACCAGAATTTCTTCACTTAGTAATATAATTTAGAATCACATTAATGTATAATGAATTCCCATACAAAAGAACAACTTTCCGGAAGAAACATGTATCTTATCTTTAAGTACATATGTAATTCTCTCTAATTATGTCAAGATCTCATTACACATGTGATTTATCAATCATCATGCATAATATCATAGATTAATACTCTAGAAATATCAATTAACAATTAAATAACATAATTGAATCAAGAAAAGATAGAAACTTTATTGAAATTTATCAATCATTCTAATAGTTACATGAAACCCTAGGTTCCACAATCTTAAATACAAGAATCTTAAACTATCATAATGAAACTAAAAATAGATTGCAACAAAATCAAGAAATAAAACATGAAAAACCCCTTTTGTTGATGAAAAATCTCTTCAATCTTGAAGTTAGATGTTGCTTTCGCCTTTTTCTCCTCCTTTTCTTCCAGTCTCTTCTCTTTTGATTGTCCAATATTGTGTGTGAAACCCTAGTAAGTCCTTTTATAATGTATTATAAGGTTTTCTTTTTCGTCACCAGACACAGCCTGGGACACAGTTGTGTCCCCAGGTTGTGTAACTTTCTGACCTTAGCAAATCTTCTTGGATGGACACAACCTAAGGATACAGTTATGTCTTAGACTGTGTAATTTTCTGACCAAAATTCCTATTGTTTATGTAACTTCAAAACTTCAAAACTTCATAACTCATTCATTTGAACTCCAAATTGAGTGAAACTTGATTCCTTTTCTTCGTTTTCAATCCAAGAACGTGCTTAAACCTTGAAATCAAAATTTTACTTAATTAAGTATCAATTTTTTTAAAGAAAACTAAAGATATAAGGGAAATACTATAAAATCACCATGTGAAATGTATTTAAAATAAGAGTTATCAATAAACAAGGCCTTGAAGAGCTATAATGGAAACTACATTAAATTAGAAGACCTAAAATCCCGGTTCATCATTGAGTCTAGATCTAACAAACGAGGCATCTTCTATGGTAATCCCAAAGATTGGGGGTAGAACAGAATGAAGGCTTTTATCTTGGCTGCATTCAGGACTCTCTTATTCCCTAATGGAAAGTTCCTCTTCCATTGTAAGGTTGCTGAAGTAGTAGGCCAATTTCTTGAAGGTAAACCATACGTCCCGGCCCTCTTTGCAAAACAAATTAGAAGCCTCAATATTTTGAAAGAAAAAAAAAAAAACAATGGCGCACTGAAAACCAACATGGCATTACTAACGGTCTTGTTTGTGAGCCACATGAAGTGTTATGGGCTTGATCTGATCCAAGGAGAATTTGCCCGTAATATTGATTTAATCGATTTTTTTGCCGACAAGGTCCATCTCCCGCAAGAAAAGTCCACTTATTGCTAAGTAGAAGTGCTACAAAATTTCCAAGTCGTTGATATCTTATGGACAACAAGATGGAGCAGCTTCAAAAAGTTAATCTTAGTCTATAAGAATTATTAAGCAATACCCTTAATTGGGATGAAATTGAGTACAAGCTATTACCTTAACAATATGATTAGATAATTCGAGGGAATTCAAGATATAATCTACAGGCCTCCACTAGATATCATGACCTTGGATTATGAGGACCTCTAGATTTCATTACCACAAAAAGATGTCTAAACTTTTAGCGATCATATAACTATGGGAAGTAAGAACTCGGCCTTAACATCGATTTAAGAGAGTGGCTGGGAGAAGTAGACAAGCATAGGGTCACTAAAGAATATCTGTACAATCAGCTCCATAAGGAAGGGGAGATCCAGTATCGAGCACCAAAAGTTATACAACCCGCACCAATTGAACCAAATCCTAAAATTCAGACCTACATAGATTAAGTACAAGCTCATGTAGAAGTTATCTATGAAGAGCATGATATGTAGGAGGATCTCTTTTAAGAATATAGATAGCATTCCTGAGCCTTAGAGCACCAATTGGAGATGACTTAGAAAAGGCTAAAAGAATTTGAAGAAGCAGATAGGCCTAGCCCAAGAAAGAGGAAGGAATTACCAACAGGATCCAATAAGTAGAAGGAGGGTAAATCAACCAAGTGCTAGAAGAGTGTCTAGAAATAGAAGTACTTTTCTTTTTTCAATGTATTTTCCTTCTCTCCAAATCATGTAAAAGGGAACTTCGAAAGCTACAAAATAATAAAAATTACCATCTTATTGGTTATTTGTCGGTTTTGTTCCTCTGCATCCTATGCCATATATCTTCACATTCCTATACATTTATTTGTTTATTTATTTATTCATCTCATTTCTTTAAAATATTTATGTGCTAACTTATTGAGAAGTAATCTTTAACCAAGTTGCACATATAGCTCTTGAACACTAAACCTTCCAAAGAAGTCCTATTTAAACTTGCTCTTAAACCAAGACGGCCAGCTAAGGAAACGACAACATCAACAACAAAAATGACAACAACAATGCGAACCTAGAAGTAATTGATCCTACCGATTTAAGGTTTCACTCCTTAGAACGAACAATGGGAAAGATTGCAAATCAACGAAGCTTCCTTGTTGACAACATCGCCTTGCCGTCCTACCTAGGTCTACAACACCATCAAATGAAGAAAGCTCTAAGGCTCGATATGAAAAGAAAGCTGAAGCCTTACCCCTTGAAGTAGAAGAAGCCTATCCCAAAGTCAACACTCATTCATTCCCAACTAACCTAAAAATCGAGCAAGACCGATTGAAAGAAATAATGTAGATACCCAATTTTTACTCTTCTTTATTTTTATTTTTTATAGGTCCTAAATTAGGAAAAACACAAAAAAAAATAGGAAATTAAAGAAAACTCAAAAAAATAAAAAAATTAAGAATTTTAGGAAAATACAAAAATATATATAATAAGAAAATTGGAAAAATATCAAAAAATGGGAAATCTAGAAAAAAAAATACAAAAAAAATAAGAAATTGAGAAAATAAAAGAAAATAGAAAAAATAGGGAATTTAGAAAATAATTATTTTTTAGGTTGTTTAAATGGAATATAATTTTAATTTAAATAATTTTGAATAAAAAGTCGTCAGGCTTGAGCTTAGATTTGAATCTAACTTAAACCGAACTGGTCTTGCACATATAAATAAGGAAAAACCAATAGCCCAGCTAGATAAGCACTTAAAGTTGATATTGCATATGACTTGGAGATCTTATATTCAATCCATGGAAAGTGCAAAATATATCTTTTATTTTCTTTTCTTTTTTCACTTCATTGCCATGTCATCACTACGTCATGGGCCACATCATCGCTACATTATTTACTAAGTCACTTCCAAGCATGGTAGACACACTCCTGGACGTATTGGACACACTCCTGGACGTATTGGACACACTCTTGCACGCGTTGGACACACTCCTACACGCACAGCCATGTATTTGGCAACATATATTATCCAGGTTCATCCAATCCAAAATTGGAAAAAAATCATATTGCATTTAATTTTTTTCATCCTTAACTCAACCATAATATCTACAAATAAGGTTTATTCCTCATTTTCAAAACACAACAAAGCTTCAAAACACTTTAGAAAAATAGAAATCAAAACTTCCTCTCTCTCTCTATAGGATAGCATCCCCTACAATGTTTTTTGATAAAAACCACCACCATCGAATTATTTGAGTACACACGAGCTTATCCGAACCGAAGTAAGCCTATCGAGCCGAAGTGATCTAACTCGAGCCGAGGTGATCTGACTAAAGCTGAGGTGAGCTAACCCTGAGCTAATCCAAGTTGAAGTGAGTCGACCGAGCCAATATAAGTCGAAGTGAGTCGACAAGCTAATTCAAGCCGCCTCTAAGCCGTCTAAGCCGATTTGAAGCCAACCTGATTTGTTTTTTTTTTTATATATTTATTTTTTTATTTGTAAATGTTATAAATGAGAAAAAGAAAAAAGAAAGAGAAGAAAAACAAAAAGAGAAAAAAAAAAAGGAAGTAGTCTATTTATTTATTTATTTTATTTGAATAGAAATAAATAGAATAAGTATAAAATAAATAAGATAATATAACAAAAATAAAAATAAATAAATAGGTTAGTGAACAAAAATTGTTTTGATACTTAGAAAAATTGAGTTTTATAAAAATAAATGAAAATAAATGGACCTTTTTTCCAAATTAGGACTATTTTAGAGTTTCCAAAAATAAAACATTAATTAGGACCCTTTAGGAGAATTTCCTTAAATAAATTGAATTGGGTAAAAATGTAAACTTGACTTATTTTCAAAAATTAAAATCAAACCACCTACTAAAGTTTTTTTAAGAGAATTACGTACGTTTGATCCAAAATAGTAGGTATATAAGCACCTACGGGGCAACGATAAAAATGAAAAAACCTAATTCCCTTTTTCCTTTAGTTTAGATTACTTTGTTTATCCAATTAGAAGAAATTAAATTGAGTCTTGTCTTTTAAAATTAAAATGTGATTTTTAAGTTTAATTTTAATTTTGAAAAGTCAATGATACCCATAAGGGTTTAAAATTTTTGACCCTCGGACCTAAATCTCAGATTTTCAAAAACCATTTTCACAAAATTGGTGTTAATTGTTAGACTAGTGGGTTATAACTTAACTGTTTTTCGCTACTCCAATCGAGTAGTAACTCCAAAATTATTTTCAAAATAAAAAGAAATGGTTTTCTTTAAACCCTAATTGAGAATCGATATTAAATAGGTAGGGTTTAGTACTAATTGGTTTAAAGAAGACTTGATTTTTAAAAAGAACTGAGAGGGTGAAAAACTAGGCTCAACAACTACAAAGGCAATTGTCCTAACAAATCACCAAAAAGATGAAAATGCTTAAAGGATATAATGGATTCGAGCAAGCTGATATTACAGACTTCTCAACTTATGATTGCAAAAGCTTCCCTAAAATATTTAAGGTACCTGACTTTAAGAAGTATAATGCGACTAGCTACCCTAAACTGTACACCAAATTATATGTATGCAAGATAGGCAAGCATGTACAATATGATTAGCTAATGGTGCAAACTTTTCATGACAACTTAACGAGCCTTGCTTTAACTTGGTACCACCAGTTAGACTTGAATCCAGTGAACACATGAGAGAAGCTAGTGAGAGCCTTTTATGAATAATATAAATTCAATGTTCAAGTGGCACCGACCATGATGGACTTGGTCACCCTACGAAAGAAGCACAATAAGTCATTCAAGGAGTATGCCCAAAGGTAAAGATCCTTAACTGTATGGGTATTTACCCCCATGATCAAGAAAGAGCTGACTTTAGCTTTTATTAATACTCTTAAAAGGCCTTATTTTTCTCATCTAATTGGGCAAGCCTCCTCCAGTCTCGTAGAGGTGGTAGTCGTTGGATACTAGATTGAAAATTTTGTAGCTTCTAGTAAATTACAAGATCCATTAGATAGAAGACTACCCTCTATAAAGCCCACTACCAGCAAGACTAAAGAAGTAACTATCGGCATGGTGAATTCAAACACTAAGCCTAATACTTGAGTCTCCTTTAGAACAAATCCTCCACCAACACAACAACAATTTTAAAGTCAACAAGGTTCCGAGATAGTTGACTAAGATACCAGTTCCTCTTTGCCAAGTCCTTGAAAAATTAAGAAAAGATAATCTAATCTATTTTGAGCCTCCTAGTAAAGGATATAGGCCAAAGGTTTTTTATCCCAATGCCAAATGTCAATATCACTTAGGGTAGGTGGGCCATTCAACTAACTCGTACTGGAGATTAAGGAACAAAATTCAAGACTTAATTAACAAAGGTACGATCTAACTAGACTTTGTGGAGGCTCCAATTCCAAACGTCGACAACAATCCCTTGCCTAATCATGCCCCATCATCAACATGATATTTGACGATTCAAACCCCATCGTCAACATGATTGATTCTAACTGAGAACCCAAGGTTTATAAATTCTACAAACATGAAGAGAAGCAAGCTCCAAAAACCAAAAGGTATACCTTCCATGTGCTCTTAACCCCTAAAAGTTATAAAATTACCCCTCTTAACTACCAGGAAATAAATCAAGGGTAATCGAGTTCATTTGTGGGGATCTCCTACTCTGCTAGAACTTATGACCTAAAAGCAGACTTGAAAAAAAAGACCATGTTGGAAAGATTAAGCAACGAATCAATTGAATATGAGGAAGGATTGTCTGCCTTCACAAAAATGATTTAGTCTAATGAGTATAAGATAATGGATTAGCTTGCTAAGACTTCAACACAATATCTCTTATGAGTCTATTAATGGCATTGGAACCACATAAAGAAGCTTTATTCAAAACTTTGAGGGACGTTAAAGTCCCTCATGAAATATTAGTAGAAAAGATGGGATCAGTCGCTAACTCTATCCTCACTATGGGTTAAATTTCTTTCTCCAATGAAGAGTTAAGAGAAGAAGGTAATCAATACACTAAGCTTCTCTTCATAATAATGAGGGTAAACAAAATTATCATAGTAAGAGTCCTCATCGACAATAGATTGTCATTAAATGTCTACCCTCTCACCACCCTGGATCTATTGGGTATTGATGCAATCACAATCAAGCCGAGTTCGACAACAATCAAGGCTTTTGATGGATCTAGGAGAGAAATTATTGGGGAAAGTGACTTATTAGTTGACATTAGCCCATAGACTTTCAACATCCAATTCTAGGTCCTAGACATCCTAAGGATCTTTAACCTCTTGTTAACGAGACCTTGGATACATTTAATAGGAGCCATACCTTTAAGCTTGCATCAAAAGGTTCAGTTCATCTTAAATGGCCAAGTCATAGCGATTCTAGGTTATCAAAATTACGAAATATATAAAGAAATAGCCATATCCTACATTGGCATTAAAGAGCACGAGGACTTTGGGCTCAAAATGTTTGAAGAAGAGTATATGCTTACCAATTGAAAAAAGGAGGAGAGGCTAAAACTTAAAGAAAGGTAGTTCGGCACCTATAAGCTTAGCTACATACTAACTCTGATGGAAGAGTTGCAAAATATACAAGCGAGAGGTAAGAGAGGTGACAAATTGTATCACACCCCTATGACCTTTCCAACGTTATCAGAGACTTTCATCTGGGCTACCATTCAGACATCAAAACTTGCCAAAGAGGAAACCCTCAGCAAGAATGAGATGATGGGCCCATCTCATAAGCCCTAACACTTGAATAATTGGTTCTCCATTCCTATGAACAACAATAAGTCTTCTCTAAGATAAAGGATGAATCATGGTTTAGTGTTTCATTGAGTTTTGTAATAATTATCAATGCTTAACAATACTATACATGAAATGATTTCTTCTAATCTAATAAAAACCAGTCTTCATTCTCTTCAATCCTTCTTTACTTACACTCTTTTTTACATACTTTTGGCCTAGATCCAATGCCTTGAATAAAAGTTCGGGATACCTCGTGTAGATAGGTGATGAAAATTTTGATATCACTTTAGCCTTACTAGGTTAGTCATCGGGAGTGATGTCAATGATCACAATAACGTGCAAAAGAGTTAGCAAAGACATAAAATGAGTAGAATATCCATTGACGAGCTAATCGAGACAATTAATGTTGGGATTGATGACGAACCCAAAATGTTGAAGATTGGAGGGAATTTAAGAGAAGAACAGAAGGCATAAATGACTGCACTACTATCTGAGTATCAAGATGTATTTGCATGGTCTTATGAAGATATGCCCAGTTTAGATCCATCAATTGTGGTCTACTACTTACCCATACAAGAAGATATCAAACCTAAGAAGTAAAAGTAAAGAAGATTCCAACCAAATATCTTGTTGAAAATTAAAGAAGAAGTCAAAAAATTATTAGAGGTCGATTTCATTGAGGTGTCTAATTATCCTAAATGGGTAGCTAACATTGTGCTAGTGATGAAGAAGAACGGAAAAGTTAAAGTGTACATGGATTTCTAAGATCTCAACTAAGCAACCCTTAAAGATAATTTCTCTTTGCCCCATATTGACATCTTGGTGGATAATACAATCGGAAACAATCTCTTTTCCTTCATAGATAGGTCCTCTAGATATAATCATATTCAAATGTCCAAAGAAAATAAAACCAAGACAACATTCATTACGACTTGGGGCACATTTTGCTATAAAGTAATGCTTTTTAATCTCAAAAATGCTAGGGCAATTTACCAAAGAGCCATGGTTATAATCTTTCATGACATGATGCATAAAAAAGTTGAAGTATATGTTGATGATATGATTGCAAAGTCTAAGGAGGGAGGAAATCATGTGGATAATTTAAGGAGGTTATTTGATAGGTTAAGGAAATTTCAATTAAAGCTGAACCTAAAGAAGTGCACCTTCGAAGTAACTTCAGAGAAATTATTGGGATTCATAATTAGCCAAAAGGGTGTCAAAGCGAACCTTAATAAAGTCAAAGCAATAGTCAATTTTCCCCCTTTGTGCACACTTAAAGAAATAAGAGGCTTATTGGGTTGCCTAAACTACATCGCTCGATTCATATCTCAACTTACGAATAAATGTCGTCCCTTGTTTAAGTTGTTGAAGAAGAACACCAAGATAGATTGGGATGAAGAATGAAAGCAAACTTTCACAATAATAAAGGAGTACCTCATGAACTCTCCAATTCTGGTAGCTCCTAAACTTGGGAAGCATTTATTTCTATACCTTACAATATTACTAGAATCTATAGGGTGTATGCTCGGTCAGAAGGATGAGGAAGGAAATGAGTAGACTATATATTACTTAAGTAAGAAGTTTACTAAAGGGGAACAAAAGTATTCAGAGATTGAAAGAATGTGTTGTGCTTTGATCTGGGTAATGCATTGGCTTAAGCAATATACACTCTACTATCAAATTGAACTACTGACTCAATACAATCCCTTGAAATACTTAGTAGATAAGCCAGCCCTAATTAGAAGAATCTTAAAGTGGCAAATGTTACTATCGGAATTTGACATTACGTACGTGAACCAGAATTCAGTCAAGGGGCAAGCTCTAGTAGGTCAATTAGCAGAAAATCCCTCTAATGATACACCCTAATAAGTGCAAGTTAGATTCCCCAACGAAGATATCTTAGTAAGTAAAGGAAGTTCTGATGAAGAAAAAGATGATGAACCCCCGAAGTGGAAGATGTTCTTTAACGGAGCTACTAATGTGTTTGGATATGGAATTAGGATAATACTAATACCCCCTGAAGGTACGCAATACCCTGTAGCTGTAAGGCTCATTTTCTTGTACACCAACAATATCACTAAATACGAAGCATGTGTTGTAGTTCTTAAAATAGCCCTAGATAAAGATATTCAAGAATTAAAAGTGTATGGAGATTCTTCACTCATTATAGGCTAAGCTCAGGGAGAATACAAGACCAAAGATCCTAAACTAATCCCATATCATCAATACTTGACTGAATTGATGGAGAAATTCAAAGAAAGCACTTTCATTCATGTGCTAAGGATTAAGAATCAATTTGTGGATGCATTAGCTACTTTGGCATCTATGATCCAAATATTCGGTGGAGTCGAGATTCAGCCCCTCACCATTAAAATTAAAGAAAAGCTTACCTTCTATCTAGCAATTGAAGGTACAAATGGCGAAAAGCTGTGTTACTACGGTATCAAAATGTTCCTACAATAAGACACATACCTTGAAAAGGCTAAGAAAAAGGATAAAAGGGTGATAAGGAGATTAGCCACTCAATTCTTAGTAAGCAAGTCCACTTTGTACTGGTGATCTTTTGACTGTACGCTTTTAAGGTTTATAGACGAAAAAGAGGCCAAGATTTTAATGGAAGAAGTAAATGAAGGAGTATGCGGCCCTCACATAAACAGTTACATGTTGGCTAAGAAAATTATAAAGCTAGGGTATTACTAGTCAATAATGGAAGGTGATTGCATAAAACACGTCAAGCATTGTCACTTATGTCAAGTTTATGCAAATAAGATAAATGCCTTGCCTCAAGATTTACATACACTCTCTACACCATAGCCTTTTTCAATGTGGGGAATAGACATCATTGGACCAATTACTTCAAAAGCATCTAATGGGCATTGCTTTATATTGGTCGCCGTCAACTACTTCAACAAGTAGGTTAAGGCCTCATCCTAATCAAGCGTTACTAAAGGGGTAGTAATCAAGTTCATCAAGAAAGATATCTTAGCTTGATACGAGGCTCTAGAAACAATCATCACCGATAATGGCACTTATCTCAACAATCAGCTTATGTCAGAATTATGCCAATAGTTTAGGATCATTCATAAAAACTCTACATCTTATCGACCCTAGATGAATAGAGCTGTTGAAGTGACCAATAAAAACCTCAAAAGAATCATCGAAAAAATTGTTGTTACATATAAGGACTGGCATAAGATGTTGCCATTCTCGAACTTCCATCAAAACGTTGATTAAGGCAACAACTTACTGTTTGGTATATGATACTAAAGCAATGTTACCAGTAGAGGTTGAGATCTCATCTCTTAGATTACTATCAGAAACCCAATTGGGTAAAGAAACGCATCGAATAGCTAAATTTGATTGATGAGAGAAGATTGATAACACTATGTCATAATTAGTGTTACGAACAAAGAATGGCTCAAGCTTTTAACAAAAGAGTATGACTTTGGAATTTCAAAGATGGTGATGTGGCATTGAGAAAGGCTCTCCCCAATGCACAAGACTCTAGAGGAAAATTCTCCTAATTACAAAGGCCCTTATGTTGTGAAGCGAATATTATCAGGAGAAGCTTTAATTTTGTCCTAAATGGATGGTCCAGAATTGAGAGACCCTGTAAATGTTGATGTTGTAAAGCTGTACTACTTATGAAAAGTCAATGGAAATTTTTACTTAGAACATGAAAATGCTAGTTGTCTTGAATATTATTGTGGTCTAATTTTCATTCTCTACAAGCAAAGGTGATATCTTTAGTAGTTGTTGGCATTGGAATCATCACCATCCCTTCTTGTTGCTCCATCAAAAGGTTTAGCTCCCTCATCCCATTTAATTGAACTCATACATCGCAAACACGAGAGAAGTTGAAAAGTGAGATATAAAACATTGATAATTAACAAAACTTTTTAAAATACTCTATTATGGATTAATCCCCCTCAATGGGAAGTTTTATTGTCTATTTTCTAAAGAAAGGTAAAGATCTAGATGGGCAAAGACCTCATGGAAAATATCTACTAGTTAGGGATCAGTTTAGAAAAACCCAAAAAGCAATCAATTAATGAGCTAAAATAGTCAATAACACTCTATATCGAGTTAATTTCCATGATTTCTCTAAAGGGCTACTAAAGTTTCAAGGGCCCCATGTTGAGATTAGTTGGGTTGACTATAAGGGATCAAAAATTTAATTCATGAGCTGGTTCATTTCAATGGGACTTTTCTAAGGAAGGTTTGATGGTTTGGGTGATATTGGCAAGACTAAGTAAGTACTTATATACAATGTTAGCACACTGGTTTATGAACTTTGCATTTCCATTTAGACTATATCTCCTTAGATAATAACTAGTGTTTGCATTTCTTTTTTCTAGTAAACTTTTAGCTAAAGTCTTTAGCTAGCCAACAAAGTGCTTACTCTTGGTACTATCTTTTTAGGGTCTTAACCAGCTTAAAGAGCGCTTTTCCCATTTCATTTTGGTTAGTCAACTCATAAGGGCATGACTAAGTCTTCTACGTTTCTTTAGGGTCTTAGTCAGCTTAAGGAGTGCTTTGCTCATTTCATCTTGGTTTGTCAACTCGTAAGGGCACTATTAAGTCTTCAATATCTCTTTGGGGTCTTAAGCAACTTAAGAAGCGCTTTGACTGTTTCATCTTGGTTAATCAACTCATTGGGGCACAACTAAGTTTTCAACATCTCTTCAGGGTCTTAGCCAACTGAAGGAGTGTTTTGCCCGTTTCATCTTGGTTAGTCAGCTCATAAGGGCATGACCAAGTCTTTAATATCTCTTTAGGGTCTTAGCCAACTCAAAGAGCGCTTCACCCGTTTCATCTTGGTTAATCAGCTTATAGGGACATAACTAAGTTTTCAACATCTCTTTAAAGTCTTAATTAACTCAAGGAGCACTTCGCCCATTTCATCTTAATTAATCAACTCATTAAGGCATGACCAAGTCTTCAACATCTCTTTAGGATCTTAGTTAACTTAAGGAGCACTTTACCCGTTTCATCTTAGTTAGTCAGCTCATAGGGGGCATGACTAAGTCTTCAATGTCTCTTTAGGGTTCAACCAAGTTTTGAACATCTTTTTAAGGTCTTAGCCAACTCAAGGAGCACTTTGCCCATTTCATCTTAGTTAGTCAACTCATAAGGGTTCGACCAAGTCCTCAATATCTCTTTAAAGTCTTAGCCAGCTCAAGGAGCACTTCGCTCATTTCATGTTCGTTAGTTAACTCATAAGGGCACAACCAAGTTTTCAATATCTCTTTAGTGTCTTAACTAGCTCAAGGAGTGCTTCGCTTGTTTCATCTTGGTTAGTCAACTCATAGGGACACAACTAAGTCTTTAATATCTTTTTAAGGGCCTTAGCTAGCTCAAGGAGTACTTTGCTCATTTCATCTTGGTTAGTCAGCTCATAAGGGCACGACTAAATTTTCAACATCTTTTTAGGGTCTTAGCCAATTTAAGAAGTGCTTTACATGTTTCATCTTGATTAATTAGCTCATAGGGGTACAACCAAGTCTTTAACATCTCTTTAAGGGTCTTAGCCAACTTAAGGAGCCTTTGCCCATTTCATCTTGGTTAGTCAGCTTATAGGGGCACTACCAAGTCTTCAACATCTCTTTAAGGGTTTTAGCTAGCTCAAAAAGTGCTTTACCCATTTCATCTTAGTTAGTTAACTCATAAGGGCACGACCAAGTTTTCAACATCTCTTTAAGGTCTTAGTCAACTCAAGGAGCGCTTCACTTGTTTTATCTTGACTAGTTAGCTCATAGGGGTGCGATCATGTTTTCAACATCTCTTAGCTAGCTCAAG
Organism: Lumnitzera littorea; assembly: GCA_024138015.1. Lineage (NCBI taxonomy): Eukaryota > Viridiplantae > Streptophyta > Magnoliopsida > Myrtales > Combretaceae > Lumnitzera > Lumnitzera littorea. The sequence continues at coordinate 75,544,980 of JAMXBB010000010.1, forward strand.
GAGTGCTTCACCTATTTTATCTTAGTCAGTTAACTCAATAGGGCACTACCAGGTTTCAATCTTTCGTTTAGGGTTTAATAAACAGGTTTTTCAAATTCTTTTAAGGTTCTTGCCAGCCCAAAGGGGCATTACCCTCTTTTAAATTTCTATTGTGTTTCGGCCAGCTCTTAAAGCACCTCCTCTCTCCCCACCAAATCCCTAATGGACCTAACTTAAGGTAGCTAGCTAATTAGTTGTAAGATACAAGGACCTAAATTAGGAAAAAGCACAAAAAATAAGAAAATTTAGAAAACTGCAAAAAAAGTGGAAAATTTGCAAAAAAAATTAAAAATTAAAAATTAGAAAAAAAATAAAAATTTCTAAAAAAAAATACAAAAATAGAAAACTTAGAAAATTTAGGAATTTTAAATAAGTTTTAATGTTTCAATAATAATTTTTTTTTATTTTATTTTTATAAGGAAAGGGTGTTAGACTTAAGCTTAGATTCAAATTTAGCTTAGGCTAACCTTGTTCATATGTGTAATTTAATTATACATATGAACAAGGTACAAGCTAACGATATAACAGATAAACACTTGGACTAACTTGGCATTAAAACAAGAGGTTTGGAGTTCGAATCTTACAATAGTCACAAAAAGTGCCTTTTTACTCCTTTTTATCTAAAAAAAAAAAAGGGACTAATTGCACTAGACTAGGTTTAAGCCTAGTCGGTGTGAATTACAATCAAGGTTGAAGGCCTTGATCAATTTAAGAAACAAAGCCCAAAGCCTTATCTAGCTTCAACCATTTTTGTAAAGCGTTTGTGCAATGCACGCTTGTGTGTCACATGCTCCCCATGTGACTCCCTATCTTCTGTCATCCTCCCTGATTTCCAATTTATTTCCCTCCTTAGAATGCTCAGTTTAATGTCATTTTTAACCTCATTTACTATACGATTTCACTAAATTAATGGTGAAAACGTATAGTACACTTGGCATACTATAAATTAGAATAAAAAACCCATCCAAATTCATCCATTTATGTAGCTTAAATCAAGCTTGAAATCTAAAAAAAAATTGATTTCAAGTCAATGTTATTTAAGTTGATTTTCAAAGTTTCCAAGCTTGTCAAGCCAAAGTCAACTCTCCTTAGTATAAATAGGGCATTGAGGAAGCATTTTCATCATAATCCCTCACTCTTGAACTCTCTTTCTTTGTACCCTACTACTTCTCTCCCTCTACATTCCTCCCTCCCTCTAACTACCATCAAACCATACTACCACCACTAACGACTTCCCTATCCTTGAAAATGCCTACCCCACTACCCTTGCATGCTTAACAACCACCACCAAGCTTCAACCAACATCACCATTGCCGTCCAACACCAACGAGCGACCAAACCACCACCACTCACTGAGGCGTTGAAATTAAACACCTCCCTCAAGTCCAAATCAATAAACATAAATCTAACTTCACCCATTCAATTTGGTGCCTATATCATTTCGAGGAACACCGCATTTGCTACTACTCCTTCTTCACTAAGAACCGGCCTGACCCGATCTATCTGAGCAAATCCAACTAGCATGCAAACCCGATCTGCTCTAAGGCTTGAGTTTTTTTTATATATTTATTTATTTGGTGAGTTATAATGTAATTATAATTAAAAAAGAGGTAAAATAGTTTAGTCCTTTTTTTGTTTCTGAATAAAACTTAAAATATATAAAAAGAAAAAATAAGAATAATAAAATAACAGAAATAAAAATAGATTATTAAATAAAGATTGTTCTACCACTTAGAAAACTGTTTTATTTTTAATAAAAAATAAAATGACCCTTTCAAAATTGAAAAGCCTCTCTAGAGTTTCTAAGAATAAAACCCCAATTAAGACCTTTTAGAAAAATTTCCTTAAATTAACCGGTTGAAAACGCAAACCCAATCTTTTTCAAAAATCAAAATCAACCAACCCACTAATATTTTTAGAAAGAACTACATACATTTAATCTCGAATAGTAGGTACATAGATACTTTCGAGACGATGTTAAAAAATGAAAATTTTAGTTTTTCCTTCCTTTTAGTTTAAAATTATTCAATTAAGAGTAGTTGCTAAGTTGTATTTTTTTTTTTAAAAGGGTGATTTTAGAAATTAAATCTAAATTTGGAAAGTGGATGGTACCTGTAAGGGTTTAAAGAATCTAAACCCTAAACTCGTTTCTCTAGTTTTCCAAAACCTTTTTCTAAAATCGATTTTCTGTACATAAATCAATGTTTAGATCAAAACCAAATCTACCCATTTGGTTTTGACCTAAAATATTTCTCAACTCCAGTCAGGTAGTAACTCTAAAATGTTGTCAAAGATAAAAAGAACCATTTTTCTTTAAACCTTAGCTAAGGGTCAATAATAAACAATAGGGTTTAATATCGATTAGTTTAAAGAAGACCAATTTATAAAAACCAGGAAAAAATCAAGCTCGACATAGTCCAATTAGCACAATCTGCCAGTGAGGTAACTACCTACGACCTTTAAGAAGATTAACAGGTAGTCAAGATAAGGGGCAATCAACCACCCCTTAAAAGACAATAGGCCTTGAGCTACTTTTAAAATGTAGGTCTTAAGACTCACTAACGATCGTAAGTAGCTACCTATAGTCTAAAGGGGGTGTCAACCAGATGATAGGAGTCAACTCCTTGGACCAATCACCAGAAGCAGAGTAAGAGGAATATCAAGACTCACTTAACACATCCTAAATCGAGAATTACTAAGAAGAAAGGATTCCATTGCCAAGCCAGCTAAGCTGTCGAGCAAACCTACTGACTTGTCGAACAGCCATAGCTACTGCTAAAGTCTTGTAAGGTTCAACATAGTTCCCGAGCAACACAATGCCAAGCATCTAAACATTGACTTCCTTCTAACCCCTTCTAAGCTGGATCCTACAACTGCCAAGCTACTTAAGAATTCATTTCAATAGAGTCAGCTACATTACAAACCCTTAGTCACCTCTTGACACGTCTTTTGGCACAACATTCCAAAATGATTCCTTACTTTTTCATATAGGATGTTCTTTATTCTTTTTACCCATTTTAGCATGTCTTATGTGTCCTCTTTGTAAATTACCCCTTTTGTCTTTTCCATGTATTTATAGTAACCCTAGTAGGTAATAGGTTGCCGACCACCGACCTAATCACTCAAGTACGCCTCAGAGGCCTCCAATCTCTCACTCGATGGATTCTCTCTCATCAACCCACCGATGACAAGAAATGATATATTGAAAGAGTATGGTTAAACTCCCTAAGAGCTCCAGGTGGTTGTTCTGTGCTCTGTTCGTTATCTTGTACCTGTGCCAACTATCTTATGGCCAAAAACTTCATACCAAGTGATTAGATGTTTACCTACCGAAAGTTTATTACCGAGTAGAGGGATCTACCTCCTACTGAATATTTGTCTCTCTACCTCCTATCGAATATTTGTCTCTTGACCTCCTACTAACTCTCTCGACATCTCCTTCATGTCTCAGCATATGTCCCACACATCTTAACTTCTCCCAATTGCTATGCTTAGAGAATCTTAGTACGAAATCAATGTCGCGCTACCACCTATCCGTTTCATTTAACATTATACTATTTTTCCCTTTTTATCTTTTGTCCCTTCTAACCTTTTTCATATGTACTAAGAATTCCTTTTTTATATATACCATTTTGTAATTTCTTTATTTGTATTGTTGCTCTAGGAACTTACTATAAATAGTCGCTTCTCCTTATAAGCCATAATAGAACTTTATTGATAGCCATTGAATATTTAGTTCTTGTGAGACATCCCTCTCCAAGTCCATTTTTTATACACTCTTATCCAATCTTACCGAGTAGCTTAGGATTAGTGGCACATAGACCTTGACACCAACTTATGCATCACATTAAGTGAAGTGTCAAGTCGTGTTGTGTTCATTGGTGTGTGATATCCTTTGAGTAGCTTCACATCAGCTACTCTAGTTAGTTCATAGTCCTATTCATTCTACTTTCTTCAATATTTCGAAGGACCTATTTAGTTTAACCTTATTATAGTAAGTCCTAGTGATAATTGAATTCTTAGGCTCATCATATAAACCTAATATCAAAGCTTGAGGTTATGACCCAAAGTTCTATGGAGATAACCCTTACTTGTTTGCTAATTGAGATACTCTATTTTCGTTTGGAAGAACAAAGCAAGTCATAGTTCAAGTTTAAGTGGTACTTATGTGTGTATGAGTAAGGGTTTCCTGTATGAAGAGTATTTTTTGAAGCTTTGTTTTGAAAATGTTGAATCCTAATGTTCAGGGAGAAATTAACGATGTTGAGAGTGATGCCTATGGTTGTAGTCGAGTTACCCAACAAACACCATGTACTACTGATGAGCAAATACAAGATCTTACTGCTATTGTGGCCAACTTAGCTATCTCAGTAAACAAAGTCTTAAAGATTAGACCGTGTAAGAAAGTTGCTGAGCAGGGCTAAGAGAGTTACTGAGTAGGGATAAGAGATTAGAGATAACCTGAGAAGGCAGATGAATGAACGAGTACCAAAAGCCTTTCTAGTGAACCAAGCACCACTACGGTGTGCCGATAGAGTCGCGAGAAGAAGATTGGAGTTAGACAAAATGGAAGAGTATGAAGAAGAAGAAAACTAGAACATCGGGATTGATGAGTGTGAGTTTAGAGCCCCGAAAGGTGTCGAACACGTCAAGGTACAGATTCTAAGCTTCAACGGGTCCAGTAGTGCTAATGACTACTGTGATTGAGAGGAGAAAATCGAAAAGATATTTGACTTTTACGAATATGAAGATGTTGTCTATATATAAGTGGTTGCGTTGGAATTTTCTAGATATGTGGCAATGTGGTGGAAGAAACTATAGAATGTTCACCTAAAAGCCCAATGAGAAGTCCGGACATGGAACAAAATGAAGAGAGTCCTAAGAAGTAGGTTCGTTCCCCAACACCATGAGCAAGATACTTTCAGACAGCTCCAAGACCTGAGGCAAGGTAATAGGTCAGTAGATAACTATGTCCGAGAATTTCAATTGCTCATGATCCGATGTGATGTTGATTAACCTGAGATACAAACTATAGCACGGTTTATCTTTAGGCTGCAGACTAAGATTGGTAATATCGTAGAGTTACAGAACCTTACAACTTTAGATGAAACCATCCGAGTGGCCTAAAGAGTTGAAAGGTAAAGGTAGAACCAAATTAGTCAAGTACCAAGTAGCCGACTTATGTTGTTGAATAGGGGTGGCATGTCGAGCTGACTAAGGAATGATTGGGCATCAAACAGTTTTGAGGTGGAAGATTGAGGGCCTATGTTGAGTTAACTAAAAGAAAGTTGAGGTAAGAGCAAGGCTGAAGAACTTGAGGTCTAAAGAGACCAAGGTCAAAGCTCAGGAAGAAAACCCCGAGAAATTAAATGTTTTAAATGTCTTGATTACAGACACGTAGCCAGTCAATGTCTGAACCGCCAAGTCATGACCATAAAGGGAGACGAACCCTAATTGAAGTAAAAAATGCCAGCGAAAGAGAGGAAGAGGTAGGAGTTGAATAGATACTAGAAGAGTTTTAGGATGACCACGATGTCAAGACACCTCCTGAGGGCGGTGTTGAGTACTATTTTATCATCAAGCAATCTCTTAGTACATTTATGGTAGAAGATAATGAGTAGAGGGAGAACCTCTTCTATACAAATTACTGAGTAAATAATAAGTTATGTGCTATGATCAGTGATGGAGGGAGTTGTACCAATGTCATTGCACAAAAGGTAGTCAAAGCCATGAAATTGTTGACCTTCCTACATTCTAAGCAATACAAGATTCACTGGCTAAATGAGAAATGAGGCTTACATGTTGCTAAGCAAGTCAGAGTACTGATCACCATAGGTGATAAATACAAGGATGAAGTGTTATGTGATGTCCTTCAAATGTACGCTTCTCACATATTACTCGGCCAACCATGGCTGTTTGACTTGAAGGTATTGCACGATAGATATAGAAACACCTAAATGTTCCAAAAGGATAGGAAGAAAATAATACTAACACCCATGAGTCCGAAGGAAGCTTAAGAAAAGGTTGCTAGATCTCTAAAGTAGAAGTCCTTAGCGATTTCCCAAACTCAGTTTACATGAGAAGTCAAAGCTGAGGACTATGTACTTCTTTTGGTCAGGAGACTCTTGGAAGTAACAGATGCCAAGAACTGCCCAACTGAAGTTAGAGATCTACTAAAAGAGTATTCCGATCTATTCCTTATCAAGATGCCGAAAGGTTTACTACTGTCAGGACCCTACAGGGGGCCTAGTAAGATTACCTAAAATTTCCATAGCACATGTACACCCATGATATGGAAATCGCCTTACAAGTCAAAGATTGCAAGACTCTAAATGATTAATTACTAAGGTTACTGGTTTTTAAGTAATTAATTTACTGTAGGATACATATATAAATAACTATGGGTATTCGATATCGCATAATTCTTCAGAACCACAGAGAATCGATATCCCCTATCAAATAATAAGACAGGATATATCAACATTATAAAATAAATACAAGAAAAATTAAATTATCTACAAAGGATGTTTATGTATCATCTAAAGAGTACTCAGCTACTTTTAATATTAGCATACATGTCTTCATCTCGTACTTAGTATTCGAGACTTATCCCAATCCCATCGTAAGTAAACCTGCAAAGGGAACTAAATGGGAATGAGCATAAAACAGCTCAGTGAGTACGTTCCTCACCACTACTAGTAAAGCAAGTTTTCGCACATTATTATCACATATGCAGGCAAGTTATCTATATACAACATGAGTACATGCGCGATGAATGTAAGCAACACATCCATAGGAGTCCAAAACTATAGAAGGTGTAGAATTATGTCGTCTACACTTCAATTATCCCCTATACTTACTTGCACAGGGCACCTCAGGTTACCCACATGAGACTACCTAAGGGTACCACCTCTCTAGGCAACACTCGACTATTACCCTAGTCAAGAAAAGAGTTTCAATCCAAATAGGGGGATTCCAAACTAGGACTATCCACCCTCCAAAGCCCCTCTAGCACAAACTTGCGAGTCCTCTTGCAACCAAAATTAACCAAGGCCTTACGAGCATAATAAAGCGAGTCCTCTCGCTATCAAGTGGAGAACCTATGCTAGCTTTGCCTTAACGATAAAATATCATTTCTAGCACTGCGGCCCTTATCGAAATCATACAAAATACGTTTAAGATTAGAAAAACCTTTTCTAAAAATACCCTTTTCAACATTTTGCAAAGCTAACACTCTCTATCCATATATTTACTGGGTCATAGACATGCGACGAATATAATCAGTTATTTGGGTCAGATATTTATATTTATCAATTTAAAAAGGTGATTACATAGATGATGGCATACAAGTAGAATAGTCATTCAAATATACAAGCAACAGCAAGTAGCAAAACATCATACAAGTAACACGCACAAGCAAGTAGCAGGTCATTAGAACTCCCTCATCTGGATTAGTGCTCATTCTCTAAGCTTTAGGGTTTCCAGAACTCGATATTGAACGCCTAAATTAAAATATTAAAACTTATAAGTATTCTGAGAAGTCAGACCCCTTAGTTAACTAAAAGTCTATTGTAGTTTATCTAGTTCCCCAATATACCCCAAGTCTTATATGTATAGGGTTTACCATACTCAATGGGATTAATAGTAACTAGTTTCTTATATTTGTAAGTTATGAGACTTCTTTTATGTATTTTGTAACTTTTTCATTCTAATTCCGATAGTTGCGAACTTATAGTCGTTTTTTATCATTTTCAAATGTACGTTCACACGGTGATGTCTGTTTTGAACGTTAAAACCCGTGTTTTATGATATGGACTAAATTTATGGAATTTTTTTAACTATGGAAACTTAATTATTCTTATTGCTTATATTTATATCCTTTATTTGTACTTAATGATTTAGTTAGCCCTTAGATTCTTACACTCAGAGAATTTTACCTTGATATTACTAATCTAAGTACTTAATTAAGTTTAATCCAATTTAGGAAGTGTATTAGGGTTTACTAATTCATGTACCTAATTCTTATGTACTTTTCTTATTTCTTATTTTATAAACTTATGCTTATGCCATCGCTTACATCATCAATCGCTTGTGTCATCGCTTGTATTATGGCTTATGTCATCTTTTAATTACATCATTGCTTACCTCATCCTTTGCTTACATAAGCCTTACCTTATGCTTAAGTGTATTATGTACAATTATGTACATTTATACATATGTTAACTATATACCTACACTTTTGCTATACTTATATGTATACTAATATACTTATACATATACTTATATATATATATAGTATTTATATTTGTACATATACCCATATACCTATATGGTCATATACGTATTTCTGTACAAATTTTGTATGCTAAATTTTCCTCTTAAGAAAACTTCCCTAATTTCATTCTTTTTGTGTTTTAAGAGTGTATTTAGCATGGTATAGGTATGTATAGTTAGTATTTGTCTTAGTTTAGGTTATGTACAAAGTAAATACTTATGTACAAAGATCTCCATACTTGTATTCCTCTAGTATATCCTTATGTACATATACCTAAAAACATATACACATGCATCTCCTTCCTCTTCACCATGATTTCTATCCTTCTACACTTAAACGTAGAAACTTTATGTATTCTTCAACATGGATACACATAACATCTAACTACTCATCTAATCTATCTCTTTACCTAACTAATAAGTAATATAAAGCAATACATAATAACATAATTACATATCTTAATTTGTTCTTGAAATATGAAGACAAATTTGGAAAATTTCAAAAGTGAAAGGGAAAGGTTACGGTTATGGAGGAAGAGGAAGGGACTTGATTTTATGTTGTTTTATGTTTTTTGAAAGTGAAAGCAAGTGGGGTCCTAAGGGAAAAGGAATGGACGGCAAAAGAAGTGGAGAAAAGGAAGAAAAATCTAAAAGAAAGGAAAAGAAAAGAAATCGTTAGAAGAGTTAGATATTTTCTTAAGTGAAAGTGATTTTTGTTGACTTTTCTAAATGTTGACTTTGGTCAACTTGTGTTGACTTGGTCAAGTTTCCATACATAATGTAGTAATTAAGGAAAATTAAAGGAAAAATTAAGGAAATGAGGCATTTGGTGAATTGATTAGGAAAAATAGATGATGAGATCTTACTTTAGGTATTTATATCTTATATATATCATTTGATAAGCTACTTAATATAACTAGTATGAAAAGTACCAATTAAGGTGTTAAGGTTCACTACATTTAACCTAAGCTTCAATTATACCTCTAACTCTATGTAATACTATCCTAGTTATATACTTAGAAGATGAATGTGATCTAGAATGTAATATCTTAGTTTCTAAGAGAGCACTTAAGTATTCTAAATATTTATGCATGATTGAAAGTTATCTGTAGTCATTTACTAAGGAAATAGCAAAATATGAAGAATATATTATCACTTAGAGTTTTACGGTAAATTATGGTAGATTAATACTTTTATATCCTTAAAGTAATAGTTTTAGGATTTTTATTACTTTCGAGCACAATCTCTAGTGTTTTTACACATGTAGGGTTTAATATATTCATACGTGATTAAGTCTTTGATTGTTATCTTAGGATTTTAATGAGGTTCGAAGTTAACTTTTGCAGTTACATATACTTGAGGTTTTAAGATCTTCATCTGCGATTAGAGGTTCAATTGATAATTTAAGGTTTTTCATATTCACTTTAGGTTTTGAATTGAGATTTTTAATCGGTTTTAAATCTCACTGACTCTATTGACTTTAGAAAATCATCTACAGTTTCAACGTTTGATTCTATACTTAGACAGCTAAATTCACAAGGTTTACAACTACTCTTAAGAGGCATTGAACATTACATTGATCTTTAGCTTAGAGCAGCCTTACTGAACTGACCCACTTATAAGCTCAATCTTGAGTAGGCAGCCAAACTGAAAAGGCAAGTTAATGAATTGGTAAGTTGTGGCAATGTCCGAGAAAGCATGAGCCAATGTGCCATCTCAAGTATGCTAGTACTTAAGAAAGATGGGTCATGGAGAATGTACAATGTATAGTGACAGTTGTACCATCAACAAAATTACTGTTAAATATCGATATCCGATCTTACAGTTAGATATGCTTGATGAGTTACATGATGTACACATCTTTTCAAAAATAGATTTGAAGAGTAGCTACCTCCAAATACAAATGAGACCAGGAGATGAATGAAAGATGGCCTTCAAGATACAGGATTGCCTATTTTAATGGATGGTAATGCCGTTTGATTTAAATAATGTGCTAAGTACTTTTATATGGCTCATGAATCATATATTAAGGGCATTAATTGGCAAATGCATTGTGGTCCACTTTGATGACATTCTCGTCTACAGTGCTGACCTCATCACCCATGCTAAACATTTAAGATCGGCGTTCAACGTCCTTTATGCCTATGGATTATTCAGCAGCCTAAAGATTATTTGGCAACCTAAAGAAATGTGTGTTCTGTTAAAGCGAGGATGTATTCCTCGGATATGTTGTTTTACAGAGGGGAGTTCGAGTTAATGACAAGAAAGTCAAAGCTATTCTAGAGTGGCCTAGACCGACTAGTGTTACTCAAGTCAGGAGTTTCCACGGTCTAGCTTCATTTTATCGAAGATTCATTTAGAACTTCAATTCCTTAAAAACATCCTTAACTAAACTAACCCAAAAGAATTTTGAGTTTAGGTGATTAAAGAAAGCTTAGAAAAGCTTTGAAGCTATAAAATCTAAATCGATGTCTACCCCAATACTTACCCTATCAAATTTTGAGAAAGTTTTTGAGGTTAAATGTGACACATCGAGAATTGGCATTGGTGCTGTCCCTATGCAGGAGCACTAACCGATTGCCTACTTCAATTAAAAACTCTGAGGTGCTTCCTTAAATTACTTAACCTACGACAAGGAGTTCTATGCCTTTGTCCAAACCTTACAAAACCGGCAGCATTATCTATTGCCAAGAGAATTCATCATTTACTTGGACCATAAGTCTCCCAAGTATCTCCATGGGCAGTAGAAACTTTCTAAGTGTCACGCCAAATGGGTTGAATTTCTAGAAACTTTCTGCTACATCATCTGGTATAAGAAAGGAAGCACCAACATAGTAGCTAACACTCTTTCATGTCGTCATACCCTTATTACAACTATGTAAGTGAAGGTACTTAGATTCAGTACCCTACCTAAATAGTATGAGCACGCCAATATTTTGGGCCCTGAGTAGCTAAGTGCAATGTTGGACGTATTGTGGATGGGTTTTACTTGAGTCATGAGTTCCTATTGAAAGGCAAATAGATTTGTGTCCTGAGTGGTTCAACAAGGGAGCTACTCATTCGAGAAGCCCATGTCAGGGGTTTGGCTAACCATTTTGGGGAAAAGAAGACAATTGAGATATTGAAGGAGCATTTCTACTAGTTTAGGATGATGAAGGATGTGTGCCGAATACTTGAGAGATACAAGGTGTGTAAACATGCGAAGGGGAGGAGAGAGCCCTATAGAAAGTACATACCCTTGCTCATCCTAAAGCGGCCATTAACCGATCTAAGTATGGATTTCATGCTTAACCTTCCCTAAACACTAAGAAGACATGACTCGATCATAGTGGTGGTTAATCGGTTCAGCAAGATAAGTCACTTCATCCCCTACCACAAAACTAATGATGCTTTATCCATTGCTAACCTCGTTTTGCAAGAAATTGTGCGGTTACATTGAGTGCCAAGGAGCATTGTATTTGATTGTGACTCGAAGTTCACAAGCTTCTTTTAGAAGACCCTATAGAAGAAGCTCGATACTAAGCTCATGTTCAGTACATCTTGTCACCTCTAGATAGATAGCCAAACTGAAGTTATGAACAAAATCGTCGACAGCCTCTTACGAGCAACTGTTGGTAAGAACTCACGTGACTGGGTTTTATGTCTACCCACAATTGAATTTACCTACAACCACTTAGCTCACAACTCGATTGGAACATCACCTTTTGAGGTCATTTATGGACTTAACCTAAACTTACCCTTGGATTTAATTAGTAGTCCGACTACACAAGAGGAAAGTCGATCCGGCTTATAACACGCCGAGGAATTCCAAAAGTTGCATAAGAAAATTGTCAAACAACTAGCCAAGACTATAGCCCAATAGAAGGAAGCAGGAAGCCGAGGAAGGAGACAAGTCGTTTATACCCTTAGAGACCTTGTCTGTATCCATCTTAGCAAGGAACACTTTCTCGACAAAGGGACAAACAAACTATCTCTCAGAGCAAATGGGCCTTATGAGATCCTTAGGCGCATTAATGATAACGCCTATAAGGTTGAACTGGCTGAAGGGTATAGCATGTCAACCATATTCAACATTGCCGACTTGATGCCCTATGTACTAGATGACAACGAGGACTATGATTTGAGGGCAAATCTCCAACAACCCTGAAGAGCTAATAGGTTACTAACCATAGGCCCAATCACTCAAGCAAGCTTCAACTCTCATCTGAAAGATTCTCTCTTGTTAACCCACTGATGACAAGAAACGGTATACTGAAGGAGAATGGCTAAACTCCTTGAGAGCTCTAAGGGGTTGTTCTGTGATGTGTTCATTATCATGTGCTAATGTTGACTATCCTCTAGCCAAAAGCTCTATGTTGAGTAATCAGACGTTCACCTACCGAAAGTCTATTATCGAGTAAAGGGATCTAACTCCCACCAAGTATTTCTCTCTCAACCTCTTACCAACTCTCTTGATATCTCCTTTACATCTCGGCCTTTGTCCTACACATCTTAACTCGTCTCGCCTGCTATGCTCAAAGAATCCTGGTACAAAACCAATGTCGCACTGCTACCTGTCTATTTCATCTGACATTATACCATTTTTCCCTTTTTGTCTTTTGTCCCTTTTACCCTTTTTCATATGTACTAAGAATCCCCTTTTTGTATATGTCTTTTTATAATTTCTTTATTTATATTATTGCCTTAGGGACTTACTATAAATAGTCTCTTTTCCTTATAAGCCAAAATAGAACTTTATTGATAGCTATAGCATATTTAGTTCTTGTGAGACATCTCTCTCCAAGTCCATTTTTCATACAATCTTATCTAACCTTGCTAAGTAGCTCAAGATTAGTGGCAGATGAATCTTGACACCAACTTGTAAATCATATCAAGTGAAGTGTCAAGCTGTGTTGTGTTCGTTGGTGTGTCATATCTTCCTAGCAACTTTATGTTAGCTACTCTAGCTAGTTCATAGTCGTATTCATTCTACTTTATTTGATATTTCGAAGGATCCATTTAGTTTAACCCTACTACAGTAAGTCCTAGTAATAACTGAGCTCCTAGGTACATCAGTAGAGCTAATATATAAACCCTCTCTTATTTGTATGCAACAATCATCACTCTTCATTATTGAATATAGGTATTACTCTTTTAAGAGTATTTAGCCATGTCTTCCCTATTATTTTTTAACTCCTTTAGCAAGAGTTAGTGGTAAGCAACTCTAATACTACATTCATACGTCATATCAATTGTTAGGATTAGGTGAAGTGGGATCGACTAGTGTATCATATCCAGTTTGTAGCCATCTAGATTTGCTAACCCCTTTGTTTCTTTTTATTGTTCTTGTTTGTTGTGGTGTCACTTTTGTGCATATGACTTTAGAGATGTATCAGCTATATTGGTATTAGAGCACAGTTTCGAAAGGGAGTATGTGAAGTTGTAATGGAGTTTTGTTCATGTTTGTTGTTAATAGTTGTTGTATTCCTTTTATAGCTGTTGTAGTATATTCGAGTAGGGTAGGTTTTGAAGTTATGAGTTGTATAGTGGAGGATGTGAAGCAATAAGTTATATAAGGGTGCTCTACATGTTACTAAGCAAATATTTGTACCTTTTTGTGTTGAGAATGTGTATAGGGATGAAGTAGTGTGTAATATCATCCCTTTGGGAGCTTCACATCTATTACTTGAAAGACCTTGGTTATTCAAATGACATGTTACTCATGATGGATATAAGAACACCTAAGCTTTTGTTAAAGAAGGAAAGAAGATCATGCTATAACCTATAGCCCCTACCTAAGTGAGAGAGGGCATAAGTCCTCATGCTGTACCGAGGCTCAATGACATGTTAAATAAGCTTCATGGTGCTAAGATGTTTTCAAAGATTGATTTGCGAAGTAGGTACTGTTAAATTCACATAAGACATGGTGATGAATGAAAGACTGCATTCAAAACTAGGCACGGTCTCTACGAGTGGTTGGTTATGCCATTTAGACTTACAAATGCACCGAGTACATTTGTGAGGCTCATGAACCATGTAATGCATCCATTGATCGAAAAATGTGTGGTCATATACTTTAATGACATATTAGTATATAGTGCTGACCTAGATGACCATATTCAACATCTCCAAACTATCTTTGACATTCTTTGTGTCAAGAAACTATATAGGAACCTAAAGAAGTGTACCTTCCATTAAGGTAAAGTTATCTTTCTTGGTTATGTAATATTTGGAGAAGGAATCCAAGAAGATGAGGAAAAGGTTCGAGTTGTCCTGGAGTGGCTTACACCAAAAATTGTTACTAAAGTCAGAAGTTTCTACAAACTTACCTCTTTCTATAAGCGATTCATTAGAAACTTTAGTACAATTGCAGTAACCTTAACTGAGCTGATGAAGAAGAATGATGGATTCTTGTAAACTGACTGAGCTGAGAAGAGTTTTGGGGACATCAAGGTAAAACTTACCACAACCCCTATCTTAGCGTTGTTTGATTTTGACAAGCCATTTGAGTTGGAATGTGATGCGTCGAGCATTGGTATTAGCGTCATATTAATGCAAGAGTGTCAACTTATTGCTTATCATAGTGAGAAACTCAATGGTGCTAAGCTGAACTATTCTATGTATGAAAAGGAGTTGTACTATCTTTTCTAACCTCTTACTGTCTAACAACACTATCTGTTACCTCGAGAGTTTATGATTTATACAAATCATGAGTCCTTGAAGCATCTTGGTAGCAAAACAAACTTTCAAAGAGGTAAGCAAAATAGCTAAAATTCATGGAAGGATTTTCTTATGTGATCAAGCATAAGAAGGGTAGTGCTAACGTAGTTGTAGACGCTCTTTCATGATGGCACATTTTGCTAACCACCCTACAAACAAAGTTATTGGGATTTTCTCTTATCACCAAGCAATATGCTCATGACTCACATTTTGGTACTATTCTTGAGAAGTATAGAAAAGGAGTAGATATTAACTCAAGGATGGTTATTTGTTCAAGAAAAGAAGGTTATGCATACCTAATTATTCTACATATAAGCTATTGGTTAGAGAAGCTCATAGTAGTAGATTATCTGGTCACTTTAAAGAGACCAAAATAGTCGAATTGTTAAAAGAAAATTTTTACTGGCTTAGTTCGGTTAAGGATGTCCATAAGGTGGTTAAGAGTTATAAAGTGTGTAAACGGGCAAAAGGGAAGAGATAGTTGTATAGAGAATATATGTCATTACCGATGCTAACCGCACCTTAGGCTGACCTCAACATAGACTTTTTCATAGGGTTGCCCCAAACATCCAAAGGGAGAGATTCAATCTTTGTTGTAGTGGATCGCTTTAGCAAAATGGCACACTTCATCCTATGCGATTGAACTAATAATACTTTATATATTGTTGATTTGTTTTTGTAGGAAGTTATCTAATTACATAGAGTGCCAAAGAACATTGTCTTAGTTTAAGACACAAAATTCTTAAGCTACTTTTGGAAAACCCTTTAGAGAAGACTTGGGACTAAACTTATGTTCAACTCTAGAAGTTATCTTCAAACTAATAGCTAAACTAAAGTGGTGAAAAAGACACTAGGTAGCCTACTCCGAGCTATCGTATGAAAGAACTTGAGAGATTGAGATGAACGTCTATTAGTTGTAGAATTCGTGTATAACCAAACTATTCATAGTACCATTATAAGAGAGTCAATTTGGAGTAGCCCAAGCCTAAGAATTATAAGAGTTACACCAATCCGTAGCAAGAAAGATTGCTAAGGTCAATAAAAAATGATAAGAGATTAGCAGTTATGCTCGCTGAACTATTTCTTTTAAGCTAAGTGACTTAATATGGATTTATCTCAACTGAAAGAGGTTTCTACACCTAAGAGAAAGAAGGCTATCCCCTCGAGTTCGTGGTCCATTCAAAGTTTTAAAGAAAATCAATCGCAACACCTACTAAATCGAATAGCCAAAGAACTATGGTGTCTCCCCTACCTTTAATGTGACTAACTCGATCTCTCACCAACTCAAAGATGATGTAAAGGAGATAGAAGAAAGCTACCGCCACAAGAAGCCCCATCTAATTTGAGGAGAAATTTTTTTGACCCCTAAGTAAATGATAGGAATCAACTCCCCAAACCAATCACCAAAAGTCAAGTAAGAGGACTATCAGACTCACTTGATGCGTCCTAACTTGAGAATTACTTAGAAGAGAGGATTCCATCCTTGAGCTAACTGAGTTGCAAAGTAAATCTACCAACTTGTTGAGCAGCCGCAGCTATTGTCGAACTCTTGTAAGGTTCAACATAGTTCCTGAGCAACCTAATACCACACATGTATATCTTACGTAATCGGTAGTATGAACCTTAATTTAAGTTCAAGTGTCCTAGACGATACCTTGAGTCGATAAAGCTAGGTAAAATAAAATTTTTACTAAATTAAGAAACCGAATATATTAATGATAATAAAACCCCTAGAAAATCAATCGAAACCTAAATCGCGTACAAAAACCTTAAATCTGATGTACACGCAAATACTCAAAATCGAACCAGAACTTGACTAAAACCTTAAAATTATAACTTTAAGCTTATAAAATGAATAAATATCACTTAATAGTAATATAACCATAGTTAATTGCAATTATCAACTAAATCGTATATAAACCATAATGAAAACGTCAAAATAACTCATGAATATTATAATCGTAACGGGTATCAATTAAATTGATAAATTTTCATAAAATTCCAAAATTAAATTAGAAATGTAATTTTTATTATTTTTATGTTTAGAAAAATCACATATAATTATTTTTATTTTCCTTTTTCTTCCTTTTTTCTTTCTTTTTCTTCTTCTTAATTTTTTTTCCTTTCTATATGTGGAATCCAGCAACCTACGTTTTCTTTTCTTTTCTTTTTTTTTTTTCAATCTCCAAATGTTACAATTATGAAGAAACAATCCAAAAGTAATGATTATATTATCATATCCTCATTAATGCAAGGATTTGGCTATTGCTTTATAAATTGCTTTGTTCATTTTTTTTTTCTTGTTTCTCCTACTCTTCATGTTTGGATCCTAGAAGCAAACAAAACAAAAAAAAAAAAAGAAAAAGAAACAAAGCTAAAAACACAAACACAAACATAAAACCCAAAAAAAAAAAAAAGAACAGGGGAAAAACAAGCAAATACTAAAAGGAGAGAAGAAGAAGAAGAAGACAATTAAGGGGATTTTTTTTTATACAAATTACTAAAGTAATTATGTAAGCTATTTATTTAATTTTTGTACACACATACACACATATATATACTCTATAGTATATACATGTATATTGAGTATTTGTTAGTTATTTTATTTTATTTTATGTATTACATGTATGTATGCGCAAATGTATATATATATTGTATATAGTATAAAGTATGTACATGTATGTGTATCTAATATATAGCCTATGTATTTTCTTAGGTGTATGTATGTATGTGTGAATATATATGTGTGTATATAAGTACATAGTTTTTTTTTAAGTATAATATGTATGTATAAATGAATATATATGTGTACATACATAGTATTTATTTTATTATATGATATGTATATACATGTATTATGTATTTTCATATATATATGTATAAGTATCATGTATTTTCATATATATATATATTTCGTATTTTTTGTATATATATATATGTATGCATGAGGTTGTATATGTATATATATAAATAGTATTTCATATTATTTGATATATATATGTGTGTGTACATAGGTATATGTATTATATTTAAACTTAGTATTTGTATTTTATAAAAATTTTCTATATATATATATATGTGTATGTATAAGGGCTGATGTGAATATGTATATATATTATTAATAATATTTTGTATTTTAGTATATATACATATATATAATACAACTGTATATATATACATATGTATATAGGGTATAAATACATATATACTCTTCTTGTACATAATGTATAACTAAGGTTAAAATAATTTATTATATAAAGTATAGCATATGTATGAATGTATGTATATGAATAGTAATATATACGTAAAAATACAAGTATGATTAAATAGTATATATACAATATACTATAATATTAATGTAAGTTAATAAATATATATATATAAGAGTACCGTAAATTAGGGAAAAGAATAGTAATTAAGTAAAATTTTCATAAATTAATAATAATTAATTAATTAGAAAAATAATAAAACTTGTGATATTTTTATATCATAGTCGAAACTACAAGTTACAACGTCTAAAATGAATCTCGCAACGAGAAAGTATACTCGAAAACGATCAAAGTGAACTATAAGTTTATAATGATCTAAGTTAAATCGAAAAAGTTATACGTGATTTGATAAAAAGCTTGAATTGATAATTTCATGCAAACCAATAGCTAAATTAAGTAAACAATACAAATTACGATATTAGTTTAGTTTTTAATTCTCAAACTTACTACTTTCCATATTTCTTATTGTTAAGTGATCACGACTTTGACCTTAAGTTTCCATTAGATTACTACAATCCTTGAGTTAATCATAGCCAAGTGAGTATTTCTTAATGATTCTATACTTGCTTGTGTATGTAGCTAGTGAATATAAATTTTTATTAATAATTGAATATTGTGTAGAGTTGGGTTATATTTATATATAATACCATTTATGATTATGAATTTACTTTAAAGTATAATAACGTATTGGTTGTTACATAGTAAATTGATAAGAAATGACCTGTCTATAATTTTATTGATAATTAAATAATAAGACCTAACATTATCCGACTTGAAAGAACTAAATCGAAACATACATAATCATGTACTGTATAACTAATTTCGACCGTCACATCACACGGAGGTAATGAGAGGCCATAATCGGATTAATTATTTGTTGTTATCGATTTCGTACGGTACATATGTACGATATAACTTTACCTTGACCTACGGGATCACTAGGCGTTGAAGGTACTAATCACCTGACTAAGGGTCGAATCTAGAAGCCTCCATTTAGGAGTGAGTGAGGACTGCGTGAACCTACTCACAATCATACATAGAACTCGGATTTGACAAAAACTGAGAATGGATATACATTACATTTTGAATACGAAACACGGAGTTTCTTTATTATATAAGTTCTAGTATGATATTTAGATTTGACTATGGTAATGTATCTCCAACCCTAATTTCGAAGGGCATTAAATTTGAGTTACATGCAATACTTGATCACCTGTATGTATTTGTATGACATATTGATTGTTCATACATTCAGTTGACTGAATTAAATTGGTGTATAACTTGTTTATTGTATGGTTAAGAGAATTATCTCACTAAGCTAGTTAACTTATACCCATGTAGTTTACTTTTGCAAGTCGAGTCGTCGCATGCCAGAGGTTAGTATTATTCCAGTAAGTGGATGTGGGAGTAAGATCAATGATATGAGTGGACTCAAGAGTTTGTATTTAGAATTAGAACCTTATTATGTAATATTAGATAATAACAGTTTGTAATATGAATAATTATCATCTTCTCATATGTAAATCTCTCTCTATATATATGTTATCTATATTTAAATGATTGTGATTATTATAATATAATGATATTGCTTATACCTACCTAACTCTAGATTGTTAGTTATAGTAGTAGCTTTGTATATTGCATGAAGAGTTATCAATTGAGGGAAATTGAACTACAATCCTTTGTACGGTATATAACGACTACCACGACTAGCCCCTTCGGATAGTGACAACAAATATGATCATTGACTTCCTTTTGACCCTTTCCGAGCTGGATCCTACAACTATCGAGCTGCCAAAGAATTTATTTCAATAGAGTCAACTAGATTACAAGCCCCTAGTCATCTCTTGATACGTGTCTTCTAGCATAATATTTCAAAAAGATTCCTTACTTTTTTATATAGAATATTCTTTATCCTTTTTATACTTTTTATCATGTCTTATGTATCCTCTTTGTAAATTACCTCTTTTGTCTTTTCTATAAATGTATAGTAACCTTAGTGGGGCTAGTATATAAACCTTCACTTATTTATATGTAACAATCATCACTCTTCGTTATTGAATACATATATTACTCTTTTAAGAGCACTTAGTTGTATCTTCTCTCTTTTCTTTTAGCTCTTATCCTAATACTATATTCATGTGTTATATTGAGTGTTAGGATTAGGCTGAGTGAGATCAATTAGTGTGTCATATCTAATTTGTAGCCATTCGAATTTGCAAACCCTTTTGTTTCCTTTTTTGTTTTCGTTCATTGTGGTATTGCTTCTGTGTGTATGACCTCAAAGATGCATCACCCTCACTCCCCTCTCGAATGCTACAAGCAACCACCTTATTAACTGATTATGTTGATTAAATTAACACTGTGAATTGAAATTAATTGAGGTATAAATAGTGATAACTAAATCTTCAATTAGGAGTTAATTAGAGAAGTTAAAATTTTAAGTGTTTAATTATAAAAAATAATGAAATTGAAGTATAAATCATAATATTTACTCATAAATTTACGAATAATTTTGAGCATCTTTATGAATAAAAACATAATTATGTATTATCATAAAATCATGAATTCCTATGATATATTAGAACTTACGTCAAGGTGAAAATATATATAAGTTTCAAGGTTTTTTTTCTTTTTATCATCCAACATCATATTACCATTTTGGAGGGGAGATAACTTGATTCATTCTATTAAAAGATCAGTGTTACAACAACTTTAACTTTAAAATTCAAATTAAAAAGTAATTAATGGTATGCATTAAATTTGTACCTAGAAAAAAAAAAGGAAAAAAAGAAAAATGAGGAAGTTAAACAAAAAAAGAAAAAGTAAAAGAAAAGAAAACGGTGTAGCGCATGAAATTGTTAAAACGACTGAGGTTATCAAATGGGCCGTTCGGCCGGGGTTTGTCCCAGATCTCTGAGCCCATCCTTAAACCCTAACAAACATCACCGTTGAAGAACAGGAACGACTCGAAACCCCACTCACTCTCTCTATCTCTCTCTCGGAAATGGCCGGTCGCTACGGTTCACTTTCTCGTTCCCTGATATCCACCGCAAGATCTGCCACGATCCGCCCCTCGGCGTCCTCTTTCCCGCGCCTTCGTCCCCTCCACGTTCCGCGCGTGCAATCTCGCCGTTCCCTCTTCACTATCTCCAGGTTTTCCTTCCATTTCTACTAGAAAGTTCAACTCAAATTCTTAATCTATCAAACTCATTTCGGTTCATGAATGCATGTGTTATTCTCGCGTGTAGGAACTTCTCGCAACTAGCTTGTACGCAGTCATTAATGCCATTGCACAGTGTCGTTGCTGCTTCCAGACTCTTATCTCACATCTCTCTTGAAGCGCGCGCTTATTGTGAGTTGTCTCAAGGTAATAATAAGGATTGCTTTCTTTAATGTTTGATTTTTAGCTGTAATTTGCAACTAGGCCTGTTAACGAGCCTAATTTAGTCGCAACTCGTGAGTTATTTAAGTTTAACTTGATATCGTGCTCCAGCCGGTCAAGTGGTTTATTAAGCTTGGACTTCACGAAATTTAGCATGATTAACCCACGAGCCTTATCAAGTTTGAGTTGACCCCAAATCTTTATCGGGGTTGAATCTAGTTTGAATGTCAATAATATATTAATTGAAACAAATAATTTTTTAAGATAAATTGAGCATAAATGTGCTTGATCAAATGGAAATCAACTCATTGAGTGCCAATTCTGGTCAAGTTCAAGCTCAAAATTCTAGGCTTAGCTTGACTCTACTTCATTAAGGCTTATGTGCATGTATTAGGGAAGTTAATAGGTTTCCCAGTCCATGTGTTGCATCATTGGTGAAACTTTAACAGCAATTCTGGTGCATAGTGCCAAATTTAGTGAATTAAAAAGCTTTGGAATACAAAAGCGACTTGCTAAAAGAATGCATCATAAGATGCTGCATGATGGCATATGGTTTTGCAAGTTTGCTTGTGTAGATTTTGTTTGGTATTTGACTTGATCTAGAGTTATGGGGCATTTGTAAATTATGTATGTCAAAGTGAGAGCCATTGCTTGTAATGAAGATGGCGGAAATGGCCAGTAACGGAATTTGGGTTGAGCTATATTGATGTTTTGATCTGAACTGTGTTGTGAGATCTTCGCCATGGAGTTTCCTTGAGTTAAGTTTTATTAAAGATAATTATAAAATTATCTATCCAAAAAAGAAAATTATAATTGTAAATTCAAGAAGGTATGCTTTGTTAACTTAAAAAAAATAAAAAAAACCAGGGTAGGGAAGAAACAAACTGTACTAATAAGTTGTAAAACTGATACACAAAATATCAGCTGTTGGATAGAGTTTTTATAATGAGATAAAGCTAAACTAACACTCCTAAAAACTTGCTGCATTACTAACAACTTAAAATTAACTCCGCTACATCATAACTTCTCCTAAATATAAGGTAGGCTACCTACTATCAAATGTGACTAACAAGTGGCTCCTAAAAGACTTCAAAATATCTGACATGATCTGCTAACATTCCCTCCCTTAAACTGAATTAGTTTACTAGTCTCAGTTTAGGGCAAGACTAATACCCCTCCCTTGATTGCAATACATCTTTACTACTACAAACACCAATCATCCTTCTCAGCTTGTAGAATGAGGCTGTCTTGGGGGGTTTAGTAAACATATCAGCTGCTTGATCTTCTGTGCTGCAGTGGACCAGCTCTATATCACCATCTTTAACCAACTCTCGCAAAAAGTGAAACCTGACATGGATGTGCTTAGTCCGTAAATGAAAAACAGGTTTTTTTGAAAGTTTAATGGCTGAGTTGTTGTCGCAATATATCTTGGTTGCTCCTTTTTGCTCCATCTTCATTTCTACTAGTATTCTTCACATCCAAACAGCTTGACAAGGAGCTAAAGTTGCTGCAACACACTCTGCTTCGGTTGAAGAAAGTATCACCATAGGCTAATTTTTTTTTTTAACTGCAAGAAACAGCCCCTGTTCCCAACTTGAAAACATACCCTGTAGTACTCTTTCTGTCATCCACATCCCCTGCAAAATCACTATCCGCATAACCTGTTAATTCACTTTTATCTCCTTTCCTTAGAACAAACCATAATCTATAGTTCCCTTCAAATATCTTAAGATTCTCTTGGCTGCAAATAAGTGTTGTTGCTTTGGCCTCTCCATGTACCTGCTGATCACACTAACACTCTGCATTATGTCAGGTCAAGTGGCAGTGAAATACATCAAATTTCCCACAATCTGTTTAAATAAACATGTACCTGCTGATCACACTAACACTCTGCATTATGTCAGGTCAAGTGGCAGTGAAATACATCAAATTTCCCACAATCTGTTTAAATAAAGTACTGTTTAAAGCTTCACCTCCCTGATCTTTCACCAATCTTACACCTTTCTCCATCAGTGTTAATACAGAATTACAATTCTTCATACCAAACCTGTCAAGAACATCAAATACATACCTCTTTTGACAAACAAAGACTCCACTCTGTTTGTGATACTTCAAGACCAAGGAAATGGTGTAACATTCCAAGATCTGACATGTCAAATTCCTCCTTCATGGAATTTTTCAAGCTATCAAGCATATTAAAATCACTTCCAGTAAATAATAAGTCATCCACATACAAACACACCGCCACCATCATGCCATTAACACATTTTACATACAATGTATGTTCATAAGGACATCTAAGAAGACCCTCTTTAGAAAGGTAGGCATCAATGCAACTATGCCAAGCTCTAGGAGCTTGTTTTAGTCCATAGAGGGCTTTCTTCAGTTTGTACACTTTTCGTTATTGACCAGATATAATAAATCCAGGAGGTTGTTGAACAAATACCTGTTCATTGAGATCTCCATGCAAGAAGGCTGATTTGACATCCAACTGATCAATAGACCGAGCATTTGGAGCAGCCAATGCAATTACCATCCTGACTGTATCCAATCTTGCTACAGGGGCAAATACTTTTGTATAATCTACTCCAAACTCTTGCTTGTAACCTTTCACAACCAGACGAGCCTTATACTTGTCAATTTCTCCATTTGGCTTTCTTTTTGTCTTATAGACCCACTTAACTCCAATAGCCTTCTCACCTTTTGGTAAATCAACTAGCTCCCATGTATTATTTTTTCCACCATAGCATGCTACCATTTTTCTTCTTTCACAGCACCTTCAAATAAAATTGGATCACAGTCTGCAAATAAAGCGAACTGTGAGACATGTTCATATTCAACATTAGGAGCAGCTGTTACCTTATAATCTTCCATCCAAGTAGGCCTTCTTTGGTGTGCTGGGGTCTAGAGGAAATTCCAGTTTCTTGCTGCATTTGCTGTTGAGATGCAATTGGTTTAGGAGCTGCTTCATCAACTTCATCATCAAGAATGGCTTTTGGCATCTTCTTTGGTGAATTCCAAGGCCAAAACTCAGTTTCATAGAACACAACATTTCTGCGAACAATCAGCTTCTTTGTTGCAGGATTATAAAGCTTTAAGCCTTGGATTCTTCACTTATTCCCAGCAGAACACACTTCTCTCCTTTATCTTCTAGCTTGGTTCGTTGTTAATCTGGCATGTGTGCATAGGCTACATAGCCAAAAATTCTGAAATAATGCACAGCTGGTTTCATTCCACTCCATACCTCTTCAGGAGTCCTTTTAAGTGCACCAGATGGATTTCTATTCAGCATGTGATTGCTCCAAGCAACAGCTTCTGGCCAAAGGGCTTTTGGTAACCCGGATTTCTTCAATATGCTTCTCACCGTATCAAGTAATGTTCTGTTCTTCCTTTCACTAACTGCATTCTGCTGAGGAGAATATGGAGCAGTTAGTTGTCTTTTGATGCCGTTCTACTCACAAAATTTTTTAAACTGAGTTGAGTTGAACTCTCCTCCCCTATCTGATTGCAACAGTGTAGTTGAGCTGTTGGATTCTTTCTTGACTAGCATCTTGAACCTTTTAAATGCTTCTGACTTATTTTGCATAAAATTGTACCAGGTCTTACGGCTAAAATCATCAACAAATGTTTTAAAGTACTGCTTACCTCCATTAGATGTGGGTGTAATTTGACCGCACAAATCTCTATGAATTAATTCCAGTATATGCTGAGCTCTCCAAACCTACCCTTTTGGAAATGCATCCCCGTGTTGCTTGCTGAGAATACATCCTTCACAAACATCTGAAGGAAGATCAAATTTTGGAAGTCCTCCGACCATCTTCTTATGCTGCAACTGCTGCAAACCTCCAAAGAGTAAATGACCATATCAGTTGTGCCACAGCTGAGCCAAGTCACTTTGTTTAGCTGCCAAATGATTGAGTTTTGAGTTCTGCAAATAAATAGGAAACATCCTGTTGCCAGTCATTTTTGCTTGTGTAATCAATCCAAACTCAGTGTCTTTCACCTGGCATACTCCATTTTTTATTACAATTTCATAGCCCTTCTCTTGTAGTTGGCCAATACAGAGCAAATTAGTTTTCAAATCAGGCACATATAAAACATTTTGGATAGATTGTACCTGACCCCACCTTTGTCTGAATACTGACTGTACCTTTTCCCTTAACTTCCACTGTTAAATTATCACCAAACTTCACTGTATCAGTAAAACTTTCATCAAGCTCAGCGGAAGCATTTTTATCCCCAGACATATGATTGCTGCAGCTGGTATCTAAGTACCACATGTTACTGGTACTTTCGTCTCTGGCATGGCACACCATCAGCAGTTAGATTTCAGCCTCCTCCTCTTCTTGCTCAGCATAATTTGATCTTTCCCCTTTGCTCAGATTGGTCTTACATTCTAACTTGTAATGACCAAATTTATGACACTGAAAGCATGTAATGTATGCTTTGGATTTTCCTTTCCTATTTCCACCTATTGGCTTCTCTTGTGACCCTCTTCGATTTCCTTCAGGTTCCCTGCCACCTTTCCCTTTCCACATACCCTTACTCTTATCTGATGCACCTAGCTTTGTTGAGATTTGTAAAGCTTGTGTTTGAGCCTGCAGTAGCTGCTCCTCCTTTGCCTGCCTCTTAATTTTCTGCTCATGGATCTGCAATGAGTTTTGCAAGTCATCGATTGTCATCTCATCTATATCATGCAACTCCTCTATGGCCATGACAACTGAATTTTGTTGTCATGGATCTCAGCACCTTCTCGATGATGGTGATATCTTCAATCTTGTCACCATGGATTCTGAGTTTGTTTGTAATTGCCATGGATTCTGGTTTCATCTGTAAAGTCTTGAACTCAGCCTTGAGACTTTGTAGTTGCTGTCTCTTGGCTCTAGCATTCCCTTGGTGCTTATTCAAAGACTCCCAAATTTGCTTTGATGTTTCCTTGTGCAAGATAGTTTCAAGCACAGCTCTGTCAATGGCCTGGAAAAGATAATTTTTCGCCCTCAAATCCTTCAACTTCAAGTTGTGCATCAGTTGCACCTGTGGCTAGCTCAGGAATTTCAGCCTCTACAACAGTCCAATACTCCTTGGACCTTAGAAAATTCTCCATCAACACACTCCAGTGATCATAGTGATGTCCATCAAAGCGAGGAACTGACGGTTGAACAAAGTTTTCATTTGTGGCCATTTGGACATGTTTGGAAAGGGCTTTATCTTATTAACTTAGACTAATAAAAACAACCGGGATAGAGAAGAAACAAACTGCACTAATAAGTTGTAAAACTGGTACACAAAATATCAACTGTTGGATAGAGTTTTTATAATGAGATAAAGCTAAACTAACACTCCTAAAAACTTGCTGCATTACTAACAACTTAAAATTGACTCTACTACATCATAACTTCTCCTAAAGATAAGGTAGGCTACCCACTAACAAACGTGACTAACAGCTGACTCCTAAAAAGACACCCAAATATCTGACATGATCTACTAACATGCTTATCTTATTCAGAGGCAGTTTGTCTCACATTGGATTAATGCATTTTTTTCTGCTGATAGAAGTTTTTATCTGTATTAATAATATTAATTTGGATGTATGTAGGAAGCTCTAACCTTTATGATCATCTCCATCCATTCATAAGCCCTTCAAAAGTATCCATTTTGCTTTAAGCCTAGAATTTTGTCCTTTTAAATCTTTTTGCTGATGTGATATGCCAATTGCTATGTCCACATGCAGCAAAAGGAGGGGGGAAAAAGTTTAGAACTGAATAAAAAAAAATTAAAAAGCTTATGGCTTCCGATGCACTCATTTCTAATAGTTTTTTAGAGCAAAACCATACATATTGTGGAGTGTATTTTTTTGGGGTGCCTCCTCTGATCCTTTTTGAAATGCTTCTGGTACATGACATTGAGCTTCGTTAAATTCAATGACAAATTTATTATTATACTTAATATGGATGTGAAATCTATTTTACCCTCCAAGAAAATCGAGTTTGTACAATATCACAGTATTTTTTTTCTGCCTATCTTCCACTTTTGTTTTTCTTATTTCTTTTCAATTCATTGTTCAGTAAACAGTCATATAAGTACCAAAGATAACATAGATCATAATACACATTTTGCTGGTGCTTCGTTTGTGTACCTAATTCCTCTGTGAAAGTTTTCTTATCTGCTGCTATGTTTTAAAGTTAGTACACTACATTGAATCATGATTGCCTAAAAGACAATCATAAGCAGTGCCTTAAATAGGGTATATTTAAAAACTAATGCCAAATGCTGTAGTTGAAATTTTCTCCTGTAAGGGAGGACGAAAAGCTTACATGTATGTGGATAAAAGAAAACCTTGATAATTAGCATTTTTATCTGAATAATCTTGGTACTATCCCAATTGACATCCTTTCTTTAACCTTTGTCACTAGTAGTGCAACTGCCATTAAGGGTGAAATGTTTTTTCTTTAGATTTACAATTTCTTGTTTATCGGGTTAGTACTTATGAATGAGAAGTAAAATCTGAAATTATTGGTTTTCTATTCATTATTGAAAAGAAGATATATCCATGTGCCGTTTGTCCTATGAAGAATCTCCATAATCTTCTTGTTGTTATATATTTACTAGTGACATTTTGCTCTCACTAAAGAATCTCCATAATCCCGTTATTCTTGTTATACTTGCTAGTAACATATTGCACTTTTCCTGTAGGAACTTGAAGAGACCTTATAACTGCCCAGCAAGGGCTAATTTGCATAAAATCTGTAGTACTTTGAGGGGGACTACTTCTGAGAAGTAGGGGCATTTGAGTGAATCTCTGTTCATTGGCACAAGCATTTTGTTATTAACATTTTGATTGCAGACTTGATGCTCTAAAAATAGTTGGATATAATGTTAGTTCATGTTTAGATCCCTTTTTCTATGCAGATAGCCAATTTGTAGGCTCTTATATTTGATATTCTAAAGCACTGTAGGATTTCTTGCACAAATACTGTGAAGCTTCGAAAGATTAATAAATCTTCTTTAACTGCACATTATGCCTTTGTTTTTAAGCGTTCATTTACATTGAAATGGATGTGAGCTGAATAAATGAACATTTTATAGTTATTGTTCCTGTGTTTCTCCTCATGAATCAATGCCATCTTGGCTTGTGATCCCAAGTTGCGTTCTGATCTCTCAAACAATCAATTGCTTGAGAAAAGGTCCTCACGATAAGGCTTGGTTGCTAACTCCATGCAGACCATGCCTCTATATTGAACCGAGAAAAAGGAAAAGTTATCTTGAATTTGACTGCTTGGTGGTGATCTTTTCACTGTATGCTCTATATAGCAGTTTCTAGTGATCGGGAATTACCTCAAATTTCTCTGTTGGCAGCAGTTCAAGTATTACCTATTCGTGCCACAAGCCATTTCTTCATATTTAAAAACTGACTTATTTGAACTCAATTGTCGATGGGCTTTGTCCTATCGCATATATTGCACGGAGTTGCAAAACCAAAATGGACGAGAAGCAGATCAAATTGATAAGACAATACCAGCAAATTCTAAGCTACTAAAGTTATTTCATGTTCTTTATATTTTGAGACTTCTAAGTCTGGGAACTCAAGTTGATTTTATTTGGGATGCAAATGAACCAAATTGAGCTTTAACGCTGAAGCTCAAGCTGGGCTCTAACAACAATTTAACTAATTCGAGTTTGACTTTTATTGAACTCTTTTAAATTTGATTATCCAAAGAAAAGAAATTCATTTTAATTAAATTTATATTTGATGAAGTTAAGAAGAATTTGGTTGCACAGCAGATCAAGTAAACTACAGAAAGGAGAAACCGAAAGGAAGATGAAGATGGAAAGAGAGAGCGGTAGTGAGAGGATGAAATGAAGAGTTTGGAAACTTCATTTGTTAGGGCGTGTGTATACACAAAAATAGAGCTGTACATGGAATTTCTATATCAGCTGCTGTAACTAACATAACTAACTACTGTTAACTATTGTATGTACCCAAGAGAAGTCAGTAATCGGTAACGTTCTTATTCATCTAACACCTCTCGATATGGAGGGTAGAAATCAATCACTCCCATCTTGGCTAATAAAGAGTTGAAAGTGATTAGTTGGAAGCGCTGAGGATATCAGCAATTTAAAGTTTGCTAGGAAAATGAATTGGTAAAATGAACCCTTCAAGCACCGGATTCTTGGCAATGTATAAGGCGGATTGATTGACATAATAAAATTGTATTCGACGAGAGATGGAAACCTGAAACTCTTGTAATAATGAAGTGGGCCACACAACCTCACAAGTCATGCAAACTAAGGCATGACACTCAGACTCTGCAAAACTTTGAGCAACAGTGGTTTACTTTTTGGATTTCAAACTAACAAGAAATTTCCCAAGAAAATACAATAACTAGCAGTGGATCTTCTTGAATCAAGACAACCACCCCAATACAAATCACTATAAACATGAAAAATAAAATCAAAATTTGCAAAAAGGAACAACCCCTTAGATGAACCTTTTAAGTACCGCAACACCTTTCCAAGTGCTTGTTGATGTGTTTATCGAGGAGAGTCCATGAATTGGTTAAGCACATGTACTAAATATGCAACATCAAGTCAAGAATAGACAAATACAACAGCTTGCCAACAATTTGTCTATATCGTGTAGCATCCACTAAAGAAGTAAAATCCTCTCGAGACAACTTATGGTTAGGTTCAAGAGGAATAGAGGATGGTTTTGCACCAAGAAAGCCAGTTTCTTCTAACATGTTTAAAGTAAACTTCATTTGAGAAAGTACAAGTCTAGTAGACGACCTCGCTAATTCAAGCCTTATAAAGCATTTGAGAATATCAAGATCCTTCACCTTGAATTGAGTATGAAGAAAAGCCTTGAAATCTTCAATGACATCATGACTTTTACTAGCAATTGCTAAACCATCTACATAAATGAAAACAACAAGAAAATGATCTCCATGGCCTTTAGTAAACAAAGAATAATGATGATATCATTGTTTGAATCCATGAGCTACAAGACAAGAAGTTAGCTTAGCATTCCATCAATACAAAGCTTGCTTGAGACCATACGAAGATTTATTAAGTTTACAAATAAGCTTTCCTTGATTTGAAGAAACCTCATTAACATTTAAACCAGGTGGCACATCCATGTACACCC
Organism: Lumnitzera littorea; assembly: GCA_024138015.1. NCBI lineage: Eukaryota > Viridiplantae > Streptophyta > Magnoliopsida > Myrtales > Combretaceae > Lumnitzera > Lumnitzera littorea. The sequence goes on from JAMXBB010000010.1 coordinate 75,575,791, forward strand.
CTTCATGTAAATCACTATTTAAAAATGCATTATGTACATTCATTTGGTGAATATGCCAATTATAAGTAAAAAAAAAAAAAAACGAACAATCATTTGTTTTATCATTAGACTAAATGTTTCTATTTAATCAAACCCTTTTTGTTGACATAGCCCTTAGCGACTAATCGAGCTTTATATCTATCAATAGAGACATCAGCTTTTGTTTTCAACTTATAAACCCATTTACTTCCTATAGTATGTTTTCTAAGAGGTAAAGAAACAATAGACCAAGTGTTATTTCATTTCAAAGCATTAAACTCTTCATTCATAGCCTCACACCATGGCAATAAGGCTATTGCTTGTTTATATGAGGAAGGTTTAACGTGTTTGGACAAATGGATAGTAAAGGCTTGAAAATCACGAGATAGAGAAGTGTATGACAAATGCTTTTGAATAGGATAAGAAGTACTAGAAGAATCACCACAAAAAATAGAATTAGTAACTCTAGAAGAACGATTGGCTAAGCATAAATTATGGTGATAATTTGTCAAATATGAAGGAAGTTTAGTAGTACATGTACTTTTGCGAACAAGAACTATGTTTGGAATGTAGTTAAAGCTAGATGCCATGATTGGGACTATATTTATGTTAGTATTTGGAACCATATTTATGTTTGGAATAGTGTTTGAGATAGAATCAATGTTTAGGATTGTATTTATATCAATGTTTGGTACTATGTTTATGTCTAGAATAGTGTTTATGATGGAATCAGTGTTTGAGACTGTGTTTGGAATTATATGAAGCAGGACATGTGTTTAGAGCAACTATATTAGTTGAAACATTTTGATTTGGAGCAAAGTATTGAGAAAAAAAAAATGATCCACGTATGAAGAAGAAACATCAAAAGGCAAAGACAAAGATTGATTTGATAAGAACAGTTGAGATAACAAGGGCACTCAGAAATGAAAAACATGTTCAATAAAGAACACATCTTAAGAAACAACATATTTCTTATCAATAAAATCATACAACTTATAACCTTTAACAACTAATGGATACCCAACAAAAAACACATAGATGTGCTCTAGGATCAAATTTAGAATGATTTCTTTTAAGAGTAGAAGCAAAACATAAAGATCTAAATACTCAAAGTAAGGAATAACAAGGGGGTTTCTAAAAGAGACCTTTGTATGGTGTAATGTTATCAAATAAAGGAGTAAGAAGACGATTAATAAGATAGGTGGTAGTCAATATGGCATCCCCCCAAAAACTCAAAGTTAATGAAGATAGAAATAACAAAGCTTTAGCAACTACAAAAAAGGTTCTAGTGTTTTCTTTCTACAACATCATTTTATTGCGGTGTTTCAATGCAAGAGACTTGATGAATTATACCATGTGAATAATAAAAGCTAGAAAGAGTAAACTCACAACCATTGTCAATTCATATGATTTTGATTAGTTTGCCAAATTATGTATGGATTAGGTTACAAAAGGAAGGTATTATAAAAGACACTTCACTCTTAGAATACATAAGATATACCCATATAACTCTAGTAAAATCATCAACTATAGTTAGAAAATATCAATGACCTTGTAAAGTAAGAGTAACAAAAGGTCCTCAAATATCAATATGAACCAAGTCAAAGGCACAAGTTGTATTCTTAACATATAGAGGAAATGAATTACAATGTTGCTTTGCTAAAGGACATACAAAGCAATCAAATTTATTAAACGCCTTTCATTTTGTCAAATGAGGGGTATCTAAAGCAAAAGTGCCAAACATCAAATTGTTGTGGAATTACATGTAATACATGGGAAACAAAAGAAGGCTAAAATGAAACATATGACTTGTCAGCAACTTTACAAGAAGGATTAAAATCTTGTTGCAAAACATATAATCCCAAGCTAGCTTTTACTTAACCAATCGTTTTTTGAGTTAAAGAGTCAAAATCACAATTTTACTATTTATTTGAATACATAGAATCGATAGAATCGTATAAAATTATACAAAACTAATGAAATCATAAACTTGTAGAATCGTACATTAAAGTTCATAATTTTATTAGAAGTCTACACATAAGTGATTTTACATCTATTTTAACTAAGAATAACATTATAAAATTATAAACTCGTAAAATTATATTTTTGACTTTTGATTTTAACAACTATGATAGTATCTTTAGTGAATGTTATCAAACATTTACAGTCACCAAGAAGCTTAGACACAGAAATGAGATTAAACTTGAACATAGGAACAAATAATTTTATTAAGTAGTTTATTGAGTAACTGAACATAATAATCTTGAATTGGTATGTAAGTATGAAAGAAGTTAATGGAGCTAATAATATGATCACTTGCCCAAGAACCTAAAATCTAGTTAACAAAAGTATATGGAAATGAATTAGATATTGCAGATGATGCAATATCTACATCATGAGTAGAGTGAACTGATTCTTGAGAGTTAGAGCTTGCAAGAGTAGTGACTTGACAACCAATAGAGACATTATTAATAGGAACATTGGTAGACGAACTTAAATTATCTGAAGCATTTAGAAGACTCAATAGATAAAGCATCTAATCCTTTGACAAGTTAACACTAGGACTATTGCTATGCCTTATACTTCCCAGATTATCACTAACAAGAAGAGAGTTCGAAGAATTTTCATCCATATTCATCACCTGATTTGTGCTAAATATTCTTGACTTATTGAATTTGAAATGTGGAGGAAAGCCAATCAACCTGTAATACTTCTCCTTTACATGCCCCCTTTCTTTCAACAATAACTATAGAAAAACTCATTTTTCATCTTCTGTTCACCTAATGACCTTTGTTTGTTCTCTTTTTGACTAACCATGGTTGAAACATCAACTAACTCTCGAGGCATATTAGTTCTTTGAAACTCATCCCTTATAACTAGATTATACGCTTCGTCTAAGCTCGAAAAAGGCTTCAATATCAAAATTTGCAATCGTAGTGTAGAAAAATTCTCATTTAAGCCATTTAGAAAGTTATACATGTAGTCTTTTTTTTGCCATTCCAACAAATTTCTTAAAACAAGTTTGATTACAAGATCCATAATCACAATGCAACAAAGGCTTGTGATTTCGCAGTTCTTCCTAAACCGTATTTAATTTAGTAAAGTAATCGTTGACCAACCTATTTCCTTGCACAATTGTATTGATAAGATGATACAATTGACAAATTCGCGTATCATCTAACTGTAAGAATTGAATATTGAGTTTATCCCAGATCTCCTTCACTAAATTCATGTAAAGCACATTAGAGGTGATATGGAATGTAGAATCCATGCAACAATTAAATTGTTACACCAATTCTAAATCAAATACATTGGATCATCTTTTGTAGGAACTGCAATTGATCCATCAATAAACCCAGCCTTATTGCGAATTGAAAGCGCTAAGAGAAATGATTGACTCTAAGTGTTATAATTTAAGCCTATTAATATCGAAGCAATAAAAACATAATTCTGTATGTCTGAATGATGAATGTGGTAAGGTGATGAAATATCCTCTAATACATGAAGACTCAACCTTTAATACCATGATGAAGTTAAGAAGAATTTGGTTTCACAACAGATCAACTAAACTATAGAATGAAGGAGAAACTGAAAGGAAGATGAAGGTGGAAGAGAGGATGAAATGAACAGTTTGGAAACTTCATTTGTTAGAGTGTGTGTATATACATAAATAGAACTATACATTTAATATATATATTAGGTACTATAACTAACATAACTAACTATTGTTAACTACTATATGTATACAAGAGAAGAAGTTAGTAATCAGTAAAGTTCTTATTCATCTAACAATATTAGAGTTTAAATTCATCATCAACTTAATAAAGCTTGATGTATATTGAAGCTCAATTTGGAGTCAATTTGGTCGACAAGCTCATCAGTTTAATTATGTTGTCCTAGTTTAGCTAGATGAGTTGTTTATGTGGTTCAAGTATGAGTTTTGTCAATGTTTGTATGATTGTGTACATGAGACTGCTTGGTACACTTATGATTGTATTTTCGTCTTCATGAAGTGATCCATTGAGATAAATAAGCATATAATGAAATAGTACCATTATATGAAACTTAACCCATACAAATAAGAATTCCACTATACAAGCAATGATAATGAAAAATAAAATAAAATAAAGTAGACAATAGTTGGTTTAGGGTCTTCAAAGGCATAAGTGGGCTAAATGAGCCAACCTAAACTAGCTTACTTTGGCTCATAGGTGAAACGAGCTGGGTTTATTAGACCCACTTATTAAATGGGCCAAAAACACTTAGCCCTAAGTTGTTTTTTAAGCGAGTTAAACGAGCTAGTTTACGGGCCAAAATTTATTTGCATACCTCTATGTATAATCTATAGGAGTATAAGGTGTATGATGGTTTTAGGATGTTACAAGATAGGTTTCTAAAATAGAAATTTAGAAATATGTACCTATAGAATATAAGTAGGATCCTATACATTACTTACCTTGTACTCACTTACTCCTAACTAAATATCAATTTTCTTTGATTTTAAGGGTTGATTATGTATGTCTGTATGAATAAAAAGGTATTGTATTTATATTTTAAATAGTAAAACATTTAATAAAATGAGACATGACATAGTGATCGGCATATGCATTTATATACATGAGGTTAGAAAGGCCAAATTTCATTGAAGTTATATTCTTTTCAAGTTGCATTTATTTTTATATAGCCATCAAATTCATTTTCTTTTTCTTTTACATTTTTCACAATAACCAATAAAATTAAATTTTACTATAAAATAAAATTTAATATCATTTTTCACAATAATTAATAAAATTAATTTTCATTCCAACTCTCTAATTGCACAATTCTGTATTCTTCACTACTCACACAATTATGAAGATGATACATATACTTTATGTACGTAACTTTCATCACATTTTGACATAAGCAATTTAAAACACGCTTTAGCTTCTACTAAGGGCCCAAATAGCTCTTCAAGCTCAAATTTCTATGTCATTAATAATATATTATCTTCTTTTAGTGTCAGTAGCAAATAAATATGAAACAACCATTTTAAAAAGGTCATGTTATGAAGACTAAATTATTGAAAGTGACTCGGTTTGGAAGGGGTTCATAAATCAAACATGTAAAAGTATATCTGTATGGGTATTAAATATGATCATGTTAAATTTAGCTAGATAAAACATCCACATCAATTGATACTTGGATTAAGTGATAAGCTTAGATAATTAGGTCTAAATTTTAAGAGAACTTAAAAGGCAGTTGATTTGGCATGGTTGGAATAGGGATTGTTGAAGTTGACTACACCGATCTAACCTATCTCAACAAGCACAAGTACTTCGCAGAACCAAAATATCAAGCTCGGATTCTCAAAAGCCTATAAGAGAACTAGCTCATCTACTGATTGCTAATGGTGTGTTCTTAGGAATCATTCCCCCTTATTCCTTAAAGGATTCTCATTACATCGTTTACTTCATTAAATTGCGATTCCTAGGAATCGCAATTCTGTGAAAATAAAGACTAGCCATTCCTTTGGCCACAGCAAAGAATTGCAATTCAATAGCTTAATTACATCTCCTACCCTCTTCTCCTTATAGACTAAATCACCACCATTACCATTGAAGCACTCTAGCACCATTACCAACCAATGACTACACCAAATCATCTCCACTATTGAAGCACTTCGAAACCACCACCTACCAATGACCACACCAGATCACCATAACCATTGAAGTACTCTAGTACCATTACCTAGATGAAGAGGTCAAAGAGAGAGAATGATGAAGAGAGAAAAAGTCATAGAGAGAAAGTGACAAGGAGAGTGATGAAAAGAAAATTGAAGAGAGATGGTGACAAAGGGAAACTTCAACAAATCCATGACAAAGAATTGTGATTAGAGATGTATGATTATAGTTATGATTAAGGTTTACATGGAAAGGGAAAAAAAAAAAAAAGAGGGGTTGCAATAGTTGTTGAGTGGTCAAAGGGGCTAGATCCAATTGCGGTGTCATGATTTGAGATCTATTTGTGCTTGTATCCTCTATCATTAGAGGTGTGGTAAGATCTAATATGTGTGTGATGATGTGTGACGATTGAAGAGCTAAGTACAAGCGTGGTCAAATATGTTTTCGTGGCTTTGCTGGTGTGACAATGTAGGAGAAGATAATTGTGAGGAAGGTATAAGACGAGGACGATATAGTCATTTTAGATGTGTTACATGGCTATTCCTATGTGTTATTTTTAGTTAAGTGAACAATATAATAAGAATTATGGGCTTATTTAATTACTAACGAGTAGGGATTCCATCATGGATTTATGCTATTCGATGAAGTAAATGGACTATAAGATAATTCAATGCTAATCATCAAGCACTAGACTCTATAAAAACTCTTGAACTCTTCACTTTGAGGGGGAGATTCTCACACATTTTCGCATACAATAGAAGTAAGAGTCAGGTATCAACATTTTATGCTAAAGAATCAAACAGAGGTCAGAAAAACTAAAACTCCATAAGCATTCAACCCACTTTTGCTTTGATCTCAAGAATTGTATTTAACCCTTCTTTCGATCCTTCATTTGTTACAATTGCATCACCTCGTTGAAATTGCTTATTCCTTCTTAGTGTGTCCTCTGAAAGTCATTCTATTTGAAATTGTTATTTAAAGCCACTTCACTTTTTTGAATCACGTGAAGAAACAATCCAGCTACATGTATGTCAGAGGCAATTAGTAACGCTCCCTAGTGGTGTGTTTAAGTCATGACCCACTTCTGGTAATAAATCCTACTAGTTACTCTTCATTATTGAGTTTACCTCCTATCATTTCATATGCTTATATACTTTGTGGCATTGATATTGATTGAAAGGCATAGCTACCATAAGATAGGTTGATGGGACATGTGATAGTCTGTACATCAAAATCAGAAATCATCAACTTATCACTACACTGTGTATTTTATTATTTGGCGCCAGCCTTATCGTCTTGAATAATTTTTTTCCACTATTTTCGCTATAATTTGCACTAGATATTTCATCAACTTTCAGAATTTTAATGAGATACATCATCGATTCTTTAAATAAATAGTCAAATGAAGCACCGATATTTTTAAGAAAAGTGAAGAGGAATCAAACCCAGAAAAGTTATGATTTCTATTTCTATGAAATTTGCATGTATTACTAGTTTCCATAAGGAAAGGAAAATGACAAAAAAAAAATTGCTAAACGAAAGATTATCCCAATTGCTTAACCACATTAAGCAAAGCAATGGGGACCCAAAAGACAGCAAATAAATGAAGGATTAAACGAAAAATAGAACATCAAGACAAGACAACAACGTTATAGAATAAAAAAGGGTTACAATAAGAGATGCCCAAAAAAATACACGAGCCAATATATCAAAATTTTTTCGTTCCTAAATGTATTTATATTTATATAATTATTACTCGTATATTTTAGGAAAAAAGATAGGTCATATTGAACGTCGATCTCGAAAATAAAATAGTAGAAAATAAAGGAGGGCCATGATAGCTACAAATCCTAAACCAGAAGTACCAAATGTCCAGTTAGGTTCTCTGAACTTTGATGATGAAAAAGCTGATTTGAATTAATGACAAGACAGAGAATTTAAGGTGGGAAAAAGATAAAAGAGCATTGGAAGGTTATGGCATAGGAAGTATGTAGAGAACATGGGGTCTCATGTTCCTTCCAATGAATGGATTGGATTGTAATCTGTAATACTGTGTCAAAGAGAACTTTCCTTCCACGAATTTCCCATTGCATATGAGAGGGAGAGAGAGAAAAGGAATGAAACTGTGATATCATCGCTGGCATATTTTTATATATAGCTCTCTCGTTATATGTCCAGTTGGTGGGGAATGGGCTTGGCTGCATATGACACCAGAAAGTGTTGTTTCCATTCGTGATTTAACATGACGAAGTTCATAAGTTCTTTTCACATGGAAAAGTCATGGAAAAATTAATTGATTGATTGATTAATTATATACAATATATAGATATACATATAAAAAGCGTTGATAAAATATGGATATATTATATTTACTTAACTTTCAAAATATAGTTTCATCTCTCTGCAACTTTTAAAAATATAAATATACATCTAGAAGTTAATGTTAAAACCCTAAAACTATTATTATTTATAAACATGTTTTTCTCTTTTCTTTTCTTTTCTTTCTTTTTTCTAAAGAAGACTTGAAATTTTAGCCACAGTTGAGGGATGTATGTACTATGAAAAGTTATAGGACCATAAAGTCCAACTTAGAGAGTTTGAAGGGCCTATACTGCACCTAACTAATAATTTTAAGGATATAATTACAAATTATCCTGAATTAAAGGAGGAAAAAACCTTGTAACTATGTGTGAAAAGTAGTTAATGTAAAACTTTTTGTACATGTAATGCATCTAAAAGATTAAATCTAAAATAATAAAAGACAATTCTAGGATATAAGTATAATAATAACTTGGATGTGACTTTGAATTTAAAGTGATATGTTTTAGAGAGTCAAAGTCCATTAACTTTGAGATAACAAAAAAATGATTATTGTGTGAACTTAAATTCTATTCTAAACCATTCTCAACGGGTTTATATACTTGAGGAAATGCCTTTATGCGCAAAGAACCAAAAGGAACGCTCTTAGGCTGTCCATTAAGAGACAAGTTAACCTCGACGGTTAACCTCCAATATGATTTGATAGATGACGTTGATTACTAAACTCTATAAATAACTAGATTCATCATTTTAGCATCAAGAAATTAAGAGAAACAATATTGTGTTGTCAATTTATGATTTTGAAAGATCAAATTGAGTTTAAGGAGAACAACATATTGCATTCATTTCTAGGGTAATAGGGTTTGTGTTATTGAGCCCCTCCACTTTCATGCATCCATTTGAACTCCTTGAAATCGTTTCCTCCTTTTCCCTACCATTTTCTCTCATAATCATTTCTTGATAAGACACAATGCACACACATAATCATTGCAAGTAGATCCATACATCTATAAAAGACAAGTTGTATAGTTATATAAATTGATAGTATGGACTTCAAAATATAAAGTAAGAATGTAATTGAAAATTATGTTGTTTTTAAATATAACACGACAAACCATCGGCATTTCCAAGTTCCAACTCTTCTAACTTTTAGTTTATGATACAAAGTTAATATTTTTGTGGATTAATATTCCTTCTATTCTTAAACTACTCTATGATAATGATAGTTATATTATCATTCTACGTATTGTAAATGGATCGATTCAATATGATATGATTAAGAGGTTGAGGTCAAACTCAACTTAAATTTTTAGAATTTAAGCTCAATTAAGTTTATTTTGAGCTCAAACTTGATTTAAGTAAGCTCATTTAGACTGAATTTATCTAATATTAATATTTTTCTGTTGATTAAAATAAATATTTGTCTAACTCAACTTGATCTTGATTGACATTTTTGCTCAATACAACCTAACTAGGCTTGTGAATTAATTGAGCTAAATATCATAAAACTTGAATTCAACTCGATATGCTACTCAAGCAATTTGAACTTAAGCTTGACTTAACCATTGACAAATTGAACTTGAGTATTATTAAATTGAACTCAAGTAGCTTATTGATAGGTTAGCTTATTAATACATATCCCTAGTTGATCCTAAGTTTTAAAATATTATTATACTTAAGTCTTAAATTTTTTTTCTTTTTAATTCAATTCATCAACATTTACAAATGAGAACTTTTTTCTAACATAACTAAAATTTTTAATTAGTATTTGCCTTGTGGTGGCCTCTTATTCATTTACATAATTAATTTAATTTGACAATATAATTTTATACATTAATTAAATAAAATAAAAAAAAATTAAAAACACAAGAAAAGTAAAGGTTTGGAGGAAAAATAATTCACCAACCATTCTTAACTTTAGGATGGCTAGAACAAATGCATATTAATAATTAGGTCATAACCCACACATAAAAGTGGATTGTTCCATCCACCCCATCACTATTTTCGAAAAGAAAAAATAAAAAAAAAGGTTTAAAATCCTATGGATTGTGTGATCTGATTGTAATTTGATCGGGTTTTCTATCCCTTGTATTTTAAATTCAATGACAATGAGTGATCGTATGCTACCATAGGTGAAGTAGACAACCCACTCTTCTATGTCAAAATGGGACGCAATCCAACCATTAATTTGTGGCCATTTCGGTCACCCTCAGCATAAAATAATAGGTGTAGAGGGTTAAAAATTATTATATTAGTTATTGGGATAAGGTTGTTATTTATTTGGACTTGACTCCTTGGGCTAAGTGATAGGGCCTAAAGAGTCTAGTTCATTTTTGGATGATTTAGGGAGATTTAGCTTGGTAGGCTCGGAACAGGGATCGTTGAATCGATTCATCCGCCTCCAACTTTTCTTAAGCAAACTCATGCACTTATAAGGAGGCTATTAGCTTTAGGCTCATTAACTAGCTCATTATAAATAACTATGAATTGAGCAAGCTCCATCTCATCCATTGATCGCTTAAATAATCTAATAGATACCATCATGCCCAAGAGTCTATAAATACCCAGTATTTCCTCATCATTTGGAACTTTTAGAAAGATCGGAGAAACGGTGTTTCACTGTGAAAACTCTGCTCTTTAAGATCAAATAGCATTCAGGAAAAGAACCAATCTCATTCACTCAAGCTACAAGGTGAACGCTTAAGGTTCCCTAAGACTGTTTTGTTTGTCACTTGTGCATTTGAGACATTGAGATTATCTATTCCTCCTCCCTACCTTATTCTCACCCAATCATCCTCTCAGGTGATAATCTCGCTTCAATTCTTTGAAGCCACGTATAGTGCTACTCATGCATTACGCACATAATCACTCTAATTAAACCCTTACTTCTACATTTTAGTGACTCCACTAGGGAAGAGTGATTGTGGAGACATGACACCTCCTAAGAAGAGAACAACCGGTACGTCTAATACCACATCCTAAGAGCTTGACACTAATATTGAGCTTGTTGAGCAGAATCCACTCCCACTACTTAAGTATATTAGCTAAGACCATTTGGTGCCTAAGGCTTCTTTAGATTTCATATAGATAATGCGGACAATGTAGGAAGCCATGAGGGCTTTAAATTAGTTCATGGTTATGTTCCAACCCCTCTTTACCGGGATGGCTGCTACCGTTGTTGCACAACAAGGTATAGCTTTACCAAATCCTATGGTTGCTACACAACTAGGCGTTACTACCTTAACTCAACCAATTAATCCTTCAGCCATTGAGGAGGATCTCCATCAAGAAAGAGGCAATGAAACCCTCCCACCAAAACCTGTACGACAACCAACTCCTACACCGGATAATATAAGAGTTCCTTTAGGTGGCTCTTCATCTTCACTGGTGCCAACTCCTTCATCCAATCTTACCATCCCAATCTTGAGAGGATCTACTCCTTATCCTAATCTTGCCGCCTTTACTTCGTTACCTACGTCTACAGCTTCTATTCCAAGGATTTCCCTTAGAACAAAGGAAGACTTAGACATTTATATGAGAGAAATACAAGCTAGGTCATCTATGGGAGTACTAAAGTTGACACTCCTATATCACAAACACATTACAGCGAAGCCATATCCTAAGGACTATGTAAGTCTTAAGTTCATGCTATTCAATAGCAAGAAAGGAAGTGCAAAGGAATACCTATTGAAATTTATCGAAACTCTAGAGCCTTGTAGGCTTGATGATGACTTGAGGCTTAGAAAATTCTTCAAATCATTGATAGAGAAGGTATACACCTAGTATGTCAACCTCCCCTCAGGATCAGTTGATTCATTAAGGATTATGTGTAAGCTCTTCTTAGAGAAAATTTTCTCTACTTAGAGAAAATTTTCTCTACTTAGGAGTAAGTCACAATTATAGATATAGGAAGAATATGACCAAACCAGGAGGAAGATCTAATGGATTATATAGAGCGCTTTAGAGAAAGCGCTCTAAACATTCAAGATATTTGTAATGAAAGAGAACTAGTAAAGATCTATATTTAAGGGATATTATCTAAACATGCTGTGCACTTGGACAACCTTTCCCTGTGTTTTTTTGCTACATTCGTTGAGAATGTACAAAGGATAACCAACTTTGTTATGATGCAATGGAAGGAAAGCAGCAAGCTTAACAAACAAGTAATATTTGTGTCCTCGATTGGGAGTAAGGACTTTAATGCCAGTAAGAGACCTAAGAAAGATACAAAAACTCTTCTGTTTCCATGCCCAATGAGCAAGGTACATGCCATCCTTAACAATTGGCTGCAAGATAAAGCTATCAAGTTGCCAAGAGTTGAACGCCAACCTACGGAGAGTGAAAGAAGTAATTACAAATATTATCAGTTTCATAGAATAATAAATCATCCCACTAGGGGTTGTAGAAGCTTAAGAAAGATATTCCATGAAAGAATTCAAAATAGGGAGCTTGTCATCGAAGATAGTAACATTCGTAACAACCCGCTTCCAAGCTATGTGACTCATGTACATGTATTTTGAAAGTGATTAGTTATTTGTTAGGCATGAAAAATAAATAAATAAATAAAAGGGTTCAAGCTATGACATTACTTTTGTAAATAAAGAACAAACTTCGCTACTCAATAATAAAACTTTTATTATCTTACTCATATCTCCATTCTATATCTTACTCTCTTAAAGCCCAAGCAATAACCTAGCATCCTAGCCATTACACCTAAAGCTTAAGTGACACCTTGGCATCTTGGCTCTCATGCCTAAAGCCCAAGCAATGCCTTGGCATTTTGGTTTACATGCTTAAAGCCTAGGTGACACCTTGGCATCTCTTATGCCTTAAGCCTAGGCAATGCCTTAACATTTTGACTCCTATGCCTCAAGCCTAGGCAACACCTTAGCATCATAGCTTTCACGCTTCAAGCTGAGGTGACACTCTAGTACCTTCACTTCTACACTTCAAGCCCAAGCGACGCCTTGGCATCTCGGCTTTCATGCCTTAAGCCCAGCTAATGTGCTGGCAGCTCGGCTCTCATGACTGAAACTTAGGTAATGCTTAGCATCTTGGCTTCCATGCCTTACGTCCATGCGATGCCCTAACATCTTGGCCTCTATGACTTGAACCCAAGGCAATGCTCTAACATCTGATACTTATGCAAGAACTGTTCAAGTAGTGATATACTGGTAGATCCTAGCCTACCATGCTTTCATCTCACTTACGCGGGAACCACAATTGAGTGAAAGTAGTGATGGTAGCAAGGATCTCAGTCTGCTTCAAGAGAAACCATATGCTATAGCTTTATGGTGATACAATTTGCTTATGCACCCATCCAAGCTGTACTTTCATAAGAAAGGAAAACAAGGGATGAAAGAAAGACAACTTTTTCCGCTTGATTCTAAAATCAAAACATTGACATAATGATGTTGATTCTACAGTGCCGCTAAGACTTGCTATAGAACAAGCTTGCAGTGCGTGAATCCTAGTAAGGCTTGCCGTATGCGAGTCTTGTTATGCTTAAAGCCTATTGGGACCTGCTTCATTCAAGGCCTATTAAGCAAGATGCTCATTGCACTTAAAGCCTATTAAGGCCTACTGTACTTGAAGCTTACTAGGGCTTGTTGCTCTCGAAGCTTGCTCGTAGAAGACAACTCCTTACAGGAGGAACTAGCTAGCCTATACTAATTCCTGAAGTAGATTTTTAAAGTTGACTAGGGGCAATTAATTATGATAATGTTCATACCTAGAAAGATGGAAAGATAATGTATGAGCAAAAGACATGACTACAACATTTGAATAAAAGAAAAAAAAAAAGAGCATATGAAGTTACTTGCTTTTCCCATAACTTGGGCTTGGAACTTGAGACCTATCCTTCCTTCACTTCTCGAAAAAGTATGCGAGCCAAGAAGCAAAATAGGGCTTCTTCTTAGTGTAGGTAGCTTGCAAAGCACCTATTAAGGATGTCTAAAAGGTGTGCTCTTTATGAGTGGTTGTCGTAGCAATAAGGTTGGCTCGTCCAAAGCTGCGCAAATTCAATAATATAGCTACATCTTCTAATGTTGGAGTTATCTCCCCCCATAAAGTAATAAACGTATAGGTCTAAATACTCCAACGCGAGATGACTGCTCACCATACTTCCATTCCACTCATTTGCGAGAACCACAGTCAAGTAGAAGTGGAAATAGCACGAGAGACTTTTGCCTTCTTCAAAAATAGTCACATCCAACCACTTATCTCGAGGACACGGGATAAGTAGTGGACATTTATCTTGATGCACCAATAGTCCTCCAACTTCATTACTTATATGTTTCGAATTGGATTGGTCTTCATCTCTTTAGCTAGTGCAAGATCAATTTGTTTCCTAAGTAAAGAACATGGCAAATTTGAGAAAAAAAATGTTCATGGAAAATTTGAGAAAAAAGTATTCAATATAACCTTAAGCTATGAAGACAAGGTTTGTTGATGCAAATTTATTATAGGAAGTCTCCATAACAAATAGGTAGATGAGGAATATGTATATATATATGTATATACATGGGGAACATCTATAAGAGCATGAGGAAGTGGAGTAGAAATCACGTTGAAGCATAGACCGGACAAGGTGTTCCGTGAAGACTAATCACTTAATTAATAAATAAAGGAACTAAGTTGAGAAAGAAATTAATGAAGATAAGATGAGAATGACCACCCTTAAGTTGCATTCAGAAAGAATGGCTCTAGGATTCTTAGGACTTTATATTTGGAGTCACAAACAAAAAAAAATAGAAAAAAAATAGAAAAAAGGAATCAAGAAGCTAGTTTATAAATATTTTCTATGGATCATGTAAAGCTTCAGAAGTAATCAAATAATTAGCATATGAAGGAAGTTACGTCAAGAACAGTTTCTAGGATCAAAAGAACAAAAAGGAACTCATGAGCTCCTGTGTACACAATATGTGACAATAAAATCACAAGATTCTAAGATATTAATTTTAGTATTAAAAGATTTGCACATATCAAGAGATGGAGTCAAGAGGCAAGTATGCACACTTCCATAGGAATGAATAATTGTACCGAATGAGAGATTAATGACAGACAACAAGCTCAATCATTGTCGAAGTTTAATTGCGATTTGGAGTTTTATTTCACCTCATAAGGAATCAATGGGTAGAAATATAAGAACAAATATTAATAAGAGAATAAAAAAGTAAGAGCTTGCAATTTGAAGACTTGCTAAGCACAAGTAGAGAGAGAGAAGATGGGGGCATTCCAAGAAAGTTTGGGGAAAGATGTTCAATACCTGTTGTAAACTCTTTCATTAGAATTTCTATACATGAGTGGAAAGTTTAATCATCTTCATGTCACAAAGATTGTGGCAAATTGAAAGGGGAAGTTTGGTAACGTTAATACTATAAAAAAAGAAGAAGAAGAAAACATAATATGAATAGGGAAGGATGAAATCTAGTTGTTGCACATAGAGAGAAGAAGATTTTTGTCTAATCACATTCATTATGAAGCTTGAATTGACGACGAGAATTAAAAAATAATAATAATAAAGATTAAGAGGAAGCGAAGACTTGTTGCTGTTTGGTGCTAATACGATCAAATATGAAGTTGATAAAGTGAGGATCTGTACATAGGGGATTGAAAGATATATTTTAAAGATTTGGTTTCAAGATTCGATAAAGGCAACTAGATTTGATAAAATTTAAGTTATCTTTAGATATGAAGATATAACATATTTTAATCGGTTAAGGAGGATTTGGAGAGAGAAGAGAAGATTTGGAGCAGATATGAAAAAATCAATTTAGTTACTGAATATGTGTTGCACTAAAAAGAAGATAATAGGTGGCATGTTTTGAAAATAGATTCATGCATACAAGGATTGAACTTAAGATTTCTTGAATTTCAATACTCGTCCATTGCCAGCTAAGCTAGTTCTTGTCATAAACATATATTATATATTAAAAAAATTACATATGTACCTAAAAAAAAAAACATACCATACTACTGGGGCATTGCCCTTATATCCCATTGCTATCTCTACGTAACGCAACGTAATTCTTGCAATCTTTGCAAGAGGGAAAATATTGTCATTTCATTTTGTAACGCTCCGAAGCTCCACTCCACTTCATGACAATACTACCCTATTTACTAATATGAATAAGACACACATACACCCATATATGCGTGTATGTGTGTGTGTATGTATATATATATATGCATATAATATGGCCGGATGAGATGTTTTGAAAGCTTTAGATTTTTATGAATGCTCTAATGATTTTATTTATCTACCAATGAGCATAAAATAAGAAAGAAATACCAAGCAAAGCCATTACATACACATTATTTGGCAAATCAATCTCATAAGAGCAATAAGTCAATAGGGCGATATAAAGGCATATTGAAGTATATGGTTTATGGTAGCAAAATAAATACCAGCATATCATGCTCAGCTCACCAGTGATCTTAAAGATGCATCAATTATGTAGATATTGGAAGTAATTGAGTAAGCAAAGTCAACATTTAGTGTATCTACATAACAGTTAAAGAAACAATTTCTAGAAATACTTAAACCCCCCTTAAATGTGTCCAAGGGGCTTTTGGTCATGGAGCAAAATGTAGAGAGCTAAAAATTATTATAATATCTATTAGGATAAACCCATTATTTATTTAGGCTTGACTCCTTGAGCTAAATGATAGTACTTAAGAAGTCCAGTCTATTTTGGGATAATTAAAAAAGATTTAGCTTGATGGACTCAGAACAGGAATCGTTGAACCAGTTTGTCTGCCTCCAACCTTTCTCAAGCAAACTCATGCACTTATAAGAAGATTACTGGCGTTAGGCCTATCAGTTAGCTCATTCTGGATAACTATGAATCAAGTAAGCTCTATCTCATCCATTGATCACCCAAATGATTCAACGGATGCTATCATGCCTAAAAACCTATAAATACCCAGTATTTTCTCATCATTTGAAACTTTAAGAGAAATCGGAAAAACGGTGTTTCATTGTAAAAACTCTACTCTCTAAGATCAAATAGTTTTTAGACAAAGAACTGATTTCATTCGCTCGAGCTATAAAGTAAACGTTTGAAGTTTGCTAAAGTTGTCTTATCTATCACTTATGCATTTGAAATACTAAGATTGCCTGTTCCTCTTCCTTGTTTTATTCTCACTCAATCATCCCTCTAAGTAATAGTCTCGTTTAATTTCTTTGAAGTTACGTATAGCATACTATTTACACAACAATTGAACCCCTATTTCTACAATGGCAAAGAACCACTTATGGGGATAAACGATTAGCTAGTCTTCACTTGGTCATAGGGTAAGATGTGTTATTTTTTTCATTTTCAAATATTTTTTCTTCTCTTATTATTATTATTATTTAAATAACTTGATTATATGGATATATAAATTAGAAGCCATCAAGTGCTAATAGAAAAATTAACAATTCATAAATTTTATTAAATGTTGAGAATTCAAATAGAGAATTGGTCAAACATTTAATACTAAAATCATACATACCCTTTAAAATGGCAAATTGTACACATGTCGAGTAAAAACCTTTTTTAAAAAATAAATGTTGAGATCTTTTTTTTATTAATAGAACATTCGTGTCATTATAAGCTGTCCTCTGTCGATAGAATCAGACAGCGTTTTTCAATAGGAATCATAGCCCTTATCCTAGGTTCCCATAAATAGCGCCATCCTGACGTTTGTAACATTGTTGACACATACTATCTCTCTATACACTACGCTTCATCCTATTAATATACCTAACTAGGAGTCTTCAATGTATTCTCTCCAAATCAAGAATCTGGCGTTCCTTTGACTTAATAATCAATGGAATCTCCTGGCACAGAAGAGAACAGCAGTAGTGAATCAGGATGGACAATGTATATAGCTTCACCCATGGAAGAAGATGCTGCAGCTGAATGCAGCGAGGTTAGCTGGGCTAATGACAACGATAATGTTGCCAGTCGCAGAAGTAGTAAAAAGGGTGTTGATGAGAGCGATGATTCAATGGATTCCGATGCTTCATCGGGTCCAAGCCATCTTAATCATCAGCAGAATAAGCATGGGAATGTAGCAGACAGCCATGAAAAAGATCGTCGCCAGTCAGAGAATTCTAGTAAGTGGTCATTTTTTCAGAAAAAAAGCAAACAAGAAAAGAAAAAAGGGAAAGGCAAATCAAATAAATAGAGAAAGGTCCATAATGCTTCTTGGAAGCTGTTGCTAGTTTCTTTTAAGCTTCCAACTTTACCTTAAATTATAAGGAATTGATGTACATGAAGAGTGATAAACTTTTTTTTTTTTTTTTTTTTTTTTTCTTGTAAAACATCGTTCCTAGTATGGTCTATCAAAAGGGATGAACATAGATAGATACAAAGGAAGAGTGGGAATTTCTGTTTCCTTGTTTCAGAAGAACGAAGGATGTGGCCTTTTTCCTTGGCAAATATGTAGGTGCCTGCCTGCCTCTTGGGAACTTCCAAGTTCCGGCTTCCTCCGGGTGGCTCAAGTTTGTAGAGTCCATTTCAAGGGAGAAAAGATAAGCTGCATATAGAAATAAGTGCATCATCTATCGAACTTATGACATACAGAAAACCAAAATCTACATTTGTTTAGGATTTTTTACGTGTGAACTCTAATATCCTATGTGCTTGTAAATTAATTGAAGATGCATATGAAAATAGGTACCACCAATTGCATCTATAGCCATTTCCATTTCATGGTAATAGAAGTAGTAAATATGGGGACAATTTTCTGGTTGCAGTTGGACCTATAGTGGATTGATACAATGTGTACATGAATCTAATAAGTAACCAAGTTAATGAGTGGATAAATATTTGTCTGTCAATCTGTCCTTTATCATGAATTTTCCGACTAAAATGAAATAAAAAAAGGCATGGTGATTAACAGGTTTCATCAGGGTATGTTTTGAGTTCATTACAACAAGGGCTGCTTTGTCAAGCTCACTTTTCTCCAAGAGAAGCAACACCTAAAAAAAAGAAGAGAGAAAAAAAAAAAGAAGAAGAAAAGTGGGAAGTTACTAAGTGGAGTCACTCATTCAGTAAATTCGATGGTTTAATGGCTTATGACTAAATTAGCCAGATAAGCAATTTTTTGAACCATCAAAATTTCAATGGGAAGCTCCACCTAACAAGTTTATCCATGAGAGGAAATACAGATATAATTTTATATTCACTGTTAAGATTAGCACCATAACTATCTGATTTATAAATTTGATGCCATCCTATATTTTTTAATTAACTATTAGTATTACATGTTCTGTACTTCATGCTGTTAGTTGACTTTTATTGAATTCCATCATAAAACCAAAAAATGAGTCAAAAACTGAAATTATGGTTCCTATGCAAATTTAGAGTACTTTTTTAAAATTATTCCTTTTTTTTTTTTCCTTCCTCCATGAGAAGTGAAGAAGAATTTGCTTTGTGCATCGGGTGTTGAGCTGTGAACCAACAAGGGGCACATGAACCTGGAAAGCAAAATGATCAATCTAGAAAGACAAATGCCAACTATCCATACCAACACCACTTTATGTAAATTATCTAATACAACAATTATGGAAATAGAATTCAGCAATAGCCTAAAAAAGACAGATTGCAAACGGAACCAGCTTGGCAGCCACATTCTATGTGCTGTTTAGTAAATGATGCTACAGGTGTGTAGAATTCCTGCTACACATGTTAATCAATCACCTTTAATTAGTTATAATAATTTTCCTAAATCAGACATATATTAATCAAGTATTTAAGGAAAAAAGAAATGAATTTCAATTGTTTTTAGCAGAATGTCTTGTCATGCTTTGGACCATTCTTAATATACATTTGGAAGAAATGGAAACCTAATAATAGATCACCTAAATCATGAAGGGCTTGAAACAGGGAGATGCAATTATTAGCATCCAGCAAATGTATAGAGGTGGACTCATGATGCAAATTTTTAATAGCTATGACACTTGGCATTAACGGGTATAAAGCAGTGGTTGTAAAAACACCAGATGGCAGTGCCAATGTCCAATGTACATGCCCGCACATTCTTGCATAAACCGATACATAAGTAGACGCCAATTGGGCAGTCACAGGAGAAGAGTAATAAACAGGTAAAACGGACGCGTAAATCTTCTCGCAAACAAACAGTGAAAATATGATGAAAATGAACAAACTTGGGGGGCTGAGAGGAAGGTGAGGAAAGTGGAAACAAACATTATAGGATTTCCCATGTTCCGGTGGTTAGAAAGTTCCACATCAATCAGCTCTGAAGCATATAACTCAAAGCCTCAATCATTTCTCTCTAATGAGCACTTTTAACCTGCAGAGCATAAAAGGAAAGTTTCTCACATTATACAAACGCCACATTGTTTGAGAAGATGAATTTTTTCTTGGAGAAAGGCACGAGACAGAATCAATCTTTTTATCACCTTTTCAATGGATATCACTTGTGAGTTTTGACTCCTATACGAGCCTTACGATTTGATTTTATTGCCTTTAAAATTTTAAGTTTTCTTTTTTTTTTTTAATTAAACCAAATTTTAAGATGAAAATTTAAGTTTAATAACAAAGAAAGTAATCATCTCAAAATCCATTTAGTAATGACCTATTTGAGTCAAAAAAACAGATAATGGCACTCCTCCCTGCATATTTAGATAACTAACTGCTTACCTGCGCCTCTAATTTCTTCTTTCTTCAAAAATATAATAAAAACAAAGAGGTAAAGCCAAGGGGGGCACTTTAGATTAGGCAGAGAAGTTTGGGGTGCCAACAACTAAACTTTCCAAACAACATCTTGTCAATATGATCACTGGTCCCAACCAAATTCAGTGAATCCCAGAGGAATACACATTTTGCCATGTTACAACAAAGTGCAATTAATGAGGCTAAACAGAAAATCCATCTTCTTTAGGGACATCACCTGCTAAGAGAGTAACAGACCATTGGCAATCGTATTGAATTAAAAGGAAGAGTATTGTCATAACAAGCTAGAGGGAGTCTCTTTCAGGTATTATCCAACAGGGCAATACAGAAAAGAATTATTAAATTATCTGACATTTCATCAAGAAAGAAAAGAAATAGCGAATCAATTTCAGTAAGCACATCTGCTCGTATAAATGAAATTAATATCGACATAAATGAAAAATAGCAACTATAATATAGCAAAAAAAAGGTCCTAGTCCTAACTCTTACTAGCAGCAGCTTAGATGGATGTTTAGCAGACATCGAGAAAATAATTCATCAACGGGAATGGGACAAAGGTACACCTACATCTTCGACTTTCCTGCCATCTTGTACCACATGTTTATTCTCTTCTTTGTATGAGTGCAGGCTGAACTTGGACCTAACTATCATGCAAAGTCTCCCTTCTGTAAGTATCAAAATAGGAAAGACTAGATGACATACAGAAGTGCTAATACCCCAGTTTATACAAAGGCACGCAAACCTTCGTCAGGCAGACTGCTGCTTGATTATATCTTTTGCAAACTCTGGATTCCAAGAAGATTAGGAAAATCACTATTTCTATCACAAGCCTTCTTAATTTGGTCGAGGTAAACAGGCCAGAGAATGCAACCTCCTTTCCAAATCACAGGTAATTCCCCCAATATTAAGTTCCATCCCTTCTGGTGCTCTATGCACGTGTCAAATTCATGCCCTGTGAATAATTACATATCTTAGAGGTGTAGAAAAGCCCAACATACATCATCAATTAGCTTCACAAGGGTATCATGGAAGCCGCCCAAATGAATACTTTGGCAGCTTCTATTATTTCAAATTTAACCCACTAAGAAACGTTGCATTTAAAGAGGAAGCAACAAAGGCAGACACAACAGATAGTCTGGCAGCCTGATAAATCCACTTACCTGTTTCTTTTATACCGGTCTTGTCTAAATCCTTATCATGTTTGATTCCAAATATATTTGCAAAGCTTTCAATCTGTTAAGAAGCTTCCTTTGTTTTACTCTGAGGAGACCCATTTCGGTTTTTCATTTGACAGCTTCCTAACTGATTTTAGCATATCAATGGCCACAGAAATCAGTTTTATACCACCATTTTCAGTACCATTGTGAACCATCTTTACAAAATCACCTGACCCCACAAATGGGCCACTATGGGAACTTGAGCTGCCACTTCAAGAAGAATATCCTTGATATACCTGTATGCTTCAACAGAACCTCTAGGCATCATGGTCCATTCTGAGCACCTTCTTCCTCACCTCAAACTCCCACTCCAAGGTAAAGCAAACCCAACTAGGCTTTGTTTCTCTCTTCTTCCGTATTTTCACACTGCAATCACCATCTCTGTGTATGAAGAGTGTCTTTATAGTTTGATCTACAGGAGCACTGCCCTCGACAAGCACAATTATAACTCATGGTTTCTAGATTGACTTTACAAAAGATTTAGGATCATGAAAAGCAAAAACAGGAAGATTTCCTTCCTGCTTGGCTTGCTCAACTGTCTCATCAACCTTTCAGGTGGTTCTATGATAAACAGAGATAAAATCCTCCCTACACAATATTTAGAGCCAAATTTTCCCATTAGAGACAGACCACCAACCCTGCTCCTTGTTGGCTGCAAAGGTGAACCCATGTGTCCCGTGTCCATGATACAACATTGTTGAACAGCTAAATAATTAGAAATTATTGACAAAAAAAGTCCCACAAGTGTATGTACATTCAACTTTAGTCAATTTAGTGTTGCAGACTTTTATTTTTTGTAATTTCATGTACACTTTCAATTTTAGTCTCCATTAGCAGCCAATTTACTAGATGATTCATTTGCTAACGGGACATCTACCTAGCACATTTTGTAGCACATGCAATGGTGGAAGCCGACTGGGACTTTGAAAACACTAAAATGCCTCAACAATAACTGCTTACCTTTTCCTGATCCAAGGATGACCAAGACATTTACTCTGCCTGTTTTTGAGATATAAAATTCTGCATCTTTTTGCATTAAGAAATCACTTCTTCAGAGAAATAAAATCAACATCAATTCCCTTTCATATCTTATTAAGTTGAGTATTGGACCCCATAACCACCTACTTTTCTTCATCTTCTTCTGAGGATACTAAGTGTTCACCTGCTTCCTTTTTTCAAACATTTGCAGCTATAATAATTTCCTGCATCTGTATGCATTCTTATACTAAGGATCAAACTTTAAATGCCCATTAATGATTAAGAGAATTTTTAATGTGTTTCATTGTTTTCATGTTTTCTAATAAAAACAAGGTGTTCCAAATGTATTCTATTACTTGTGATTTTATTTATCAAAAATGTATGTAGTCCCACATTGAGGTTGTTGACAAGATACTTTAAACATAAGCTCTTTAGACTCACCCAAATCTGATATATCTCGTAGCCTAGAGCTTAACCATATGAGCCTAAACCTTAAACTTGAATGGACCAATCTAAGTCTTACAATAGTTAGAATGTACAAGATAAGGATGAAACAACCACATCCTAAATAAGTAAGACACGTCAAGCATAATAACTCCACTCTCCTACACTTGTAGAAAAAAATCTCTACTGTCAACTAATCTCTAACTATCAACTTCATTCTACTATAAATACTAGATTATTATCTAATAATAAAACTCTTTATACTCTGCATACTAAGCTTGCATATTACTCTTAAGAATTACATACTCTCAAGAACTCATTTCTAACTTAAATATCAGAATAGTTATGCTGAACCCTAATGTCCCCTCACTGTGTATTATTTTGCAAGTCCTATACGTACGAAGCCCAAACAATTACCAACAAGAACTTTGAGGAGACCTCGTCCTCCTGTACCTAAGGGGGATCGCTCCTAATAGACTTTGAACTAAAGAGATGCAACAACGAAGAGGAATCAATCTCACCTTTATTGGTTAACATGATTGTAGTACTCAAAAAAGAAATAAACACTTTGAGAAAATTTGAAAGGTTTCAAAAAAAGTTTGAGTCTGATAATGGCAAAATAAAGAGATTACTGAGAAGTGGTATTGCTTTGTGATCCTCATATTTATAAGTAAATCGCCTGAGAAGTTGTACAGGTAGTTATAAGGATTTATATAAATACGAATCCCTTGGAATACTATATAACAAACACGTAGAAAACATTTTGATCAAACAATCACCTTTAAAAGGCAAAAGGTATGTAGCTACACGTTAGTTTGCTATATCACAACATTTGTCATGTCACATTTAATGCACAGAATACAGGTGAACAAAAATCACATTTTGAAAAAGTTTTTTCGACAAGAAGCTTCTTCAAGGCACATCTAACTTCCACTGGATTAGCATAATAAAGACATGATGCAGTTGTGTCTACTCGATCCTTATCGGGCATTGTTCGAACAAGACCTATTCGTAGCTTTAAAGCACCTGCCTAATGAATTACAAGGGCGTCATACTCTGATGCCCCAACCTAAACCTTACTTAAGGCTCCAACACTCCACTTCAAATCTCTTGACCACTCATGTTTATCTTGCCTTGAATACTTTTGGCTTAGGTATCCACCATCTCGGACACCTCCACCTCGGCTACCTTCTAGTTCGAACCTATGCACCCACCACATCAGGCCCATAACACCAAGTCGAATCTCTTCAAGTTAAATCGGTTACACCTAAGCAGCCCATATACGCCTTCTTCTTACCTTCGCCTTAGCAATGAGAATGCAGGAGGTAAGTGTTAACATAACACTTTAGACTTAAGCCCTTCAAACTCAACCGAATCCAATGCGTCTCGTGGTTTAGGACTTAACCTTGTAGACCTAAGCCCTAAGCCTGAATGGACCAAGCTCAGTAAGCCTTGCAACGCCTAGAATATACAAGATAATGATGAAATAGCCAAGTTTTGAATAAGTGGAACACGTCTAGCATAACAACTCTACTCTCATACACTTACGAGAGAAAATCTCTCCCACCAACTGACCTCCAACTGCCAACTCCACTTCATTATAAATATTAGGTTACTACTCAACGGTAAAGCTCTCTATACTCTGTATACTAAACCTACGTATTACTCTTTAGAATTCCATACTCTTTAGAGCCCACTACTAACTTAAGTATCAGAATGATCACGCCGAACAACTCCCCAACATTCCCTCACTATGTATTATTTTGCAAATCCTATACATGTGGAGCCCAAACAATTGCTGGTAAGAGCTTTGAGACAACAAAGGTGTACCTTTTTTCTTCTTTAACAAAAAAATGATGAGGCGTGGTCATCATATACACATGGAAGTATGATTGAAAGGTAGATTTATGCTCAACCATAGGGATAAATTTATGAAGGATCCACTAAATATTGCTCATGTGGATGGAAAAATCGATGCCATATAAGTAGACATATGTGAGTTTTCTTACAATTTTTAAAAAAGCAAAGTTGATTTTAGGACTTGGATTTAAGGGCATTGCAATAGTATAGTTTTTGAGGATGAAATTTCTAATGAAGATGATAATGTTGCTGAACCGAAAGAAGAAGAAGCTGATGATTTTGAAGGTGGAGGGATTTTTAGTAGGGATGATTTTGATAAGGAGTTGTTAGAGGATAAGAAGAATATGAAGGAGTTTAAGGAACCATAACTGAAAAGGGTGCACATAAATTGTAAACCAAGTAAAGGAGACAGTAAGTTCAAATAATCCAAGTAAAGATGATGATTTAGACATTGACTATGTGGAGGGTAGGTTTTAAGGAGGCTAAGAGAAATGCAAAGAAGTTTAAGGAGGTATTTTAGCAGAAGAGGGTATACATAATTAGTAGACCAAGTGAAGGTGATAATGAGTTCCAATAATTTGAGTGAAGATGATGATTCATTCATGGACCATGTAAAGGGTAGGACTACAAACGACTTTAATGGATAAGGAGGAGGAAGCTAAGTCTGAGTATGCTACAAATAAGAATGACTTTGAAACATATAATCTAAAAGAGTCTAAGGAAATTGTAACTAAACATATCCTATTGAACAAAGGGAATTCAAGCTTAGAACAAACACCCGATAGCATATCAAGGTCATGCATATGATAGTACCCTCTTTAGTGACATTTGTCATGACCTCTTCTTAGATCCACCATCATCTCTCAAGTTGTGTTGTCCTTAGCATCACCACTATTATCATCATGAACAGTTGTGCACTTGGTTAGCATAGTCCCCTCTTCAATTGTCATGACCTCTTTTTGGTTGATTTGAAACCAAGGATGGACATCAAATTCCACCATCTACTTTTGATGTAGGTGTTAAGTATGCTCCTCTAGCATTAAGAATAGTGTACTCTCAAAGTATACACCAATAGTACCATACACTTCTACAGCATCTTCTCCATCAAAACCACTTTGAGAATAGCAATCGTTTGTAACTTAAATTTTGTTCAAATTCCAAAGAAAATAGACAAAAAAAAAAAAGAGTAGGCCCTAAGTAGCAATCATACATATTGCATGACAACAAGGGATCTTAATCAAATCTAATTCTCCATAGATGTACATTTGGGATACTGGTTCCACAGTATATGCTTGTCCATCACATTGATTTTCAAACTCGAAGACCAATAAAATGTGCTTGCTACCACCTTACTTTTCTCTTATTTTAATCCACTCAATTCTTTAGGCAAATATTCCTAACCCATTTTCCATATATTAGCTATTGCTTGTGACTCTAACTCATGATCATCACACATATATCCTCAACATAATCGGAATGAAGTTACACATTGCCTTAATTATGCAATCGTCAAAAGGCTCATAAAGCTTATAGTCTACCAAATTACAAGAGACATCAAGTTTGAAGAAAGCTTTGATCAATGCCTTAGCTTTGTCTTCACTAAGTATTTCAAGCTTTGGGATCAACACCTAACAATCACTTGGAAGCACTAGCAAAGCCTAATTCCATCATAAAGCCATTTAGAATATTCCCTTGAAAAAAACTCATGGTGCTTCTTAAACCTCTTTATGTAAACATGGGGAATAAGATTGTAAAAATTATATGTTTTGACAGCTAGTTGTGAACATTCCCTCTCATCATATCTCTAAGCATACATCAAAATTGTAGAACCCTGGTTTTTATGACATAAATGTTCTGCATAACCCTGTAGCATTGTGTACTCTTTCTTGTAGGATCTCATTAAAACATCATGCACTTTCCCCCGTAGCTCATTGAAATTGATGGGTTGTCACATTTGACACTCATCTCCACTTTAACTAATCCTAAAAATTCTAGCTACTTGATGCTTATCAATTCTCATGTTATAGGTAGTAATATCTTGGCCAACAATCAACTCTTAATAGACCTATTCATAAGAAAGATACCATACATATTCTTATATTACATATTCAAGCGAAACAGATTTCTTAGCTTGTCAAACGAATCATACACAAGGCACGAATAATCATCTCTCAAACACTTGATTATGACTCTAACTCTCTTCCCATTGTCTCTTGCAAACTTGGATTCCCCTCATTCAACAATATATGTTTGGTCACAGCATTCTCAAACTCTTCAATGCTTTCGAACACCATACTTACCACAAATTGGATTTCCCTATCATTTGGATTACGTATTTCAAAGTCATTCTTTTCTTCTTCCTAACATTTTCAACCTCATCTTCCTCCTCTTAATCCAAAACAAATTCATCAGCGATCCCACCTTCCCTTTAGTCCTTTTTTGATCTATCATCTTCACATGTTATCCGACCCATCATCTACTTTACTTGGTTAACAATTCATGTACACCCACTTTAGTCACAATCTCCCCAACACCCTTTCGCAATTCTCCTTGCCTTTAATAATTCCTTATCTAAATCATCCCTACTAATTCCCTTCTTCCTCTAAATTATCAGCTTTTCCTCCTTTAATACAGTAGCGCAATCATCATCACCCTCTTCATTAGAAATTTCATCATCCATCTTCCCTCCTTTGAGTGAACCATCTCACCAACAAATCTAGAATGTTTTGCATACACTTATGCTTCCATTACTCCACAACAAATTGAACATTTCAAGACCATCAATCTCATCATTAATAACTCACAAACCATTGATTAGACCTACATAGGAAATGTAAAATCTAACTACCTCAATGCCATCACATCCAAGTTCTAAAATTAACTTTGCTTTAGCAAATTGTAGAAAAATTCACCTATATCCACCTATATAACGTCATGTTTGCCATCCACATAAGCAACATTTGGTGGGACTTTCACAAACCTATCCCCATTGTGAACATAAATCAACCTCTCAATTGCATCTACATGTGATATATCATGACCATACCTCACAGTATTTTGCTGGAAGGAGGGGAAAAAAAAGGCACCTCAATATGGACCATATACATTTTCATGAAACAAAACAAAAGCAAAAAAACACATTAAAAATTCTCTTACTTTTTAGTGAGTCTTCAAAATTGGATCCTTCATTTAAGAATGTAGACAAATTTAGGAAATTATTATAACCACAAACTTTCATGGTAAATGAAGAAAAACAGTTGTAGTCAAACACTTACTTTCCTTTGAATAGGAATGTAATAAGAAGAAGATAAATATAAGAAGGGTGGATGTGGGGTTCAACACTTGACTTAATGAGAAATGAAAGGGAGCTCATAGTGACTTTGTTTCTTTGAAAAAGTGGTTGATCAACATAGGAAGATGGAGATTTTTATTTATTAGAAATGAAGAGAGGGCAGGGGGTGGATGTCTTATGAGAGAGAAAAGGTAAGCAATTATTACAAGCGCATTAGTAATTTTATAGTTCCCATTAGCTTCCACTATGACATGCGTAAAAGAATGTGCTAGGTAGATTCCATGTCAAAAGAAAAGAAACATTTGTTATAGGTCCCACTAAAGGAGACACCAATATGAAACTGAATTGAAAATTAAAAATAAATTGCAAAAAAATAAAGGTTTAGACACTACATTGCAAAAAATTAGAAGGCATAGGCACAACTACTTTATCACAAAAAATCATACAAGAATAAGCTTCACATCTCCTAAAGTTAGTGCTATTACCAATCCTAATAGGTGAATTAGCCATGCATTAATCAAGCCTTAACATGCTTATGTTTAGCAATAAAATTATGGGTATTCAAACAAAAACTAATTTCTGATTTCACAAATGAATAGATAGAAAGACTCAAGGTAAGCATTTATTCTTTAATGAGAAGTAATCCCTAGGTCTCCAGTTTCATTTGTCCATCAATGGCATGAGTGTGGCTGAGGGTAACAACACTGCCCTTTTCCCTACAGTAGTATTTTGCAACAAATCCAACACTCAAGCCTTATTCTCAATATGTTGGAATGGATCAATTCCCTCCAATAGAATCTTATTAGGGGCAAATTTTTAGCTAAACCATATTTCCATTACAATAAGCATACAGTAGATGCTGTTAGGGCTAATATAACTAGGATCTCTGCAAAGGACGTAGCATGTGATTTCAATTATGCCTTCAGATTAAGTTGGACAAAGACTATATGCTGGAAGGTATCTGAGAGTTCAATTCCTCATGTTGTTAAAGTTTGATCCGCAGCAGAATCATTGATTAGCTACCCAAAGAATTACATTGACCTAAGATGCATTGTTCCTATTTTATTATCAAACACCACATTACGGGCAATATTACCCAGATCTACCAATGACTTAGAACTTACGTATTCCCAAAACTACAAGAACAACCAAGACAGTCCAACCAGAAATTTCTCGGCAACACAAGTCCAAAAAATTGTATAATAATCCAATATAGGAGTGATTCCTAAATCTTTGGTTCAATTTTGTTTCATTTTCCCATCTCAATCACATTCAAGACATACCCAAAATTAATGTTTAGAAAAAAAAAAAAAAAAAGAAAAAAGAAAAAAGAGAGAAACTTGACAATACGTGAAATGTGCATGCGGATAAGTAATTAACCAGAGCAGAAATAACTGTAAGTGCTGATCACGAGCTACACAGATTCTAATATGAGCATATGTCACATACATATTATCAAGAAATGTAACTGTCATTAGTAGATTGAAACAAACCTTATTATTTCAATGATTTTTTACCACATAGAACACTAGAATTATAGTCTGGAAATTTAAAAACAGAGAAAAACCAAACCTGAATAGAAGCTTCTCCTTGTAATTGTAATCTTGAGACAAAAAAGCGAAATGCAGAAAACAAGTATATTTGGGTTTCGTTAGGAGATAATAAGGCGTGTGAAAGTGTGAGGAAGTACAACTCGCACACCCAGATATATATCGTCTGCTAATATACGACTAATTAATATTTGAATCAAAATCTTTTTCGGCATCATCCCATTTCGAGGATTCATAGAAACCCCTCGGATGGTTCCACAATCTGTTCCCTTCCAAGCTAACGACGCGAGTTCAATTCTCGTTACCCGCCCTGTTCTCTATTTCAAATAGAATAAATTCGATTTCTAAAATGTATATTATAGAATGTTCTAGTGGTTTTGCGTTTTGTCCAACATACCGATGAATATACGGAGGCAACATACGGAAGACTCGTGATTCATGGAAGGGTTTAGTCACGTGGCCTAGAATTGACAAGGATGCCACGTCGTAGTATCTGGTTAAGAGCAAGTCAATCGCTGGTTACCTGGCATATTTATCGGTGGTTAAGGAACCAAATCAGCATTCCTTGACCGATTCCCTGCAATTACGTGGCGTTGCTTCATCATCAAAAGTTACTCCAACAAGTAACCGTGAAACATAGTTTTTTTTTTTTCCCGTTTTTTCGTTTTGCTTTTTAATATTTGATGTTTTAAAATGTTAATATTGGTGCCCGGGGAGCATTCGCATCCCTCACAATCTCATTTATAATTTCTAAATAGTACAATAATAATTTAAAAATCTCTTTATTTAAGAATTTCTTAATTTTATCTATGAAATTTTTAAGTATAAGTTCTTAACATTTATTTTTATTATTTATGGTACCAATAATACAAATTTTTAATAAAATCCATACTTAACACAAAATAATAATAATAATACTATAGGACCTGTGCAAAAAAAGACCTTCATCAAGGACCAAAAGAAAATGAAGGATCTAACTCATTGGATAAGGACCTCCATATGAGCCTTCGTTCTATGAACTTACGCTAAGATCCTGTAATGATGATACTTTAAAAAAATTTAAAAAATTATTAATTAAGGAAGAAACTCGAGATAAAATTGGATGTTATTTTTTCTTTAAAAAAAAAATAGAATTTCTTAATATGTTAATGTGGCATTTAAGAACATAAGATGGTTTCCTTAAGAATATACATGGTCTAATAGAATTGTGTAAGAGAACTAGATAACATAATATGAGAAAATAGTACAAATTTTTCCTATCATGTCTATATTGGATATGAATTTTTATAATAAAAAAAGATTTAAAAAATTTAAAAAGTAACCATTTGTATTGTAAATTATAATGAATTTCAAAATTGTGATTTACAAACTTAGAATAAGATTATATTTTAAATTTTAAAAATATATTTATTTTATAATATATGAAATAATTTCTTATACCATCAAACATATATGTATAAATTTTTTAATTTTTATCTAATACTCAGACTCTTTTTTCCTAATATATGTACTAAAATTTTTATTCATATTGTATCATAAGAGCATAACAATCACTCGATATCTTAGACTTAATCTGTTTGTAATGTAATTTACTAGGTACGGTGGATTTGGAGTATTAAATTTCCCATGAAACAAAACTTTTTTGGTGCTTATAAATAGACCTAAGCTCTTAGGGTTCAATTGTTTAATGATTAGGTTAGGCTCGTCCACTATAGAGTTAGGCCATTTCAACGACTCAACGATCAACCAATCCCAAAATTAAAAAATATATATAAATATATAAATTATAATATACTATACATATATACTATATATATAATGTAAACATACTATATATAATATATAGTATACAATATATATAATATAATGCAAATAAGTATATATTATATATAATAACGAATAGACTATATATATACACTATATATAATATTAATATGTATTGAGGAAAATTTTATTCACAAACAACGATAATTGACATAAAGTTTTA
Organism: Lumnitzera littorea; assembly: GCA_024138015.1. Lineage (NCBI taxonomy): Eukaryota > Viridiplantae > Streptophyta > Magnoliopsida > Myrtales > Combretaceae > Lumnitzera > Lumnitzera littorea. Next base: position 75,607,808 of record JAMXBB010000010.1, read on the forward strand.
GATTTAATTGAAAAAAAAAGATATAGATGAATAAGCTAGAAATTATTTATGATAATTAACGGAAATTTGAAAACAAGAAAAAAATTATTTATAATAATTGAGAGAAATTAAAAACAAAAAAAAAAAAACCATTATTTAAGAGCCATGGAACCAACTCTTAAATCGCTGGTTTAATTGAACTGACCCTGACCTACTCCCTTAAGGGCCATGCTCGTTTTACTTCTCAATCGGCTCATGAATATATAGTTTAGGGTCGATCTCGAGCTAAGTTAAACTGGCACAAAGGTATACCTATAGATATATACGTAGGATCATCATTCTCATATAACAAGATTTTACTTGTCTGGATACTTATAAGTAGGGGTGTAATTTTGATATTTATATTTTATTTCATGTTAAATTTGTATCAATATTAAAATTATATAAAATGGATCAAAGAACATCAATAATTAGTATATAATATGATCATATCTTTTGTATTGTACATTGTATCATATTGTCATGCTTTCTCTTTGTAATTGATTGAATTAGGCAAAAGAACCAACCAAATTTAATCGGATCAAACTGAAAATTAAGATTTAAAAAAAAAAAAAATTTGTGACTCGATTTCACCATAAGATATTGGTTTGCGGCTTGATTTGATTGTTGAACCAAACAGATAATGTTAAAAAACAAAAAAAAAAAAAAAAGAAAAAGGAAAAAACTAGTGCAGAATATGTATTGCAATTAAAAGAAAATAGAGTCAATGTAACATATCTTAAAATGGGCAAGACTGTATTGCTGCTCCTTATGGAGTGACAGCAACGCTTTAGATGTGTTCAAGTCCACTTTGAAATTGTATTTGATCTTGTCATCTTCGATGCTATCCACTTATATATGAAGATTAAAGTTGAACAAAGCGTAAATCGACATGCTAACAAAGCTTGTGGTACTTCAATACAGAGGAGATCTTCATATTTTCATATTTCAGTCCTACTTTATTTTTATGCAAGTGTACATAACTCTTGGACCAAAATTATAGTAGCGAATCTAAAGGAAAAAGAAACATAAGAATATAAAAGAAATATGTACATACCATTGCCTGCATTAGTTCTTTAATGTCAACTTCTGCTACCATTATTAGCTCTAAGTGACGAGTAATATAACATGAAGAATTTGTTTCCACCTAATTCATTAAAAGATGGAACAGGTGTTTTTCTTTTGACTAGAGCCGCTTGAGGACATGAGTGAGTCACGTAACACCTAAATAAATTGTGATGAATAACGGTTTAAACTATAAATTAAATTGAATCGAATCTTTTTTTAATCTATTTTAAAAATTTTATTATTAGATTCAAGTATTTTAAAAAAAAATCAAATTATAATATACATTTAGTTTGATTCGAAACAGCAAACTGTATTAAATTAAACTATATCCATCCCTCCCCTTATAATTATATTTCTAACCATGTCTTGTCTGTATTCGTATTATCATCTATACTTTTTTTCCCGACCATGTCCACCCCTGATAATTATATTAAGATGGCCATAGATTATATGGTCAATGGTATGTTTTCCCCTAATAATTATATTTCTAATTCTAGTTATGTCTTGTGTCAGAAATTCTTTTGATTCATATATTCTATTAAAGCTCGCTACCGTGGTGGCCTTTATTAAAGTGTAAGCACTAATTCTTACCATTAAATATTGGAAAATACTAGTGATTGCAACTACTCTTCATTAATATAGAAATATGTGGTAATTATGAAGATTGCACTATAGTAAACGGTGCAGAGAGTCTTCAAGATATAACGGTGGAAATTGACGCCTAGGAAACATTTTTGAATATTTTTTAACATAAGTTATGCTAAGGTCTTTGATTGTCATATTTTAGGAAAAGTAAAATATAAGGGATAGTATAAACTTATGTAGCATAAATGAATTCCATATATATAGGAAATATATGAAAAAGTATATAAATTAAAAAAAGTATAAGAAGAAATGTGATATATAAAATTTCTTATATAGAGCTCGCATCCATTGAATTAGTATTTTGAATTATTGGAATCGAGTGGTGTAGATACGTAAATTCTGTAATAATCGCATGATTTATATAATAGATAACAAATTTAAAATAAGTAAAGCAGTGATAAACCTGGGAAGCATCAGTAGCAACTGATAGAGCACATAAATTTCATGTAAGACAATCATCCGAAAAACATGTCACTCACTGTCATCACTTGGGGGTACTCAACACAAGGCTTGACATTCCCAGGGTCCTTTTCTCGATGAACTTAATCTCCTCCCACATTGTACATAATCCCAAGGTGTATCCAGTCCTCACATCAGTTTCCAATCCCACGTTTGATTTTGTCCAATCATATCTCCATCTCCCGACATTTCCAAAGGCTATCGTCTCATGATCATCGCCCAATGATGTCAAAATTGACGCTGTAGTAGGTCGTGATCACATTGTCCGTGCTTATGTAGAGACCACCTCGGATCGTTCGCTGTCTACATGTGAACGGTGGAGAGTGAACGAGTGCGATGCACACTCGGGATACTTGTTACCATTGGCTTCAAAATATTCCCAAGTCTCCTGAGTTACGTAACAAAGTGTAAGATTGCTAGGAACCTTGTTAACGTCGCAACCAGAAATCCGGAGATAGAAGAGACGAAATTGAAACATATCCGTGTCCTGCAAAATGGGAATTCATCTGTTGGGAAGGAAACATGGATTGGAGAAAGCATAGAACATTGATAGGATTGCCTTTCAAAGTTAAAGTTAGAATCATACCAGCCGGGTACTCATCTTCAACTTCACAGGAGTATCAGAAACAAACCCAGATAACTCAACCTCCATGGATGGTTGTGACTCAACCTTGCTTCTAATTGACTCAGGACATGGTCCTAATGGGAACATCTTAATTACATACCCAGTTTTTTCATCTCTTCTCATCCCTAAATCCCTCTTAACCTCTTCATACTCCCACTGCCCAAAGTCCATGGCTGCCATCGCCTCATCCCCATCAACCACGTTACAATGTCCTCCCATGGGGTTTACTTTCACTCTGTCCCTGTTAACGTTAACAACCTCTGATTTTTTTATGTCAACGCACTCCTTTTGCAATGTTAAGGATATCGCTTTGGAGTTTGGGGTCTGGCTTCCATTGATTTCGAGTTACTCCCTGGGTTGTTAATGAAGAAATCAAGGGTGAGGCTGTCAAGGGAGTTTGCCACATCGCTCGAGGATATGCGTATGATGAAAGTGTTGAGTTCCAAGTGTTCTGTTTCCTCCAAATTTACTGGAAAATCAAACGGGAATTCCATTTTTTATCGTGATATGAAGTTAAAATATGCGGTTGCTGGTGTTAAATAGCTTATGGGAATGCTGATTTTATTTATTAATCGAGAAAGGTTTACGAGTATTTTTGCTCAAAAGTCTGTTTACTTTTAAGATGGAAAGAAGTTAGATTTTTCTGTTCAACTTGGGCTGACAGCTACCGACGGTCCTAAATGGGTAAGAATTCTATGGTTTCTGGGTCGAAATTCAAGATCATTTATGACCAATATTAATGGGTCAATATTGTATGGCTTTTTTTTTTTTTTTTTCTGATTTTCACATAAGTATCATTTGATTCTTCCTTGCAGCATGTATTAATGCCCTACCCAATTCAGCCATTATTCATGTTTGATAGGATATTTATTCAAGTTCAGTTCCGAAAGAAATCCAATTGAATTCAAGCTTAAACCATTCGGACAATTATTTTTATCTAGTTGAATTTAAATTTTATGATATTTAGTTTTATTGATTTATAAGTTTAATCAAGTTCGAATTAGACTAATTAAATTTTAGTTGAATTAGATTTGAGTTTGCATAAGAATATCATTTTAATTAGAATGAAATTCTTTTTATAAGTGAATCGAGTATAAACAAGTTTAACCAGGCTCTATTCAAGTTTATTGCATACTATTGTGAGTTAAGCTTAAGCTCAATCAAGATCAACTAAAACTTTTAAATTTCTAATTGAAATCGAATCCAAACACTAAATCAACTCCACTTGAATTGAAGTTACACATAAAGTTTTAATAATTAAATCATGTTTTCATAGGACATTTATCATATGGATTAGGAAATGAACTCGATATGAATGTGGACACTAGTATTTGAAAAGCTACATAGATTTGCATGATATTGCAAACAAAATAAATCCATATATAAAGGAAGATAAATCTATAATAATTTCATAGGATGTTATGTGGTAAGGTTATTGTAGCTGCTAATCACATGCAACGAGTGTGCCAATCGACCTAAAAGACGTTTTGAGCTAATGGCACGTGGAGGGATATTGTTAAGAAGAGGTATGGGAGGAACAACGAGCAAACTCAATATCTCAAATGCTTACCCATGATAGTAGATCAAACTTGGTATTCTTGATGAATTGCTTGTTTGATCTTCTATGAAGTGATTTTAGCAAAATTTTACTGGTTGTAATATCATGAATAAATCAAATGAGAAAAAAAGCCTTCTATTTATAAAGTTTGGAGATTAATCTTATCCATTGGATGGCTTTGAGATTAATGATTGAGATTGAGGCTTTTACTAAAACTTATCATCTCCTTTGGCCTTCATAAGCTTGAATATGAGTTTAGGACCTATGATAATTAAAAGAAGTTCATTTTTTCCTCTTTAAATAAGTCTGATGTACACCTTAGCCACTTAACAATTGAAGGTGCTTTTTAAAAATGCACCCTTTATTGGAAAACCTGCACTCAAAAAAACAAGCAAGTAAAAGCACCCTATTGAGTACAAAACAAAGTAAAAGCAGCAATTACAATGCAACTAAAACCCTAAAACTCCAAATCTAACCCACTTACTTGCCTCTTAACACATAACTATAGCTTATGATGATATTCATTACTCTATATCCAACTCATATACCTAAAATCCCAAATCATTCACTAGTGCAATAATGTTAAAAGTAAAACATAAGACATATAAGTTAAACTGATATTAAGATCTACACAAACACAAATGTCATGAAGTCTAGTTTATAATAAATATAATGTCATCGTCTCCTAGACCTAGTAAACACCCAAGACACTTTGGACACTATACTCTCATTACGTCTCCTCTCCTCAAGAATAAGTGGAGCTTGGGACTCTTAGGTCTATAGTAGCCGTTAAGGTGGCTTAGAAAATTATGGGGGGTCAATAGTAGCTATTTAGGAAGAAATCTCTCCCTGAGAACTAACGAGCTTCCTCCCTTTCTGAAATGGTGCTAATGGTGTGAAAGGGGTTCGTCTTGAATACCCGAATCTAAGGTCTTGAACATGCTCCCCCTATGTATACCCTCAGATGACCCCTTTATAGGGTGTAGAGCCATCCTATCACCACTATGACAACTCTATCCATGAGTACATGCAACTCCCTTCGTTCTAGTCCATCTTCCTCACTTTAGGGGGGGGTAGTGGTTGGGTTTGCAGGGTTGTACTTAGTGCAAACCGTGACCAAGAACAGATAAAGGTGGTTGCTGGATAGGTTCGTGCTTGCAAAAAGCTTGAAAGAAAGTGATTGGGTATATGTGAAAGGATAAATGCGAATAAAAAGTAAGCAAAACCTACAAACAGCTTCAGAGAAAATGACGCACCAATGGAGTTTCTAAAGACTCACAACACAATTTGATATGACGCATGAATCAGACCAATGAGGTTACTCGCCACCTTACCTTGTTCAAGGGTTAGGATAAGAGTAATACCGAGAGTAAACAAAGTGTTTATGCAACGAAGAAAATAGAAAAGTGTATTAATGGTAATCCAAATTTTGTTTCTCTATACAGCTACAAGTACAATGGTATTTATACCCATAAGTTAGGGTAACTTACCTAAAAGGAAAAAACATAAAAAGGACATTTTTTAAAGAAGTAATGTAGAAAATACAAAAGGGTAAAAATAAATATACAAGGAAAACAATTATTAGTGCAACAGATTCTACATGTGATACTGTACACATGATGATGCTACATTAGTGAGCCTGTTGGAAGATGCGGAAAAAAAATATTGATAACTTGTTTATCCAAACAGGGGTAGCTTAATCAACCGAAGTCTCTCTATGTCAGCTTCTTAGGAAGGAAGATGTTAAGTCATTGGTTGGCTCAAACGCGAGTGAGTAATCTTCAATTCGGTACACTATAGAGAGATGAGTAGTCATTCAACTCAACATGAAGGGTGGTTCGGCATGAAAGTACTCGACCTTAGTAGGGATCAGCTAGAACAAGAGGATTCATCTTGCCAGTCCTTTTAGTTCTCAAGCTCGATTGAAGGTCAATGGTTTGGTAGGCCGATTTCCATCATTCCCTCTAGGTTATTTTGGATTTGAGATCAAATCCGAATGGTCTTCGTTCAATTCTCCGTCAAGGTAATATGAACTAAGGTTGGCAAAGCTCCTCTCCTCCCTTTCTCCCCAGCGAAAGTCAGTGTTTTTCTTCGTTAGTTCAGTAAGTGGTGCAGTGAAGGTGTTGAAATTTTGGATGAATCGTCTACAAATGCTCGGTTTTTCTCTGTTAGTTCAATAGAATGAGGCTAGTTTATGGAAACTTCTCACGTTGGTACAAGTAGTAGAATTCGGCCACTCTACAATTGCTCGAATTTTCTCATCATCCACATATAAGCCTCTTCCATTGACTACATAGCCTAGGAATACCACTTCCTCTTAGTAAAACAAACACTTCTTTAAGTTGCCAAATAATCTCTCGACACGAAGGATGTTTAATACAACACGTAAATGTTCACAATGACTCAGCATATCAACATTGTATACAAGGATGTTGTCGAAATAAACCATGACACACTTCCTAATCAGATGTCTTAACAAGTAGTTCATCAGGCGCATGAAAGTGCTCGGGGCATTCAACAAGCTAAATGGCATGACCATCCATTCATAAAGTCCATGCCGAATTTTAAATGCAGTCTTCTATTCATCTCTTGGCCTCATGTAGATTTGATGGTAGCCAGACTTTAGGTTAATCTTACTAAACACCTTAGTTCTACTCAGTTCATCCAACATGTCCTCTAGTTTAGGAATGGGATATGTATTTGATTGTGATCTTGTTCATAGCTTAGCTATCCATACACATCCACCAAGTCCCATCCTTTTTGGACATAAGAAGCACCGGCACGGCACGACACAGCACAAGGGTTAAGACTTTCTCTAATATACCCTCTCTCTAGTAACTCATTAACCTAACGTTAGAGCTTAGAAGCTTGCTTGAGATTCATTCGATAAGCTGGTTTATTCAGTAGCATGGTGTCGAATACTAAGTCAATGCAATGCTCTATGCTTAGAGTTAGGAGCAACCCCTCAAGTAACTGTTCTGGGAACAGGTTATTATACTCATCTAGCAACTTCTTGATTTCTTAAGGTAGTTCACCTCGCTCTTTCATCTCTAATAAACACCTGACCAACATAAGGGTCGGCTTGTCAGTGTTGATGGCCTCTCGGAGCTCAACTCTACTCATCACCAAAGCCTTTTTCTATTAGTAAGTAAGTTTTGTCTACAATTTATTAACTTCTTTCGGCGGCATTGGGTTCAATGTGATCTTTCGGTCATCCTTCTTAAACATGTACATGTTCTTATAGCCGTCGTAGATGACTCTTCTATCAAATAACCACAGTCTACCTAGCAATACGTAGGAGGCACACATGAGCAATACATCGTAAAGAATCTAGTCTAAGTAATTTCCTATAGTGATCAATAGTATTATTTGCCAAGTGACATATAATGTTCCTTTCTCACTTAATCGGTGCAACTTGTATGACCTTGAATGTGTAATAGTCGGCAACTTCATTTTTGAAACAAGATTGGTTGATGCTACATTGGTGCAACTTCCACTATCCATAATGAGGGCACATACCTGATCATTCATTTTATAGGTGATATAGAATAAATTCTATCTCTGCTCCTCATCTCATAAGGGTTCCATATTTATAGTGCATCGGACAACCATAGGTAACTTGTGCAGGTACTCAGCAAATATGTCCTCTTACTCCTTCACCTTGAACTAATTGAGTTGGGTTCTCACTTCTAACATATTAAGTAGCTTGTAGGGTATTTTAGGCGGTCTTAGTGGGTCAATAAGCTAACATATAAACAGCTCAGGTTGGATCTACTAAGAGGTTAGCTACCTCATCAAGTTTCTCATAATTACTTCCTGGTGTTCCCTGTAACTATCGTCCATGGTAGACAACTACATTGTTGTCATTTGCAGCACCAACATATACATTTGGATCCATCATTTTCTTTACTAATTCAAAGTTCAAATAAACACTCTCGTAAACTAGAAAATCAACAGCTAACAAACATAACAATTAAAATGAATACAGTAACTTACTCTATTTCACACTCGCAAAATAGAGTATAAACAAAACTTTAGAAAAACTAGCAACTCAAACAAAACCTCTGCTCTAATACTAAGATGGTGTGAACCGTGACCAAGGCCAGTTACTAGATGTGTCCAAGCTTACAGAAAGCTTGAAAGAAAGTAATAAGGTATGTGTGAAAGGACAATGTGAATAAAAAGAGTAAACAAAACCCATGAACAGCTTTAGAGGATATGATGCACCAATAGAACTTTCAAGGATTCACAGCACAATTTAATATGATGCATGAATCGGACCAATGAGGTTACACGCCACTAAGTCTTGCTCAAGGGCTAAGATAAGAGTGATGCCAAGAGCAAATAGAGTATTTACGTAGAGAAGAAAACACAAAAGTGTATTAATAGTAATATGAATTATAATCCTCTTTACAGCTATAAGTATAAGAGTATTTATACCCATAAGTTATAGTAACTTGGCCAAAAGGGAAAAGATAAAAAGGATATTTCCTGAGGAAGTAATGTACAAGATACAAAAAGGTAAAAATGAATATACAAGGAAAACAATTATTGGTACAATGGATTCTACACATGATATTGTATATGTGGCGATGCTGCATTGGTGAGGCTGTTGAAAGATGCGAACAAAAAGTATGGATAGCTTACTTGTCTAAACAGGAGTGGCTTGGTTAGTCTGAAACCTCTCTATCTCAGCTTCTCGGCAAGGAAGATGCCTAATCGATGGTCGGATTGGGCGCAAGAGAGTAATCTTCGATTCGGCACACAATAAAGAGATGGGCAATAATTTGATTCGATATAAAGGGTGACTTGGCAAGAAAGTACTCGGCCTCGACAAGGGTTTGTTGGAACAGGAGGATTCATCTTGCTAGTCTCTCTAGTCTTTGGGCTTGACTGTAGGTCAGTGGCTCGATAGCCTGATTCCCATCAGTACTCTACCTAAGTGTCCTCGTCTAACTCCTGTACTTCAACCTGAGCCAGATGAGGAGGGTAGAGAGTAACTAAGAGACAGTCATGTAACAACTAAATCTTATGCTCTGTGGAAGATCGACTTACTTGGTCACTGGCCTTATTAAGAGAGATCCTAATCTACTAGAACTCTTCAGCATGTAAAAGAGACGAAGTTTAAGACATCGTAGAATAAGGAAATTAGAAAAAATAGTTATAGTTAAAAGAGGTCTCACCAATTATCTAAACGATGCTCCAGTCTGACCAATGTACCAATAAGTAATCCTCTTATACTACTATTGGTACCTACACTCCATTCCCCTAGGTCTATTGATCTAGATAAGCTAGGTATAGTGATCATTCCATGTTGTGATATGAAGAAGATGCATGATCCAATCCACATCCATTCGATCACATAAGTCAATACAATGCAATAATGCCTTTGTATTGCATACTAGCAGACTCCTTTGCAATCCACCAAACTGTCAGACGACACACTCGATAAAGTACTACTCAATAATGTGAAAGCATATGAGTAGCACTTTAGTTGCCTAGATGTAACAACTACGATAGTAGAAATCAAGTAGAATCTTTAGAAGCTTGTCTAAAAACACTTGCTTCCAGTCTCAACATCATAAATTTTGTTGTACCGACTAAAATGAACAACATAGTGAGAACTCGCTCGCTTAGCCTACTCCTCTAACATCTCTACCACGCATTTGTTGTATGGTTGGTTTGCACCGACCCACTTAAGTGCCTCTTCACGTCTCTTATTTGAGTAGAAAAAGCAATCGTAGAAGATTTTTCTAATAAGTGATGTAATCGATAAGCCACAAGTGTGCTTTAATACCAAATTACACACTTCCATAAGGTTAGCCGTCATATACTCGAATCGATAACCCTCATCATGTGCAAGTGTCTACTAGTGCATCAGCAAAGGGAAAAACCAATCCAATACATCGAGTTTGATATTATGAACCTTCTCTAAGCATTTCTTAAACTTCTAGGATGAGCTTGCATAGCTGTAAAAGTCGCCCACTTCTTGTATGGCTAACACTTATGGATCTTGTTGAAATTGCTTATAATATGTCGTATGCACTACCACCAAACTGCGAAAGGAGGTTTCCACCCATTCTCATTTCTATCCAATGCAGAATGAATCCCTATCCCTTTATCAAATTTCAAGCAGATGGTTTTACATTTTACCCTATCACCATATACGTGTTGTCTCAGATTCCTAAGAAACTAGCCCCATGCAATGATTGTCTTATCATCGACTAATGTAAAGGCAAGTGGGACTATATGGTTCACACCATCTATACTAGTGGCAACCAATAACATTTTCCAATACTTTCCATATAAGAATGGACCGTCAATACCAACCATAAGCCTACGGTAATTCTATACCTCTATGCATGGGTTATAGGACTACCATACCTACTTCATCTTTGTCATGCTTAGCTGTCTTGACTGATTCCACATCAACTCTAGCTTTGTATTAAGGTTAGTCATTTAGATTGAATTGAGCGGTCGAGGCAAATCATCATACGATCTCTCCTAGTTTCCATACATGACTTCAATTGCATTCATCTTCTCAACCCATACCCTTATATTATTGACCTGATACCCAAATTACTTTTCAATAATACTGCAAAGCTAGGAAATTTTGGTGTTAGGATCTTTCCTAATGACATTTAAGAACTCCCTAGCCACAGTATTTTTGTCTAACTACGGATGATTTTGATTCATTATGGGATTAACACATGTATGGGGCTTTACCAATTTAGTAATCACAAACACACCCTTTAGTTTCTTCTTACATGTCTGTAGTCTCTACTAGCAGCCATCATCATGCTTGGTTCAAATGATAGAATACTTACTTTTCTTCGATGTAGTAATGATTAATAGCTCTTACGTGTTCTTCCTTTGTATTGAATCTCGTATCTATATAAAGATCTTCACTAACCTAGGGTAATGGTTTCATAGTAATTTCTAGATTACCAACCTTTTGTTACGATAATTTAATTTCATGGATTCACTTTATTAGGCAACTTAAAAGGGTCGCAAATTGGTAACAATAGTGACATTATTTTTTGTTTTTATTTCATAATCAAAATCGATTTATTTAAGGATTGCATAATTTGACCAAGATTTGGATTTTTCATCGAATTTTTATGTTTCCATAAAAATCAGCATATTTTTCATAAGATTTGCATCTCCCATAAAAATTTCATTTTTTTAATTAGATGATTTAGGTTTTTCTAAAAAATAAAAATTTTGTTATGTAGTTAGTTTTTCAATAAAAAAAATTAAATAAACTTAATTTGGGTCATTTGAAAAATTGGGTTTTTTTTTTTTCAAAATTGGACAAATAAAAATTAGGATTTCTTCTTAAGATTTTTCTTTAATAAAACAAAGGAAGAAAAATGTAAATCTAGCCGATTTCTAAAAATAACAATAATTCATGTACTAAAGTTTTATTAAAAAATAAATAAAGCTACGTTAATTTGATCATGACTAGTAAGTATATAGGCAACTCTGCATCAACCATTAAAAATTAAAAAAAAAAGATAATAAAAAATTAAAAAATAAATTTTCCTACATTTTTCATGTTTTTCATGTTCTTATGTCATTTAGAAAAATAATAAAAATCAAGGCTCATTAGCTTTTTTTTTTTTTTTTTAAATTCCAAATGGTAACTTACTCCTAATAAGTTAGCTCCTAAATTCGGAATTTCTAATTAAAATGTTATGAAAATTATTTTTTTAGAAAATTCACATATTAGTGACCTAATTAAGATTTTTCTAAAAACCTTAATCTTACTTTTTTTACTAGTTTCATCAGTTGACAACTTACTCTAATCTATTTTTCTAAGATATATTTTTTAATATTTTTTAAAATAAAAATATTTTTCTTTAATTTAATGTTAAATGATTTATATTAAGTAGATTGAGTTTAGTATGAATTAAATTAAGGAAAAAATTCAAAATAAGGCTTGATACTAAGAACTAACCTAAAACTAGCCTTGACTAGGTTGAACATTAAGGAGAAGAGAATAAAAGCTGATCCATCTTATTTAAACATCAATATTCATGTCATTAGTTTACAATATTAGATACGGAGCCTAAAAGAATAAATATCCTTATATGTTTGGTTATGGTAAAAGATAATTCATAAACTCATCGCAATGCTAAAAATTACTAGCTCAAGGCTATCCATGAATTACTAAGCCAATAAAGCTAGAGATAATAGGATTTAATTACATAATAACAGTCTGTTTACTTGAAGATAATAGAGGAAAAATGAAATACTTATTTCCTTATAACTGTTTATTACTTTGTTTACTTAAGAAAAATTGATAAGGGAATTTTAATCCTTAGACTTTTCTATTTTCACTCCATTGAGAATAAATATTACCAATGGAGAGATTCAATTTTTTACCCGCTATGCAAAGGGAATAAAATATCCATATATCATTATTAATATACCCTCATTAAATAAAGCTGGATTCGGGTTAATGTTCATGTCATAAGGTATCCATAATTTATCATTTTGGAAAATTATCGATCGAAATTTTGTCTTATAATTTGAGCTCCTACTAAAATAATTGTATAGTATCCTTTCTTTTGTTTATATATATTTTTTTTATCAGCTCAAAATATAAGACATGTTAAAAAATGAAAGATAGTTGTGGTTAATAAAATTATTCAAGATATATTTATACATACATACATACATATATGCAAATGAATATATATATAAGAAAAGTTAAATAAATTTTGATTATTTTTCATAATGACTAGATATGAGTACATTGGTAATTTTACTTGTATTCCCAACTCAATACTACATTTAATGGAGTGAAATAAACACTAGAATGAATATTCTCTATAATAAAAAATTACACTAATTAAATGCTATAATAGAAATTTCTAGCATATTCTCCTAATGCTCAAGATATAAATCTTCCATTCCCTATCTAATCCATTGCCTCCAAATAAACAGGACCTAATGGTTTCGTAGTAATCTCCAGATTACTAACTTTCAATTACAATAATCTAAGTTCATGGATTCAGGATTTATTTTATTTTATTTTATTTTAATTTCTGGGCTGAGTCCACTGTGAAAAAATGGCGAGACTGTGGTAGCTAGCTATAATGGGCCGAAAATCCAGTACTTTTTTTATCCCCGATTAATAATCTGGTACTTGTCAAGTCCGCAGATTTTATAACACGATCACATGCTGAATGCTTTCAGTTGCCTTTTGCGCTCTGTTCAACTGTGGATAACTTTTCCAGTTTGTGGTAAAGTATGTCCCTACAAAATCTAAATTGCCGCAATAGAAACAATTTCCCCAAATGGTGTCTCTGCATTCCTCTAATCCGTATGCTATCATGTATAGGTAGAACATTCAAAAATGGATAGTTGCTAAAACTAAATTGAATAAAAAAAAATTGGATAGTATAAGTATAAATATTAGTAGGACAACACAGTATTATTATAACATATTTAGTTTGTATAGTACTAAATATAGATTTTTGTGATATCCTTTTTTGATGTATAGAAATACTAAACTCAATATTACATCTTGACATTTATACCCTTAATATTGTTTAATATCGATACCTTTAAACTGATATTTATTCCATTACATTATATCCTAAATACTTGTATTTTGGTCTAGTAAAATAAACTTTTGTATCACATTTTATGTGAAACAAATTTTAAGTATTTTGTCTAATGCGTTTGGATCCCTTTTTTATCAAATAACCAACCTCAAATTATAAACCAAATATTAGACAAAAAATTTTTTTCAGTCAAGTCTTATAAATTTTGCCTAATAAAATGATATCTTAATATGTATGAGTAGGAGAGAACATATTAGAATACCATTTTGGAACCGAGAAACTTAGTCCTATTGCAGCATTTTGTAGAAAATTCCTGAGAAATTGATCAAACCAAGAAAAGAGGGGAAAACCGTGTTGCTTAAAATTACATTTCCATATGTTTCGATCATCGTCGACTAAATAAATGGAATGACACGATTATCACAATCAGAATATAATGCTGTCTGTTCATCCAAACCAGACTATACATTTGCAAGAAAATGAAAAACAAAAGCCATTCAATGTAGCTCTATATACCACTAAAATACAACAAAAATGATTTGTGCTTAGACCATGGCATATGACATTTTTTAACTCAAATTTCATCATCTAAATCTCAATACCCCCAAACGCGGACAAAAATAGAGGAAGAGTTTTCACCTCGGGCCAGATAGCTCCATTGCTTGGACTAGAAAGCAGGAGTCATCTGTTAGATCAGAATATCTATCCGATGAGGAGAATTCATGAGGCTTACATTTTGTTGCTTCGACTTTTTGTGAAGCTTCCCATCTTTCTGCTAGACCATCGCCTTCAAGCATTCTCACCACTTCAGATATTTTTGGTCTGTGTGAGGGAAGATACTGTGTGCATAAGAGAGCTACTCGTACTATTTCCTCAAGCTCAATATGGTCATAGTCGTTCCTAAGATCCTTGTCCACAAGAATTTCAAGTTTTTTCTCTTGGTGAATTTTCTTTACCTGAAATAACGAATGATAGCAAATAAGCAACGAAGCCATACACTTGTTAATTTTTGGGTATGCACATAAATGTTATTCCTACTCAGTTTATAGATGATCTAACAAACAATAAGAAAGTGCATGGAAAATCCTGGATCAGTATTTGCTTATCAGTTTGTCTCATATATTTCAAAAGATTTACTCTAAATAAGATGAGAAATGTATGTACTAAAAAGAAAACAGGAATCGCTTCCGTTCATGAGAAAATTGGAGAAGCACGGTTGAGATGGTTTGACCATGCGCAAAGACAACATAGAACTACATGTTTAGATATAAAAATAAATATGGTTTGTGATAGAGCAGACTAGTGAAAGAGGGTGCATATAGCTGACTCCACCTGAAAAGGTTGGCTACGATCCTTTCCACGGGTTCAGCATCAAATCAAACATGTTTTGAGACTCCCTATATTTTAATCACACTAGATTATAGGTGTTAATAGAAATTTCACTCACCCAGTCAAGCATTGCTCCTTTTTGGTTAGCTGACTTTCCGAATTCTAGTGCCCTTTGGCCTGTGACTAACTCTAGGAGAAGAATGCCGAATCCAAATACATCAGTTTTCTCAGAGGACTGTCCTGTAGAAAGGTACTCGGGGGCTATGTGACCAACAGTCCCTCTGACAGCAGTAGTGACGTGTGAATCTTCATGGTCTAAAAGCTTTGCCAGCCCAAAGTCTCCCACCACAGCCTCACAGTACTCATCAAGTAATATATTGGCAGCCTTAACATCTCTATGTATGATTTTCGGGTCACATTGCTCGTGAAGGTAAAGCAATCCCCTTGCAGCTCCTAATGCGATTCTTTTCCTAGCGGCCCAATCCAAAACTGGTTTTCCTGCAAAACACGATGCTTATGTTTAGCATCTTTACATATGATGAAATATGCAACTGGTATATATAATAGAAGAATAGCTATTAGGAAGGTATAACTAGTACCTAGAAACGGCTACAGGAAGATGCATCCAATTAATGTCATATGTAATAGAATAATGAGTACCAATGTACCATCGAATGAGTTAGTAAATTTTACGGATAAAAAAGGGGATTGGGCATAATATTTTTGTTTTCTGATAATGTTTTTGGGAAATGAGTAGGAAATTTTATTCCCAAAGGGCAAGAAATGGCTGCTCCCTTGAGGGTCTTGGCAATGGCTACTCCCTGTGCAAAGTACCTATTCCTTACCACCAAATAGAGGAATAAGTTTAGAAATGGAATAGGCATCCTGTGAATTCTATTCCCTCCAACCAATTCAGATAGGATTGCCATTACTGGCACGGCCATATTTACCTTTAAGACGGGAAGCGACACTGCCATTGGACATATAAGGGTAAACCAGAAGCTTTTCTGCTGGAGTGATGCAAAAACCATAGAGCCTGAGGAGGTTTCGGTGCACAGCCAGGCTGATCATTTCAATTTCTGTTTGGAATTGGATCTCCCCTCCAATGGCATTTGCATCCTTAAGCCTCTTGACAGCTATCAAAGTACCATCTTGAAGAGCACCTTTGTAGACAATCCCAAAACCGCCTTTCCCCAGGATGTTTTTGCTGCTGAAATTATTAGTAGCTATCTTAAGCTCCCTGAAGTGAAACCTTCTTAAGTTCCCAAGAGAAGTCTCCTCATGATGTTGTTCTGAAATTTCAAAAACCAAGTGTTGGTCTTATGTTAAATCCAGCAGAAAGATAAGGACGCACATCAACAAACTTCAAAGAACCATAAGATTTAGTTTTTATTTGAGTGAAAGGCACCTAATATATACAAGCTTAAGCTTTTAAAATTAAATGGTGGTGAAGATAAATTCAATATTACAAACCTTTGACATCGAAGAACATTGGTCGGTTATGTCTTTGTCTTAACCATAAGAATACACCAAAAGCAAGGATGATCAAGCAAATGCATCCTACACTCGTCGCCAAGGCAAGAGCTACTTTGTGACTACCAGCTCTACGTGATGGTAATGCACCTAAACAAAAGGAAAAAATCTGAGGTGAGAAAAGAGGGATCTAGGATATGCTTGAAAGGGGAAAACGAAATTCAACTGTGTAGATTATTATAGAACAGAAATTATGTTTTGTGCTTCATTTTGGTTCTTACTTTCAGAGCCGTTGACACTCATGGACATGGGCATCAATTGTGTGCCATAGCAGTCTGGCTCGGAACCTGTTGCACATATCAGAGGGTTCCCAACAATGCTGTGGAAACCGAAACCAACGTTTAGTGCTACAATTTACGTTTTCTAGTTATCATAAGAAAAACAGAGAGGGAATATAATTACTTGAACGTTTTTGCTAATATTCTTGGAACAGGACTACTCAAATTATTGTAAGACAAGTCACTGAAATGGGCATAAAAGAAAATTAGATCATTTCTTTCATCAGAGGCATATAAATGTTAAAGGAAGAACATAGTTTGATCCGAGACTCACAGAAAAGTAAGCTGTTCCATATTCGCCAGTGAATTTGGAAGTGATCCGGAGAAGCTGTTATTATTCAGCCTCCTAAATCCAGAAAAAAATACACTCACTTCCTAGAAATTTTAAGTCTAGCAAATATAATTCTACTACATAAGCTACCATAGACTTCACACTCGGAAATATGCATCCCAGCTACCTACATGTACTGAAGGCCTCTCATATGACCCAAGGAACCCGGGATTTCTCCAGTGAAGTTATTATTGGAAAGATCCAGAGTGCGTAATTTAGTCAGCCTACCAAGCTCAGCTGGAAGTGGCCCTGTTATGTTGTTGTTCTGAAAAAGCCTGCATAAAACCGAATTTACAGATTTTAATGGGACTTAATCCTGAGATTTTATTGATTGGCTTGTGAAGCATGCTTCTTTACTCACACAATTTGTAGATTTGTCAAATTTCCAATGCTTGGAGATAGGGTACCAGACAGGTTTTGGCTTGGAGTTCCCCTGCAATATGATCACCAAGACATCAAAAACATCTTATACTGCGATAAATGGGCAAGAGAATTTAGCTTAGGCTGTGCTTCCTGCCAGAATTTTCGGGTTTCAATTTAAAAGTTTTGAAAAAAAATAAAAATAAAAAAAAAGAAAAAGAAAAAGATAAAAAGATAAAAAGAGGGATCAAGATTAGAACTCACAGTCCAATGACAAAGCTGTCAGGAGAACAAGTGACCATAGTCCAACTACATGGATCGACAGAGTTGGAATCCCAATTATCAAGCACATTATGAGGATCATTCAGATAACTCTTGACATGCATCAAAGCTTGAACTGAAACAAAGTCAGGAAATTCAACTAAATTAAATCTCTGACATTCAAAACATTTCATAACCATTAAAACATTTTTGTGGAATTTGATACTATGACCAGTATATCTAAATGCGTTAAGACTTGTACATATCTAATTAATGGAACATCTGTTTCACAGAAAACATTTTCTATTTAAAACATTTTTTTGGAATTTGATACTATGACCAGTATATCTAAATGCGTTAAGACTTGTACATATCTAATTAATGGAACATCTGTTTCACAGAAAACATTTTCTATTTATTTTTCAACATTTGTTAGAGTTTGTTGAGCCAATGAGGTCACAGTTACTAAAGACTTGACAACAAGTAATGGTGGAAGACGATGGTGACAGTTAATGGCTAACGATGCCAAATAACCATCGGGAAAAACGCCCATCGGGAAATTTTCATTGGTCATTGTACAAATATTTGATAATTACAAGCATTCTGATCATAGTAAAAATGTCAAAAGATAGTGAAGAGAAAGTTTTCCGTGAAAACAAATATATAATTTAATGAAGTTAGCAATCGTATTGCAAATTTCTTTAAGGAAAAAATGGAGATAGAAAGAAGAAGAAGAAAAAAGAAGTACCTTCATAGTTTACACCTTTAGGAGAAAGCAATCCATATACAGTAGGAGAAGAAGAAGAAGAAAGGCATATAAATGCCACAACACAAAGAGCTACTCCACTCATCATCCCCTTTGATATCAAATTTTGAAATGCTTAATCCTGCCTGCGAGTGCAAGAAGGATGTATGTGTTAGTAGAAGGACAAGTTTAGTTGGAAGTCTTGAAAAGAAGAATTCTTCTTTTTTATTTCCTACTTCCTATGCATGATATGATCCATTAATCTTTGTGTCAGATATAAGTGAAAAACTGCTTCTTTGGTATCACAAACATTAAAAAAAGTGGTAAAACATCTAACATGCCTGCCACTAGTGTAGTAGCTTATGAAGAAAAGAATATTCAATAAGCCCATGAAAATAACACCACTTTACTAGATCTAGATAAAGATTAGATGAGAACGGAACGTATCTTTTCATTTTTTTTTTTTTTTTATCCTAAATGTAATGGAGCTTCAGTATACTTGTTATATATATATATTAAGGTATGTTTGATTCATGGAAAATGTTTTCAATATGTTGTTCTACATTTCTTATAATCAAGCTTTAGAATTATCAAATATTTTCTTAAAAATCTTGAGATATCGCTGTTACTATTGAGTACGTACAATAGGTATTTTTTTTTTTCCTAAAATATTCTCAATAAATGGAATGAGTTTGTATGATATCTGAGGAAGGGACACGCAGTGCATAGTAATACATAAAATATAATGAATATGAAAATATTTTTTCTCAATAACTAGGCGATTAATTAAAAAAAATTCTTTTCAGTAAAGCTCAATTATGCATTGGTTTGGTTGGAACATTGGGAAACGTACACGTGAATTTCTACCTTATTTTAGTACTATGTTAGAATTAGACAAATAGAAAACTATAGAGAATGAGATGTACAAGCTATGAATTGCACTGAATATAAAGAGCATAAGAGTTTACAAAATGATAGTGCCAAATTTAAGTACGGTCCATCAGTATTATATGACTCATATAATTGCCTGCACAAGAAGTTTTCCTAATGTCCTTTTCTGTCTTGTTTGGTTAGGAAAAGGCTAACAACCATAATTTCCTCTATAATTCACCAAACCTGGAACTATTTGTCCATAGAATTGTATTATCATTATTCTATTTGATTTGTAATAATATGAAATGATTCTTTGTTGGGATACAATCTAAGAATGTTATGCATGCGGAGACTGTTGGAGAAAATGATTTTTATGTGTTCAATTTCTTGTGATTTTCCAAGTTGTAACGTATTAGTTGATAAAAAAAAAAAAAATCTTCTGATTTGATTATTTAACGTATAATTTTTAATTCTTATATGCTTTTTAATTTCTTTTTAAGTCGTAAGAAAATTTAACATTTTCAATATATTAATTTACATATTTTATGAGCTGATAAAAAATACTTCTAAATTATGATAGTTTTCCCTTTTAATTATGCTAAATGAGTTTCTTACAATCCATATCTAAATGGGTTCCTCTTCCTCTTAACCGTAGTTCTAGGACATTAGCTAAGGGACTGTAGAAAGAAAAAACGAATTGCATTTTCATGCTTATTACATTTAAAATTTATATATATATATTACTACATCAACATATGAAAATGTCTATTTTTTGGACTTTGAATGAGTATAAGGATCACTTGTTAAAATTTAGGTAAGTTGCAAATGTACTCCTTTATATTTCCTCTATGTAGGTTTAGGTTCCCTTGTATTTGCAGTTAAGTGTTTAAATTCCCAAATCATTCATAAACGTATTTTAAAATCATATTTTATTATTATACACATTATATAAAATAATAAAAAATTAAATCATTTTATGTATGTTTTTAAGATCTAAAACAGTAACTTTTGAAGATTTGGTTTTGAATTCTCAATATCAAAGATAAGAGAGAATATATATAAATGGAAGAAATACAAGGAGTTTATTTGCAATATATCCTTAGAATTAACAATGACAAAGCATTCATACTGGTTTAATGAAATTAAATAATATGAACAAAATATTCTTTGCTTAAAAACATGGGAATCTCAAAACATTCTTTGTGCTTGCTTGGCCATTCAATAAAAGTCACAGGAAATAATATTTCTTTAATAAGAAAAAAGAAGGTGAGAATCTCGAGGAGGGGCCTTGGGGTTGGAGATAGATGGTGGATTTGGTCACCCACACTTGATGGTCATCAGTATCTTTGTTGGCTTCTTTTTTATATCTAGTCTGTACACGCATTGGGTCACTTTTGAAGCTGGTTTTGGCTTCGCTTTATTGATTCCACAACCCACTATGAGTTTAAGAAAAAAAAAAATAATAATAATAATGAAATAAGAAATTGTACGTTCATATTTAAATTTAATAGACACTACTTGTCTTCCCTCAAAAACTATTCAAAAAAGAGTGGATCTTTTGAAGGCAAAAGCTGCCAGTCCTCTTTCTATCTCTCTCTTTCCTCTTTTACTTTGAATTATAGAAGAGAAAGAGAATGGTGATATGATTCTGCCAAAACTCGCAGCTCGCGTGGAGAAGGAAACTCAACTTCATTGAGACATGGAAAATGCACACCACTGTCTTGCTTAAATCACATATAGATGATAAAGCTTTTTAGTTATGTAAATTGATGTAAACGTAAGATGATTATAGTTGCCTTTTGCATGCTTATTCATTGTCATTGAAATTGAGTTATATTAGACAAAAGATTTTTAAAATTTTACATTGAGGCTCTTATATATCATTTTTCCCTTGATTTTATACTATTGTATTTTGATTTTTAGCATTTTATGATTTCATTAAGGGTTAAATATTAAAATAGAGTTTAAAAAAACATTTTTTAAATATTTAAATGTCTAAAAGTTCAATTACAAAAATAAGGATAAGTACCTATAAAGCAAATAGAAGAGGTGATTATTTTTTTCTGCTCTAGCTTTGACCCCCTTCCTATAGACATTAAACTGCATGCTTTAGTTTTTAATTTGTATTGAGACTTAATGAAGACTTTTCCCTACCATAAAAGTGTACAAACTATTTGTTTAATTTTTTTTTTCTTTTATTTTCTTTGACCTTATGATTTTTCGTGAATTTTGCCGGTCTAACTTTAAGACGTATTTACACGCACAACGAAGATTTTCCTACGCCACACAAGGTGCTCAAACTATTTGTGTTTGAGTAAAATTGATATTTTGTGCTTTTGTAACTTTAGATTTTACAATTAGAAATGAAAAATCAAGAAAAGGCAATATAATATTATTGCTTAAGCTCCTCTATTATAAGTGTGCTGTGCGAGGTGTAAGTGAGTCAAAATTACTATCAAATACTTATATTTAGTTAGATATTTATTTGAGTTTAATTTAATTAATAATTAAGTTAAACTTGAACTTAAGTTTGAACTCAAGCTATTCGATCAATTTATTGGATCAAACTTTGAATTTTATGATATTTGGCTTGGCTAACTCATAAATCAACTATGTTTGAATCAAGCATAATTGTTACTCAAATTTGAATTGAATTGCATATCAATGTTATTTTAATTAGAAGGAAATTTTTTCCTAAAAAAATCAAATTTAAAGGAACTTAATTAAGTAGAATTCAAGCTTAAAGTCTAAGCTTGATCAAGTTCACACCAAACTCCAACTTTAAAATTTTAGTAAGTCAACTTTTTTACAGTACTAGTCATATATAACACACATTTATATAATATATGTATATACATATATAAATTATTATAGTGAGTAATAAAATTAGAGATAAATTGTAAATACATCCCTAAACTATTGATTAGTGTAAACAGAATCCATAAATGCTCGGTATGTAACTTGGCTTCCTTATAATTGTAAAATTATATATTTGAACACACTTTTATCCTTGCTATAGCCTCCAATTGGTGTTGTTTACTATTCTCTTAGTGATAATTTTGAGGTTAAAGTAAAGGACTTTGAAATATTTACATATTTTTAATGGTTATAGAGGAGAAATGAAATCGTACTCTAGGAGTTAGGCATTAAGGGTATAAATAAATTAAACTTGACTAATATCTAGTATGAACGTAAGGTTAATTAAGCTCCCAAGTTAGTCCAACAATACATTGTGAAATTTGAGCATGGCCTAAGAAACTAGAATAATTCAAACTTAGAGAATAATTCGGTTACTGCTAAAGTAAACTTGACTACCTCTTAAATAGGTTTTATTCAATTGCATCCTTACTATATGGGTTTATCCATACATGATGAAAAGTTTGGAAGGTAAATTATAGTTACCCCTTAATATTATATCTCATTCCATTAAATTTCGATTTAACTTTCTAGCTTTTCACAACAATCAACTGGAGTTGCACCTATAACAGGAAGCCACTGTATGGCTAATGGTACTTTTGAATTTATTCGGTTAAAATTTCCTGAACTACTGTTGATTTTATTTTTGCTACCGTGACGTATCACTTTTCTTCCACTACTTATGAGTGTTTTTATATTTTAATTACAATTCGTTTCCACTACCGTTGGGATATTATAAGTTGCTATTATATTTAAAATAATTAGAAGCAATTTTTTATTTATTTTGGGAAATTCTATGTATATTAGAGATTTTGAACTTCAAAACTCACCTACTTTAAAATCAGTACTACTTACAGATAATAGTGTTGGGCATATTGCATTAATACAACAATTTCGTATAGTGTAAATTTAGAAGTGTCAATAATACATTTTACTTCTAAAATAAGACAGAAATTGCTATGGATAATAAAAATAGAATAGCTACTAAAGAAGCATAACGGTTCAATTTTCTTATAGTACATCGTACTACTTTCCAAGAAAAAAAATTAAAAGTCGAATGTCTAACAATTTATTTTAACATGTTGGTGGCTAGAGCTAGAGGGACTCGTCTAAAAAGTTAGTGCATCTAATTAGGGAAAATATCAAATCGCCCTTTAAATTTTACATGCCTAAACTTTGAAATTGCTAAATTTCAGATCTAGCAAAACTTTTGTTTGTCAAATTTATTACTTTCTGTTTAACTACTTAAACTTATATTTTTTTTATCCAAAGAATGTTAACCATGTCATCTTTCTCATGATAATGGATATAATAAGCTCCGCAAGTAAAAGGTATAATGATTAACAACCTTAAACTTCAATCATAAAATTTTACAAGTTCAATTTGGTAAGATAATTTAATAACTTCAGTTTAAGTATAAGGCTGAAAAAGCACATAAAATTTGGATAAAATTTTGACATTATCCATCAAATTATATCAAACAATATGCGTCAAATTGGTTTCTTAAGCAGTGGAGTATTGATTCTATTTCTTTTATTTTTCCTAATTATATAGTTCATAAGAAATGAGAATGAAGGCAATGGAATGGAATATGTCATTACACCGTAGGAAAAACAACATTCATGCTATATGAACAATAAAACTGTAACAACCATATACACATTGGCAGGAAAGAAAAAATAGATCGACATCTTTCCATTTAAATTTAATATAAATAGTCCAAGAAATAATTAAGCTTTTTTTTTTTTTTTTTTAACACAAATATGCCAACAAATGTATGTTTGGTTACGCCTTCTCTTAGCGCGTGGCTGCGACAGTCCTATGAGACCACAGACCACAGACCAAACTCAAAGTTGCGTTTGTTTTCGCATCACGCATGCTCTGTACGTGTTTATGACATCGTTCATCATTGGCTTCCAATTTGTTTCAGAATGGTTTGACCAACAGTCAACACATAATATATGACGAACTTATTTTACTCAAATTCCTTCCACCTTGTTTCTATAATATCTTTTCAATGTGGTGGTTATGTTGCTTATTAAAAACCGAAAAGATTAATTTGTTTACGTTTTTTTAACTGATTGTATACCATAGATAGGTAAAGTCTGTCTATTTAAAATCTTTATAAGTGCTTCTACAAGCTCGCTAATATTTTAGTTCATTTAATCCTTCGCAGCACCTTTTAAAATCAGCTAGCTACCTCTCATCTCATTATAATCGATAAATCCTATGTGATAAAATATAAAATATATTTTTAAATAATACTATCACATCTTAAAATCATAAGATGTGATCGTTTTACCATACATATCCATACATAATAAAAACATACAAGGTTTTAGAATATTATTTACAGTCCACGTATAAATTGTCACACTCGAAACTAAGATACATGTACTTCATACTCATGTTAGCATGAACATGTTAAGGCTTTAAACTCCTATAAATCCACAATTTACATAATAATAACATAATCCAAATATCATATAAGGGCATCTCATGTTCTTAAATTATAACTCCAAATTTATAAAATGTTAAATACTAAACTACCTTTTTTTTTTAGGATACTAACATAGAACTAGATCCCATACTCTAAAGCCACAACTTTGGCCTTGAACCTTCTCCTATACTGAAAAATATTTCCTAGAAAAGGATACAGAGCCTAGTATGAAAACACTACAAATAAATATATGAGGGGTCCGATTACCTTATGCCTTCACTACCTCTTCCATGGAAACATCCCCAAGCATCAAGGATTCAGCTAGGGTATCTAAGCAAAGTCCCTAACCTTAAAGCTATCGGCAAACATGGACTAAATGGCAACTGAACTCCTCCTTTAGTAATTATTTTCCAAAATCATTCATCTATAAGACAAAAGTCTTGTTTTCCTTAAAATAAAAACTAATAATTTGCAAATTAAAGATTTGTAATTCTAAGTATAACTCTCCAACTAAGATTTGACAAGATTAATGCCTACGCAATGATGAAAATCTAACTTTGTAAAGAACTCTAAATTTAACTTCTTTAAAGTTTGAAACTAATTAAGCATTCACTGGATGAAACAAAATCACCGTATAGGGAACAATACAACTTACACCTACACTACACATCACAAACTACACAACAACATGCACACTACTCAAAGATTGATGGAGAACTTTTCGCCTTTTTTATTATCAACTCTACACAGCATGCTGATAAAGAATCAGAATTGCAAGGGTGAAAAGGAAAATAACCATTTTCTTCCTTTGGACTTTTCGAGAAAAATAAGCATGGAAGCTTGATCATAGGGCAGAGAGGGGAACGAGAGAGAATTATTTTATTATCATTTTAGTTTTCTACAAAAAGAAATTATAGCGAGCTGACTTTAAATAGAGAAATGAATGGTATTTATTTGAGTGTCCCTTAATTTAAAGCATCTTATGGGTTTACTTCAATGGTATGGTAACACTCTTATGTAAATAATTGAAGAAAAATTTATATCAAACATTTTTTTTAACTATTCATTCAATCTTAATAATTATCTACTATTATTTAATATACTTATTACATGAAATTATGTTCCCAAAAGGCTTTCGACCACTATTTCGCTCTTAGTCTCATACCATCTCACATAAGGAGTTGCTTTTCTCTTTGGTTTTTTATTACCCTTCATTCTCTATTTAAAATTCAAATTAATTGAAAAAAAAAACCCACAAAATGCATTTATTTCAATTTTAGGTAAAAAATAAAAATGATATAACCATTATAAACTTGGCAAGTCATTGATGTTTATACATAATTACAATATTCTTTATATGCCTTTTTTTTTTAATAAATCATGCAAATTATTACATATTGAATATATACACATAATATACAATGCATGATCATACTCAAGATGTCTATATATAATGTATGCATAATGCATAATAGTGTAATTATATGTATTTATGTTTTAGTTATTTATAATAAACTAAAAACCTAAATATGCACAACCATATTGTATTTACAAGTATATTTGAATAGGTATATAGTACAATGGATGATGCATTATAAACATGCTATATGGCAGCAAATAGATACTTGTTAGGTTTGCTATATTTTCATTATAGTAGATGTGAGGATCTACTTAATATGATCATGTACATGTGGCACAAATCTTGTGCTTCATGTGGTTATAGAGAGAGAAATGATGTGGAATTGATACGTAAAACGATGACTTGGAGAGAGAGGCATGGAGGAGGAATAGGTACTTAAGAACACAAATGCACTAGTGATGGGAGGAAGAGTTTTGAAGTATTAACTCCACTATTGTTAAGGAGAAGTGACTTCTTTTCATCGTTTAAGCCTTATTTAACCTTGAAGAGTAGATGCTTGATAGCACAAAAATATCGTTTCTCTTATCTTTAAATTCTGTCAAATGAGGAGAAGTTCTCAAATATTTGAAATTTGGTCATTAATGACATTCATCAGATTGCATTAATGATCAACAACTAAGATGAGTACTCCTCCTAATGGATTCCCTCATGGGTTCTTGAATTCAAGCCTATAAAGAGCTTCTTTAAATGCATGACCCTATCTAAGAAAGATTGAAAGCAAATGGGTTAGTTTGATGATCCCTAATTCAAATTTATCATACTAAATCTTCCTATGTCATCTCAAGTTTATAGACTAACTCTTTTAATCCTTGTGAAGTTAATTTAACCCTTATAATTAAGGCAATTCTCCTTGACCAACAATTCTCTTTTTATCCATTTGATGCCTTAAAATTTACTAATTAAAAGTTTAACCAATAATTTCGCTTAAGTTAATCAATTAAATGTTGGCTTACACTTCTTGGCCAAAACTCTGTGCATTTTTTTCCCACTTTATCATTGGCATTTGAAATTAATATAATTACTAATTTTAATTTGTTAATATTCAAAGCTCATATAATTAAAAGTATTAATAAATGAGATAATATTATTTATATTCACATCATTAATAAAAAAACCAATAATAAATAATATTATCCTAGTTATGTAATTATTGAAGAAATATAGAAATTAATACATATAAATTTTTAAATGGTCTACTTAAATACATATTACAAAATCTAGTTAAGATCGTAACATACATAAAAGTTAGTGGCTAAAAATCACCTTTTAGGGATGAAGATTCAACGGGTGTACCTTACAATTTCATATTTATTATTTGCTGATGATTTTCACTTTTATTGTAGAAGTTATAGAATCTAATGTGTAGGTGTAACAAATTAAATAGAGCCTAATTGCATGATCATAAAATAGCATCGTTACCAATTATATAATAGGAGAAAGTATCATATTTATTTACAAATATTCTTTAAAATCCAAGAATATGAAATTTTCTTTAAAAAAATTAAATTGTACCGTTAAAAATTAAGAGTCCCAAATTATGAATTTTCCACCATAAACTATGTTATTAAAAAAAAAAATTAAGAATTGTAAACAACATTTTAATTATTCCATCGAAACCTACTAGCTTTAGTTATTACAAATTTTTCATCGAAACATTTTAATTCTTTACAAATATATTACAAAATGTTGTAATAATAAATTTCAATAAAATAATTTAATTTAATCCATTAAAAAAATAAAATTTTTGATAATTATCAATTTTTCATAAAAACTTATTACATATCTTAAAAAGTAATAAGTCAAAATTAATGAATTACCATTGATAGATTTATAATTATTTTAATTAAAATAAATGCTTTAATATTCTCAATCTAGTACCATAAGATTTTAATAGTTTCACTAGTATTTTCATATTCTATAGTTTTGTAAAAAATTATTTGCATTTTTAGAATAATATGAAAAATCTAGAAAGCTAAATATTTTAAGAAACAAATTTGTTGTATAATATTTACTTCCAAAAACTTAGTATTAGTGAAAATCTACACAAAATTACAAAGAAAAGGAAAAGGTTAGCATATTCTTATATATAGAAAGTACATAAATTGCCAAATATGATCAAACCATACAATGCCTCATTTTAAATGTAGACTAACATACTATACAATTATAGCCCATTTATTTTAGTGAATGAAACAAAGAGAAATGAAATTGGAATCCTTAAGAAATATGATAAGGATGTAATACATATTAGTTTGTTTAGTTTGATTTATAAATAACTTAAAAATAGTAAAAATAGACACGTAATATAATTTTAATAACTAAATTACTCTTGATCGATTTTCTTTCTCAACTAATCATAAAATAAAAGGTAATAGTGGTGGTAATGGTTAACTGCATAGTAGTGGTGGTTGGCGACAGTAGATAGTTGGTGGCAACGGCGGTAGCAGTGGTGATGGTGATGGCGACGGCAATAGCGACAATGGTGGTGGCTATGATAGTAGTGCTAGTGATCGGTAGTGATGGTAACGATGGTCGTGGTAGCGATGGCAACGACGGCATCCGCAGTGGTTGGTGGCGGTGGTGGTCGATGGTGGTCGATTGTGGCAATGATAGTGGTGGTCATCGTTAAATTAAGATGAGGTCATTTTGGGGGGAAATATAAAATTTTGTAAGGAATCGTGATTTTTTTGTTTAACTAAGGAAATCCTTATTACTTGAAATCAAGTAATAAAGATTCTTATAGAATTATGATTTGGGGACAAAAAATTAAATGAGTACCATAATAAGAAATAAGAGGGGAATGAAATTTTAATTCCTCCCAAGTGAATAGGGCCTTACATAATAAAAAATGGTGAGGGGCGACGGCATCCGCAGTGGTTGGTGGCGGTGGTGGTCGGTGGTGGTCGGTTGTGGCAATGATAGTGGTGGTCATCGTTAAATTAAGATG